>CM054115.1:120328965-120901465 GCA_028673005.1 Tanypteryx hageni
CCTCACTCTCCTCTCTCCCCCTCTCCTCTCTCCCCCTCTCCTCTCTCCCCCTCTCTCCTCCTCTCTCCCCCTCTCCTCTCTCCCCCTCTCCTCCCTCCCCCTCTCTACCTCTCCTCTGTCTCCCGCTCCTCTCTCGCTCACACTATCTCCCTCACACTATTCCTCATTCTTTCTCCCTCACTCTTTCTCTCTCTTCCTCCCTCACACTTTCTTCCTCACACTCTCTCTTCCTCACACTTTATTCCTCACACTCTTTCCCTCTCCTCTCTTTTTTTCTGCGCACACTCGTAACTGCGGGAATAATTAAGGAGATCGTGCGTGGATGTGGAAGTAAGAGCATGAATTTGGAACGGAAGGATTCTCGCTTTGTTTGTGGTCTCCTCTCCCGGTTCGTTTATCACGTGTGGCGCCCAACTTCAAAGAGATTCTCCCCCTTCCTAAATAGGCCCTTCTAGGCGTGGGTGTGTCTGCAGCGAGAGTCGTTGCTTTTCTCTCCCATGTGCGGTTTTACGCGGCCGAGGGTGCGAGGTGTCGTCTCTGGCCGGGCGACAATGACGCGTCGCGTTGTGCGGTGCGTTTTCTGCGCGTCGATTGTATGTACCTTGATAGGGTGGAGGAGAGTGTCACGTAAGACGATGGAGCGGACGGATAGACTTCCGATATCTTTACGATTGAACGTGTCTGCGACCCTGATTGAAAAGCGTCCCTCGATTTCTGCGCCACCCGACAACGTAAGGGCGTTGAAGCTGTCGTCAGTATGTTTATCTAACAGCGTTGTCGCCCTACACTTCTTCTCTATTCAGATGTTAAGCTCCTTTAAATTTGGCGATTCTATGGTAAATACATTATCAATCTGAAAATGAGTATGGCTGTTGTTTGCGATGAAGTTCTATGTCGAGAAAGATAAGTTAAGGAAGCGTTAAAAGAAAAAGTAAGATCAGAGCCCTATGGTTAATTGCCAATAATAAAGAATGGAGAAGAACGGAGGTTTTTCCATACATTATTAAGGACGGATTGTTTTTTAGGATCTTTTTGTCGTAAATTTAGCGATTTTTTACTGCACAAAAAAGCTATCCCAAAATAATCCTTTCAGTTTCGCAATAAAATTACATTAGCTCATTTGTGACATTTTTGTGGATGGCTGTGTGAATAAATTACCCCCGCGCAATTTTGGATTCGGTAGTTTTTTGTGCCTCTAATATGTGAATTTTATGAAAACAAAGCATCCGAAGTTATCTCCCCGTGAAGTCATTTCCCTGTGAAACCATTAACATGCGGAAAGTCGAATTTCCGCTGCAATTGTCCGAGATTTAAAGTTTAACTCATTTTTTTACTGTGGAATTTTATCTCTTTTATCCGAAGCGGAAGCCAAATTCGTTCTTCCTTCACATTTTATGCAATTATTATTTCTTTTCCTCATTTCGCAAGAAATGTTCCGCAGTTCCTTGTACGTAATGTTTTTGTTTCGTTTGTTGCTGAAAAATATATGGTTGAGCGTTATGGCGCTTATTTTAATCGAACTATAAAAAAATACAATTTCCTTGAGATTGTTAGAGAAATAAAAATATAATGTGTGTATTAGTAATAATGTGTGTAGTGACAAACGGTGTCATTTGCTTGCGGAAATCACGTGTTAGAACTATTATTTTGGTATTAAAGGAAATTGCACAGTTTCCTCCTTTTCTCCTAACACTCCACTCAGCAGCTGTGCACGAGTAGCACAAGATGAGCCTTCGTAACACCTTTCAATATGTTCATGTGTAGTCTTGAGTTTTATATAGGCACCCTCCATTCATTTCTTGGACCTCCTCGTAATTCACAGGAAGGTTATACGTTCCTGTTTCCAGTTATATTTCTTAACCCTTAATTAGTGGCGTCACAAAATGTTACGTAATTAGTGGCGTGGGGTTAATATGACCCCATTGCATTTTTTTTCATTTTCTCAAATAAAAATTAATTTCTTTTGGTAAAAGTTGTAATAAAATATCCTTAATGTCATTATTTAAAGGCATATTAAAATATTTATAAACATTTTATACAAAATAATACATTGGACATTAATATAATATATAACCCAATTTATTCAGTTATGTTAGTTTTCAACACAATAAGCATTTTCTTGACATGTGATCTTTGCAAACAAATGTCATGCAACTGGTTCATCTTGTTGGTCGGTTGGTCTCTACTCTTGGGACAGAATTTGCAGCTTCCTCTTGTAAGTCTTTCTGAACTTCTACGGTGATGGCATGATGATCACGGATGCGTTTTCTGAGGTCCTTTGGAATATATTTATCATAGCAGCGAAAAATTTGGGTTTTTTCACTAGTTCCTTCGAAAGAGTTTTTTATAAATTCCTATGGTCATCCTTATCCTATCCGTTTCTTTAACGTTTTCGTTGTAGACATTCAAAAAATGAAAAAATACAAGTAGGGATAAAAAGCGGCTTTTGGGACAACCTTGACCATGAATTGGCGAATACGTGTGTGAACTGACCTATACGTGGACTGTGTTGTGTTCTGCGTAAGTCATTGACCTTGTCGTAGGTCTGGTTGGGTCATTGGCCTGGTAGTGTGTATGATGTAGGTGGGATTTTGTTAAAAAGCGGGGATTGGGACAACCTAGTCTGTGAATTGGCGAATATTGAATTGGCGAATACGTGTGTGAACTGACCGTGTTGAGTTCTGCGTAAGTCCTTGTCGTAGGTCATTGGTCTGGTTGTGTGTATGATTAAGGTGTGATTCTGTGTGTGTTTAGCGATGATGTAGTGGAATGATGTGATATTGTGTAAGGTAATGGTATTGGTTTTGCGTTAGTGTGGTCATTGGTCTGGTTGTGTGTATGATTCAGGTGTGATTCTGCGTGTGTTTAGCGATGATGTTGTGGAATGATGTGATATTGTGTAAGGTAATGGTACTGGTTTTGCGTTATTGTTGATATTCGCATGGAAGTTGAATGACCCTTTCGCTTCTGCGTCATTCGTTGACCCTAATTTTCGCAATGTTTACATGTTTGAGGTGTGTATGTGTAAAGATGTGATTTTGCAGAGTCATTGACCAAGTGGTAGGTTTGTTTCGGTCATTGGCCTTGTTGTGGGTATGATAGAGGTGTGTGATGAAGTGTAAAGATGTGATTTTGCAGAGTCATTGACCTAGTGATAGGCCTGTTTCGGTCATTGCGTGTTTTTATATTCGAATGGGGGTGATATTGTGTAAGGTAATGGTACTGGTTTTGCGTTATTGTTGATATTCGCAATGTTTACCTGTTTGGTATGAGTTAGTGCGATATGGTGTAGCCAAGTGAAAGTTGAATGACCCTTTCGCTTCTGCGCCAGTCGTTGACCCGTGGAGGGGATAGGGCCTTCCAATATTTACATCTGCGTGTGTTTTGGTTTCTCCTCAGCGCGTGTCTTCGGTCGGTCGTTTACCCTTCTAAGCAGGTTTTCGACGAGCTAAGTAGGTCACCAACTTTTAGGTAAAGAAAAACCGGTTCTGAGTGGGGTGGGGACGGTTGAAATGATTCAAAATGAAACAACATCGAGTAGGCAGATCATGTTTATTGTCGTTCCCTCTCATACCATTCTTCCATTTTTTGTATTTCGTGACATGTAGTCGTCATATCTTCCATATCATGCGGATGATACAATTCAATGTAATCAATAGGTGTAAATTTCAGATCTGGTCTCTTGACCCACTTCCAATTATGTTCATGATAGGTCCGAATAACTGACCCAACTTTATGTATAATTGCAAGTTGTTTTAAGTCCTTATCTGAAATGTAATTGTTTTCCAATCAATAATTTCTTAGATTTATAATATACTAATAATATCAAATATTAATTATATCCATTACCTTTGGAGAGCGTTTTGATGCGTAGAAGATTTATGTGCACCTCTGTCCTCTATCGAATCTCAGATCTAAATGATTCAACGTATGAGAAACTCTCTCGAGGAATCAGCAGGTCTTAACTTGTCGAAGGTTGATTGGGAGGTGAAATAAAATGGATAAGGATAGGTTATTGACCTCTACGGTCGGGATGGGTTTTATCAAGTAAATAAAACATGATAAAATTTTAAAAATCGATTTATTTTTTTATTCAATCAATATCATCTTGACAAAAAATGCATTCTTAATCAGTTTCATCACAACATGAAAAACCAAACATGATACAATTGCGTTTTTCTCTTCTGTGATCATCTAGTGGTACATCACCTTCACGCCACTGTGTCATCCGCAATCCGCAGTAAACACATTGAACTGTATCGTATGTTCCGCAGCAGTACACCATTCCGGCTTCGGCGAGATTCTCAGGAGACACCGATGTATTCTTCCATTCCTTGAATGTCTTTATGCGTGCACTTCTTTCCAATAAATTAATGTCACTTAAATTGAGACGACACCATTCAGCGAGAGAAAATGCCCGACTGTGGGAGCAAATATCTGGCATATCTATTCGAAAATGGTAAATACACTCAGTACCAATTCTCTTATTCAGCTTCTCTAGTGCAGGGCAGTCGAAGTCATCTAAGTTATAGACATTTTTAATTTGCGAATGGATGGCCTTTCTTAGAAATTTACACTTTTCCACTCCTTTAGTAAAGATGTAATCGAATGGCCTTGTATATTCCTTCAATATGTATTCTGCCATATCATATTCCACATCGCCAATATGCTCATCTATAGCATGATACTCTTGCGTGGTCCATACATTGACGCTATTTGAATGATTTTCCAACTTAGGCGTTTTAAAAATCCAATGTTGACTTGCAAAGGTGTTTAATGAGATTATGGATAATTCTCGCAACAAAAAACGTCCCGATGCATCTTTGTCAAGATTGAAGTCAACAATAGCTGAATTCATGTTTGCTACTGATGGTGGAAAGTATCATCGCACTATATTTATCATCCTGCAAATTTCACTGAGCCAGTCAGCGGATCATACCAAAATGACTCATCACTGATCACTAAGCAATGAGCGCTAGTTCTAGATAGGAAATTTGTTTCTGATTCGAAGTCTACTCTAACGTCTACAGCACCTGAAGTGATTGATTCATCTTGCTTCGAACAATCAATGACTGCGATAGGTGCGATATTAACGAATTGATCACGTGACAACAAAGGTTTTGGTTCATTTCCATAATATGATTTCTGAAATTTTGCGTACATATTGTAAAGCTCAGCTATCTGCCCCTTGCTAAAATTTAAATCTAATACATCGTAGGGGAAACTTTTATTATTGAGAAAAACTTGAATGCCTCTTAAATTACAGTGGTCGAAAACACTGCTATCCCGCTGTACAATATTATTCCGTGATGTTTGAAATGCGAATATAACATAACGAGGTTTACCAAACTGAGAGGTTGTCTTTACGACCCAAGTCTGTTTTTCACTTCTCGGTAATTCTGGGTAGGATGAAAGTTTCCAGCGTCGATACGTTATCTGAATAGGTTTATTTTGATCAATACGTTTGAGTAAAAGTAATTTCTGCTTATCGGATACTGTAACATATGGAATTCTCCAACAAATTTTATCAATTGTAATTTTAGCTTTCACATTATTGGTAGATACGTAGCAGTTATCATCAGTGCGTGCTCTGATTAAAATGAGTTCATGATTTCCGTTGATAAAAATCTTATCATTATCTTCCATTAACCCAAACATTGTATTCAGCGGGATACAAACGTTAAAATTCCCATCTTCCAATACCTCGCTCGACTTTCCGGGGATTACCCATCCTGCATTTAGTAATCCTTTCGATGTACTATCTGTTAGTGAAACATAACCCTTGAGAGTGCAGGTAACTCCTGGATTTCTCACGCTGTCTATTTCAGCACCATTTAAACAATAACGAGCCTCAGAAAAAAGATGATAGAAAGCATTATTTACAAGCGTGGTGGTTGATGCTATACCGGATCCATCTTCATTAGTAATATGACCTTCTATATAGATGTGACTTTGACTTGGAAGAATAAAATCAGATTGATTTTGAACTACCATACGAATTTCATCATTGTAATCGAACTTTGATTGTGTGTAAGGATGATGAGTATGGTACTCGATGGAAGTTATTGATTCATCATAACGCGCACTGGAGTCTATATTTAATATATCCATTTCGGATACAGACGGAACCCGAGAGATTCTAGAAACTGTATGTTATTAGATGATAACGGTTTAGCAGTACGTGGTGTACTAATCCATCTCATCGCCGCACCGCGATTATAAGGATTTCGAGTAAAATCAAGACCCATTTTCCTTTAAATGTAATCTAATTGTAATAGTTTCGTTGCGGAAGTCTACTGGATTTCCGTTTTGATCTAACAATCTGAGAGTGATGTTGTTTATCGTTCTGGTATTCACAGGCAAATAAATTATCTCACTAGGTCTTTCTATTATTTTATACCCCGGTGGAACTTCAGGAAAAAACTGATGTAATATATGCACATTCTCACCGTTTTTATACGAACCTTCTACAATGTTACATTCGATAAGAATGTCATTTACGTGAAAAACGTCTACAATATTGTCTGATATGTGTCTTACTTTTGCTTCCAATTTTCTCTTCGCAAATCCGAGAAGTGATGCTATCGAACCATGTTTAGTAAAATCCACCTCAAAGTTACAAGTCAATGCTGAACGTAAAGTATTATTATTTGCTTCGATCTTTATTGCATCTTTTCCTAAAACACTTTGTAAATATTCGTTTAAATCATCAATTTCATATGTTCCTGTTGGTATTACCACAGAATTTCCGCTTCCATAGTGGAAGATATTGTTCCCATCGAACACGTTAGGTATTGTATAATAAGTTTCTAAACTCACACATCCTATGCTATAATTTTTATCAGCATCCAAGGTGATCTCGGGAAAATAATCAGCATTAAGTGTGGATGTTTTACCCGTAAACGTTAACGTCCAAGACATGACTAATTACAATTCCAGATGTTTGCATCTTTATTCAAAAATTTTAAACATAAATGACCGCAATTTACAGCTTTTGTTTTCTGATATCTATCTCTGTTATAATGAATCGTGCTATTTTTAAAATAATTTAGGAGTTCTGTAGGTGGTGGAAGATTTCCAAAACTGTCAAAGTAATCAACATGTTTGCCCGTTTTTCTGTAACACACCCAATGTGTTCCCGCCCCATCAGAGTCATCCAAATTTACAATACCACTCTCATTAGACCACGGCGATCGTAAAGGCAATCCGTCTCTCATAAATACGCCTCGAAAATTTGGAATATTTAACTTCTTAACATAGTGAAGTAGATCAAAATTGGAGAGCGCTCTCTTAGGTAACCTACTTAAAAGTTTTTTTTTTTATTCGGTGGTGAAATGTATAAGCCTAATCCCTTCTTATATGGTTTCATATAGAGCCCTTTCCCACGCAACGCTATTGCTTCCATTCTAGCATTATGTCTTTTCGATTCTTCCAATCTCTTTTTTGCGGCATTTGCCTCAGAAGCAGCTTTTATTATACCTGATGCACCACCTGCCAAACCACCTAATGCTGACAACCCTGCAAATAAAGGTATTAGTGGGATAATTCCTCCAGTCTTTGGAATTGGTATAACTCTAGGCGTAGTATATTTACTCCTTTTCTTTTTCACATCCCTTCGAATAACATTAAGTGTTAATTTAGCAGCCTGATTGAGGTTTTTATTTTTCAAGTTTTTCATTGCTACTCGAGCTCTCCGCATGATATTTCTAAAACAGTTAGACTTTCTAGTTCCACTACCCACCTTCACTTTTGCTTTCATTATATTCGTAACTATACCTGCAGATATCTTTTCACCTAAACTCGCGTCTTTTGATTTTACACGTTGCCAAGCCTTTTCGGCTAGATCGAGGTCGGCTTTATGTCTATCAGATAAATCTTTAGATTTAGAGTATGCTATGTCGTGTTGTTTACAATAAGCATCTAGTGGATTTATACCTTGATCTCCTCTTGCAAGACGTTGTTTTAATTTCGTCCCTGGACCACAGAATTGGTACCCTGGTAAATGAAGCTCAAATGGTAACTTATTAATGACACTATTCACCAGTCCTTTTCCAGATGCGTACCGACTCATACTAATGTGGTAGAAAGTTTGTTTTGCTATTTATTTAAACTCACGGTGGAAAGAATATCATTATAATGGAGGTAGAGGAACAGTGCGAAAAGCTCCCGATAGGTGCATTCTCGTTTGATGAATGTAAACCGCGCGAGAGGCATGGTCCCTTGCTTCCTGAAAGTATCCGCTGCATTGTTTGCGGTCCATCTAATTCTGGTAAAACAAATGTAATAATTAATCTTCTCACAGAGACAAATGGGCTAAAGTATGAAAACGTGTATTTATACAGTAAGTCGTTGAATCAACCAAAATATTTATTTCTGCAAAATATTCTTTCCTTAGTTCCTGAAATTGGACACTTCTTTTTCAAAGACAACAAAGGAGTTGTAAATATAGATGATGTAAGACCGCACTCTGTATTTATATTTGATGACATTTCTTGTGAAAAGCAAGATAATATGAGAATATATTTTAGCAGTGGTCGGCACAAGATGATTGATTGTTTTTATCTTGCTCAGACTTATTCAAAAGTTCCGAAGCAATTGATACGGGATAATGTAAATTTGATTATACTTTTTAAGCAGGATGAATTAAATCTCAAGCATATTTATGATGATCATGTAAATACGGATATGACCTTTGCGCAATTTAAGAACATATGCATGGAGTGTTGGAGGGATAAATATGGCTTTATGGTAATAGATAAAGAATGTGATATTAATAAGGGACGCTATAGAAAAATGTTTGATTCTTTTATAAAACCACATAACATTTCATAGGTTCATTCAGTGTTTACAGGGTAATTAAACCGATATGTTTCAAGATAAAAGAAAGAGAAAAGCTGAAGAGGATCTGACTCGTGAAATCATTAAAAGAAGTGATAATATCCGAGAGAAATACAATAATTTAAAAAGAGCGCAGAGATCAGAACAAGATTTTTTATCACAGTCATTTAAACCAATTGTTGATCCTTTAAATGACCTCGTGCGACAAACCAAATCTCAAAATATCTCCAAACCTACTGTAAATAAACAGTCCGATGAAAAATCTCCAGACAAAACTCTTTTTAGTAATTACATTAAATTGGTTATGAGCAATGATAAGAGATTAGATCGTACTTTTGGAGTCAGATATAGCGGAACTGATTGGTTTATTGGAGATTCACCTGTTGAAATGGATGATGAAAACCTCATCGTGAGAGATAAGACTTATGTTGAGACACCGGGACTGCTTGAGCTTTTATTTATGACGAAACCAAAAATGGATGAAGTTAAGCCTAAGGATATGGAAAATTATCGTCAAATATTAATAGATACCAATGCTCATAAACGAGGATATAATAGTCGGGAGAAGATAAACAGTAATCGAGGATCTAAGTACGTAAAAATTATATCTAAATTGTTTCCCAATTCTACAGCAGGCCGAGGGATGGATGTTTCACAACCTATCATTGAGTATTGGGATGACCCGAATGAACTTGTGGACAGACTTAAATTAATTCTTTCATCTAAGGCTTCGGGGCATTCAGGTCACGACAATGAAATTGTCGCCATCATAGAAGAGCTTAGAGATAGCGATATCATTATATAAGATATGATAGCGATTTTACTTTCGCAGTAAAATAATGCCTGTGGATAAGTTTGGACGTTCTTTGAGGAGAAGAAGGAGGATGGATTCGTATGATATGCTAGGAAATCGTTTAACAAATTTAGCTTCTCCTATAGACACCAATGATGCTGTCACAAAAGGATATTTGAGAGATAACACACTTTCATTGACTGAACATCAAATAAATGCTGACAATCGTCGCATATCTAATATAGGCAAATCTCTTCAACCTAGAGATGCTGTCTCAAAAGAGTACGTGGACTTTCGAATACCAGGAGCGACGAGACATTATATTTCAGCAGGTGGACGAAGAATCGTAAGTGCGAAAGAACCAATAGATGAGGGTGATGTAGTAAATAAACGTTTTTTGCTTCAAAATGCTATAACAATAGCAAAAGACACTACGAGTGCAAAGAAAACCCGAATAACGGATTTGAATGATCCTCAGGATGAATATGATGCAGTTAATTATAAGACCTTGCTTACAAAATTACAGAATGCTGTTATCATGGATAGCGGTGTGATAGATGTGAAAAGTCATCGGATAACAAACGTATCAAACCCTCAAGATGAAAGTGACGCTGTTAATTTTAAGACTTTGCTTGAAAGCTCAACAGTTCATCTAAATCATGTTGCAAATAACACTATCACGCTAAATAAGAATAAATTTGATGCACGCGGACATGCTCTGACTAATGTGAGAGATCCTGTGGAAGAAACAGACGTTGTCAATTTGGGTTATTTGAGGAGATTGCTTTTAAAACGTCAGTATTAATAGAGGAACATTTCAACGGTCACGGAATAATTATGCAGTCAACCTAGACGTGAAGATGGATATCAGACGTGGAATTGTCAATGAACTTCACAAACCAGCGAGGAAGAATTATGAACGAAGAAAAGTTCTGATAAAAGGTTTGGACGACTTATGGCAAGCTGATTTGGTAGAAATGCTTCCTTATTCAAGTGAAAATCGTGGATACAAATACCTATTAACCATGATAGATGCCTTATCAAAATACGCTTGGGCTGTTCCTGTGAAACGAAAAACCTCAGAAGATGTCTCGCGGGCTGTGAAGATGATTCTCAAACAAAGGAAACCGAGAAATATTCAAACTGATCAAGGGAAAGAGTTTTACAACAATAAATTCATTGGTTTGATGAAAAAACATGGAATTAACCATTACAGCACATTTAGCACAATGAAAGCTTCAATAGTAGAACGATGGAACCGTACTCTTAAAACTGAAATGTGGAAACGATTTAGTTTACAAGGTAACCACAAATGGTTAACAATATTACCTATTTTAGTTCAAGAGTATAATAATAGGGTACATAGAACGATCAAGATGAAACCTGCTGATGTCACTAAGGAGAATGAAAAGGATATATTATCAAGAATTTATCAAAGGAAAATAAGAAAAGGCGCTAAAAAGGTCAAATTTAGTGAAGGGGACAATGTACGCATATCAAAAAGCAAGGCAATATTTGAAAAAGGTTTTACGCCTTCTTGGTCTACAGAGATATTTGTCATAGAGGAAGTAAAAAATACGGTTCCACCAACTTATATTCTCAGAGACCAAAATAATCAACCTATTAAAGGCGGCTTTTATCAAGAGGAATTGCAGAAAACAAAGTTCCAGGATGTTTACTTAGTGGAAAAGATTTTGAAGAGACGTGGTGATAAGGCGTACGTTAAATGGTTGGGATTCGACAATTGTTATAACACATGGGAAGATGTAAATCAAATGTTGAAATAAATAAAAGATTTATGTTTCATATTCAATTGTTTTTATTCCAATTTAGGAAATAATTTTCCATCACCAATAGAATAAAGCGCAATTCAATTGCGCACACATTTCACATAAAAAGTACAGAAATATCAATACTAAAAACTAAATAGAAAAAAATTATTTCAATTGCGCACACACAACACATAAAAAGTACAGAAATATCAATACTAAAAACTAAATAGAAAAAAAAATATTTCAATTGCACGCACATTTCACTTAAAAAGTACAGAAATATCAATACTAAAAACTAAATAGAAAAAAAAATTATTTTCATTCGTCATTCGGAGTTAAGTAATGACCATGAGCTAATGTATTGATTCCATCACATAAAATGTACCTCTTGTCATCAAAAGGTGATAACGATAGTTTGTTCACTTCTACAGAATATAACTCATGTTTTTTAGATCTTATCTGTCTAAATGATGTCATTTTTTCTTTACTTTCATTCAAACAGTCCAAATAATCTTTGAATTTTATTTTACTGTTAACGGCGCATTTTTTAACGCCTTTGGCACGCTTTTTTTCCTCACCGTCGATGATAATGGAATACATCTTTGCTCTCAATCCTACAAATTCAGAGATTGATTTTGCACAGGCTTCATCTTTAAATTTACCCAAAACTTTCTTATTTGCCAAAGAATAACATTTGTGATCAGTTGGATAGTCTGAAGTATCAAAGAAAGAAATATTTTTTATCAAGTCTTCATAAAAATCATCCGTTTTTACCTCGTAAATAAATGAATCTGTATCCATATACAACAATTTTAGATTTTCTTTATCATACATGGACTTCATTACGTTGTAATGAAAATCATACATTAAAATTTTAGATAAATCTAAAATTGCCATTCCTACATAAATGGGTTTATCAAAAACATTTTTTTCTTTCGCCATATGTACTGCGACCAGATTTTCCGAATATATGGTTCGATCTAGAAAATTACTTTTTGCTATTACTTTTTGCAATCTTTTCATGTCACAGATCAATTCAATATTTATTCTTTTACGTACGTTCTCCATAGATTTCCCAAAAACTGAATTGTTCATTAATTTAAAGAATTCCTTTTCGAAATCGTTAGTAGCCAATTTCCGCTTCTCAGTATTATTTAATATATATGACTCAAGCCAATTAGATTGTTGAAATTCTATTATTCTATTAATATTTTTTAATTTTAACCCTAGCTGTAATGCTTGTTTCAACAGAGAAATGTGAATTACATAGCGTTTCTTATTGAATAATGTTGTTAGAAGTTTTTTCTGATCTGAACCTGGCGGGTTATCATTTTCAGGTAGAAGGGGAAATTCGTTATGCTGATCGTGAAGGTAACTTGGGTATTCCAAATCTACATCTAACAAATACCCTACGGTGCCTTCATCATCAATCTCTTCAATGTCTCCTATATCTTTTGGATCAACCCATCTAAATCCCGAATAAGGCATTTTTTTACACATACTATACCCATACAAGTTATTTGCGTCTATATATGCTATATATGAACTTTCTTCTCTAGGATTATATTCATTCATGTACTTATTGTTTGCTTTCGAATATCGTTTAACACATTGAGCCAAACCTCCCCTGATTCCACGTTCTATCATAATAATCATATCGTAATCAGTCAGTAGATCTAATTTTGCTTTACTATGTTTGAGGGCGGCTTCCCAAGCAAGTCCGGGGGATGTGAAATAGTAACTAGGATCCAAACCATATGATTGCAAACATTCACTGCGGAAATTCTCAAATACATCGACGAGTCCCACAACGTCACCCGTCAGATATATATCGCTGTACTCCCCTAAGTTTTTAACATTGAAAGTCTCCCACACTTTTTTAGCATGCTCATAGTCAGAAATAGAAAGCTCAGTTTCATTTAATTTATTTACAAAAGAATCCATCGGAGGAAGAAATGGCAATTCTAATTTTTCAAAACAATCGATGAAATCATATGGAAAAACACCTTTCTTTGTAATTAATTTAAATTGTTCACCATGAAAGTGTTTTGATGTCTCTACGAATTTTGACGCTGGGAGAATTGACATTAAATACTCTAAGCTATAGGGCATAAATCTATATGTATCCACAAATCTTAACTGTATGTTCCCAATATACTTTATAAAGCTAATATATCGCTCCTCTGTATTGGGAATCACTCCTATCCTCCCTGGAATATTTCCCAGTTCTTTTATAATAAAATGTGAATCATAACCACTCAAATTGTGTATGTACACAGGAATGAAATTCGGATTCTTAAAATTTAAATTACATATTCGATGAGCAGCTCCTCTAAACTCCCCACTCAAATGACAATGATCTTTAACTTTATAATTTTTGCTATTTTCTTCAATTTTTCCTCCGCAAATATGACAATCAGCACAGTTTTTGTAATTTTCTTCTTGTATTGACGTTAATTCTATCATTCCAATTTTCCTTGCATAAATATCTGAAATTTTGTTTGCTAGATAAGCTAAGTACTCTACTAATTTATATGCTGCATCTACTCCTCGATATATGTATGGTTTCTGTGGAATAATATCTGCCGCAAAAGATGATTTAACATAAACGCAAAAGCTCATTGCTTCATGTTTCTGATATGAAGACGTGTGGGAACTTGTCGGATCTCCAGGACAACCTTGAATGGGTAGTAATATTGATTCGATATCAGCATAAATTACAAAGGGAACTCGAAGTTTGTTTTGATAATTTTTAAATTCTATATGCGGTACTTTACCATCTTTAATTTCAGGCAGAACAATTCTTGTTGGATGATTAAATTTACATAATTCTAAATGATTTCTTAATCGAATTTCACGGTCATTACCTGTGTAGTAATTAAAACATCGTTTACAAATCGATATTGAACGTTTACTTTTAATAAGTTGACGGGAAATTAGTCTATTGAAGTTCTTTATCCAAACATAGTGAATTTCATTGCCCTCAGTCAATAGCAACAGATCGCGATGATCCACTAATTCTTCATCAACAACTTTCAACGGATACACATTAGAGTCATTATCAATACCGAATACGTTGATGCTAATGTTATTTCGACGTTCAAATAATTTTATCTGATTCAAAGGTGTGGGAAAATTTATACAGTCAAAATCGTAAGAATGAGTTATATTTCTGTAGGAACTTACTCTCTCAGGATGGTGAATGGTAACTAATTTTCCAAGAATAGAATATCGAAAACAATTATTGTCTAAATTTTGCACATTTACACATGCTCTAGTTGATGCTATGCAATTTGGTAGATTAATATATTTTCTTCCTCTTAAAGGTTTAAACACGTTAATTCTAAGTAATATGTGAACAATTTCATTTAACATCCACCCACTTTTTTTTGTTCCACTCTCTTCCATCTCACATGTGATTTTTTTTAGGGCTGAATCTACCATCTCACCTACATTTGAATCCATATAAACAGCTACATTTTTAGTTTTGAAAGCTCGCTTCTGTTCTTCACCAGCAATATTGACGAAGTTACATTCTAAAAATATGTTAAATTTTAATGTTTTATCTACTATTAAATTTTTTCTAATTTTATCAACCAAATATATTCTTTTATTTTCTAGAAATGTTTCTACACTCTTACAATCCTTAATATTACTAAATTTATAGGTTCTCAAAGAACCATTAAATGCTACTTCTACTTCGTCTTCTTCAACTCTTCTTTTTTTATCGCCGATCACCGACGTGTCTCTTTCACTTTCTAAATCATTACCCACGATCGGACTGTTTGTATAACTGTCTAAATATTCACTCAATTTTCTTTTTTTCCAGTGTTTTTCCATCGTTACACTATTGTCACATCATGAACATTCCCAAGTTTTCCCTTATATATTAAATTATGTTTTTCTTCCCCAATATTATATTCTTCTAGCTCTTTTGAGGAGAACTGACTAGGGTCGAATCTCTTCGGCAGGAAAACTTTCCAAGACTCACCGTTCCTTTCAATGTATGCTCTTAGTGTCGGACCGTATTTGGCGTCAACCACATCAAATCTCAAAATCCGGTATTCGACGTGCTTTTCGAGCTCACCAATTGGTTTGTAGGCTACTATTTGCGATTGATCGTTCAATTTTTTCATGAATGCCATCTGAAAAGACAAAAGAAAAAGAACAAAGAATAGTTTTTGTCCACAATAACCTCACTGGAGTTAAAATTACCATTAATTCATACATCATTAAATAATTTATCAGTAGGTACTTACTTTTTATATTGAAACGCTTCTGAACTGTTGAGTAATCTGCAACTGACAACTGTATCTTCACTCGAATGAAAATAAAACGTTGCTTTACATCAGCGCGGAAAAAGACGAGTGTCTTCGAAGGTTGATCTTTGATTTCTGCTAGATTTCTACCATTTCCTTCGATATATATATATATATATATATATATATATATATATATATATATATATATATATATATATATAATACCCCACGCTCCCGGTGACGTAATAGAAAACTCATTGCCATGGGTTTCTAAAATGGGAAATAAAAATTTAACTTCGGTTTCTAAAGCCTCATACCGGGTTTCATAATACTTTCACTTTTACCTCGGGCTACGTAATAGAAAACTCGTTCCCATGGATTTTTAAATTGGGAAATAAAAATTTAAAAATTTGTGACGTGATAAATTATCATCTATCACAAGTCCTCCATCCATGGTTCTAATACGATATTCTTGACGGTTACGTAATAGAAAACTCGTTCCCATGGGTTTCTAAATTGGGAAATAAAAATTTGATTTCGGTTTTAAAAGCCTCGTACCGGGTTTCATAATACTTTCACTTTTACCTCGGAAGAGTGTGAGTTTGACTCCTTTTTTATGTTAACGAAATTCCGCTTAGAATGTCTCCTGATTTGAGACGTAATAAATTTGGGAAATAAAAATTTAGCTCCGGTTTCAAAAGCCTCGTACCAAGATTCATGGAAATAAAACACATGTTTGAGATAATCAGTTTATTTATTTATTTAAAAAAAGTACAGCAACTACTTCCAGAATTCAATATGATTATCCCTTTTAATCGTTTTAAAATATTCATCGTCTTCTCTCCACCAGCAGAATTCTTCAATCGCTTGATTTCTCACGTCTTCAATCATATCCTCTCTATCGTCTGCTTTAATATCAGTACTGTTCGTTCTTCCACTTTGCACATTCACCACGGTGTTGGCTCGATTTTTCAACTCCTGTTGCGCCTCACAATGTGCTCGTCTTATCTTATCCATACCTTCCTTGAATTTGAGTTCTTCAGCAAAGCTTTACTCTAAAGTGAGTCTTGATTTGATATTACCTCGATATATATAACACATCCCGAATTGTATTAATTATGTCAAGCACATCGATGGTTTTTGTTTATTTTCTATGACGATTACAATAAATTTTTAAATTGTTTTTGTACATAATTTATGATAGTGAATTTTCTATGACGAGTCCAAATAAATTAATTTTTAATTCGTTTATGCATATTCATTTTGTTTCCGAAAATATATTTTCTATGATGGATCACAAAATATTTTTTGTTAATCGAAATCTTTCTGTCTCTAGCGGAGTTCTCCCAATTCGTTTCTGCACATTCATTCTGTGCGTTTCCGAAAGAATACTTTCTATGATAGGTCCTAAATAATTAATTTTTAATCTAAATCTTTCTCTGTCTCTAGCAATGGTCTCCCAGTAACATTTTCTTGCTTCTCTGCTAGCAAACGAATATACATACAAAACTTTCACGCTTATATTATCTCCAAACCTTACAGATTTCTCGGATACTATTGGCTCTCTCTTCTCCTCATGAATCGAGGTCAGCTTCTGTGAATCCATTTCTTTTTTTTTGTCGGATATAAATGGACTCGTCAAGCGACCACGATGGTACTGCGCTAACGGCTGGTGTGTGGTAAACTACTACCGTGTCTAGAGTTATACCGAGACAACCATGAGTGGAAAATACGCAATATTGCTTACAGCCGTTAAGATTACAACTCAGGGTGACGAGAAGTGTACCTCTCAGATATTAAGTGAAACTCACGAAATTCAAAATTTAGATTATTTACGTCTCCGCAGCTATGATTTCACTTTAGCAACATTGGAATTGCCAGGTGAATATTTGTTGCAGCTTTCCCTTGGAACTCGTGCGTCTTTTGAAGATGTGTTGACAGAAGATAATCTCTCTGATGTGAAAGAAGACATTTTAAGTTTCGTGTTAATCATAGAAAGGAAGATATGTGGCAATGTTTTACCACCTCTTCTTATGCAGTGTGAAGATGGTAAAAAGTCTTCATCAAAGTGTAAAATAAATGAAAATATTGACGTGATAATAACATTAAGACTCATTCAATTATTGGATAATGGATTCAGAAAAGAACTTATCGAAGCAAAGAAAGACGATTTAGTAAAAAGTGGACTGGTGAAGTCGTTATTAAAAGAGGCCATAACAAATGAAGCGACATGGAGGTTATTTAATAATAAATATAGAATGAGTATGGAGCAATGTTTGTAAAAAACTAACTTTGTATATTATTTTTGTTAAATAAATCGATTTTTAACTTTTCTCGTGTTTTATTTACTTGATAAAACCTGCCCCGACCGTAGGTTTTTAAAACAACTAGAGGCCAATATCCTATCCTACCCAGGTATTAAACATAACTTTCTCTTCCGACACGCTGGAGCAACCGCAGGTCTTTTAATTTCCCTTTCTTAATTTGAGGTCCCAATTCTTCTCCCCTCCCCACCCCACTCAGAACCGGTTTTTCTTTACCTAAAAGTTGGTGACCTACTTAGCTCGTCGAAAACCTGCTTAGAAGGGTAAACGACCGACCGAAGACACGCGCTGAGGAGAAACCAAAACACACGCAGATGTAAATATTGGAAGGCCCTATCCCCTCCACGGGTCAACGACTGGCGCAGAAGCGAAAGGGTCATTCAACTTTCACTTGGCTACACCATATCGCACTAACTCATACCAAACAGGTAAACATTGCGAATATCAACAATAACGCAAAACCAGTACCATTACCTTACACAATATCACCCCCATTCGAATATAAAAACACGCAATGACCGAAACAGGCCTATCACTAGGTCAATGACTCTGCAAAATCACATCTTTACACTTCATCACACACCTCTATCATACCCACAACAAGGCCAATGACCGAAACAAACCTACCACTTGGTCAATGACTCTCCAAAATCACATCTTTACACATACACACCTCAAACATGTAAACATTGCGAAAATTAGGGTCAACGAATGACGCAGAAGCGAAAGGGTCATTCAACTTCCATGCGAATATCAACAATAACGCAAAACCAGTACCATTACCTTACACAATATCACATCATTCCACAACATCATCGCTAAACACACGCAGAATCACACCTGAATCATACACACAACCAGACCAATGACCACACTAACGCAAAACCAATACCATTACCTTACACAATATCACATCATTCCACTACATCATCGCTAAACACACACAGAATCACACCTTAATCATACACACAACCAGACCAATGACCTACGACAAGGACTTACGCAGAACTCAACACGGTCAGTTCACACACGTATTCGCCAATTCAATATTCGCCAATTCACAGACTAGGTTGTCCCAATCCCCGCTTTTTAACAAAATCCCACCTACATCATACACACTACCAGGCCAATGACCCAACCAGACCTACGACAAGGTCAATGACTTACGCAGAACACAACACAGTCCACGTATAGGTCAGTTCACACACGTATTCGCCAATTCATGGTCAAGGTTGTCCCAAAGACCGCTTTTTATCTCTACTAATACAGCTGAAGGCAATATATTTGTTCTTCTGCCAACGTTGTATGTTGCATTGTATAATGATACTATCTCCTGTTTTGTGGTCTTTCGTACTTTCATCTATCTTATTATCGTGATGCATTGTAGATATGAGAATTACTGCTATATTTCTTGCTGTAATGTATTATACGATTGTCAAACATTTCGTAGAACCAAAAATACTGCTACGAACCTCTTTATTTCTCTTTGGAAGGAACTCAGGAGGGATTTCTTTTATTTTTTCGCATAGTTCCGACGAGGGTTAGTTTGTAATCCTCCAGAAGTGACTTTGCGAGAGGTATACTAGTGTACAAATTATCTGTTGTCACATTTCTGTATGTTCCTCTAATCGGCATAACTAATCGCTTATAGTAAATTTAATATTATATGTTGTTAGGATATTTTTTTCATGTTTTTGGTATACAAATCACATATTTGATAGCATATAATAAGTTCCGAGGACCCGCCGACACTTAATTCCCTTTGCCAATCCCACCCACTTTTGTATGTCGAAGTCTTATAGGCCGATTACATAGTTGTGCAGTAGCATTCACTGATTATAGTATCACTGTATAGTATAAAGTTATTTCTTGACATAGTATTAGTTATGTATTATTATGTGTAGTAAGAAGAACACTGGGTTAATTTCTTTCCTATTATAGTGAATGCAAATGTAGATGAAATTGAGATTATATTAGCAACGAGAATGATAACTACCATCGGTTCTTGAGCAATCTGCTTAGTTATAATAATGTATATGTTCATAATGGCATTGTTATGAATATATGTGAAATACCATATGATTACGTAAAAAAAGTTCAGTTCCTAGAGCTATTCGAAGGCGGTAGACAAAAGGGTAGCAAAATGTACTTCGTGCATGACAGCATTAAAATATCAAGGTAAACTAATTCCAAAAATATAATCAATAGTGATAAGTCATCAACAAGGTTAAAAACTCGGGTACTGAAAGTTTTCTCATGATCTGAACTCCTGCTCTACTGCCTTAAATATATTAGGTGGGGTCATATTGACCCCACGCCACTAATTAAGGGTTAAATAAGAGTTTCATTTTTTAGATATCGGGCGAAACTCACCGTCTCTTTCTTCTGCAGTCGAAATGTCGTTCCATATCACGTTCTTATAAGACAGCGTTGTCCAACAGAATTTCGAGGTTGGCCATACTTGTGGCGAACGGATCACAATATTCGCCACTTAATACCAAATGTGTGAAATATTAATAAAAATGCTTAACCTTTGAAACAGGTTTCAGAATGTACTATTTAGTATTAGCTATTATTTTTTTATATATTACAGAAAAAGTATAAGTAGTGACATTTAATGTACTGAACAAATGGACATCATAGTATTAGACATTATTATTACAAAATTTAACTTTTAGTGTGACATTTGGAAAACTTTCGTTCACACCCTTGGGCTCATACACGGCCACACAAACACGCGTACACTTTACCACACGCACGCATTCTCACTATCACTTTCATACGCGTACACACACACTCCCTCACGCACACATCCTCTCTCACACACACACATACGCGCACTTTCTCGTTCACTCGCACGCGCACCCTCTCAGACGCACGCACACACACATCATCATATTAACCATTGATTCGTAACACGCTAAGTAATAATTAACGTAAATAACAAAACCGTTCAAGTCACTACACGATGGTTGAATATTATATAAACTCAACCGTACTAACGTAACTAACATTTTCTTACGTATTATCTGTCGATTAAAATGTTCATTCGGTTAAAATTATAAATTCGCGCGTTCAATTCTTTTTAGTTAAGAAATTCATCAAAAATGGTTAACTATTTAAAAGCTTTCCAAGGTTTTAACTGTTAATTGTTTAATTAAAATAGGCGGTGAATTTTCCGACTGTGAATTTTCCGGCGGTGAACTTTCCGAGTACCGATTCGGATAGATAACATGTTCCAAGTTTTTATGTTATTTTTATGGGTGTTTCTACTCCATACAAATACTCCATATTTAGCGTTTTAACAATTTTTACTTTATATTTCCCGGTAGTATAAGATTTTTCCTTCTGAAAGCGGCTTTTGCTTTCACTATTGTATTCCGTATTTCATTGGTGCAATTTAAATCTTTTATAATTATGCTTTCTGGGTATTTACAATTTGAAACTTGTACTAATGGCTTTCAACCTATCATCAATGTTTAAGTTTTCATCTTTTCCGGATATTAAGATGACCTTGGATTTTTCTGTATTTATTTTCATCCCGTATTTTCGCCACCAGTCTGTTTATCATTTTCTGGAGTTCCCTTTCCTTTTTTGCCTGAAGTAGTTGATCATCAGTATATTTTATTTTTCCTATAAACCTTCCTCTAATATTGAGATCTCTTGTGCCTTCTAGGTCTTCTTAAAATTGCCTTTCTCCATGTATATTGAATAGGATCGGCGTTACGCAACAACTCTTACTCCTCTACCGATGTTTATTCCGCTGAAGTCAATATTCTCCATTCTGACCTTCACAACTTGATTCACATACAGATTTCTGATCAATCTTCCGTATTTCCAATCTACACCTATATCCTTTAATATCAGCATAACCCAATTTAATGAATTTTTTTTTCCTATAAACCAATTTACCAGTCGACGAAACATACGCAGCAATCTTGGCTGTACTCTATCGACCTTTCTGATATAGTTGTAATTATTACGAAGGCATCTCTAGTTCCTCGTCCTTTTCTGAAACCGTACCGCTCTTCTGCAAGCATATCTTCAGGTTTTTATTGAGGATACTTTTGATGATCTTCGACACGTGCGATAGAAGGCTTATCATGCTGTAGTCTTTACAGCGCATTGTCTTCGATTTTTCTTTTAAGGGATCCTTGTTATTTCTAGAAAAAAAAAATATATATACCAGATATATCATTCTATATTACTACTTCTTACTTATAATCCAACCTATAACATTAATATAACATTAACATCTATTATATATAGACTCTATTTACAGAGGAGGGTCATATCATTATATATTAGTAGAAGGTGCTTGCATACTGCAAACATTTCATCTCACCTTGAAAAAACATTCATTTTTCAGAGATATATTTCATCATTGGAAATATTTCTTTAATTCAAAAGATTTCTCCTCTGCGCCGATTTTCGTTTTCTTCTTATGGAACAATAATGGAATAAAACAATCACTAATATTTACAATTTTAAGAATATTATACCTTTACCACATTTAGTTAATAATGCTACACATTTCTGCCAAATTTTAAAATTGCACCACATTTAGAAGTGAAATAACATTTATCTAATTATTTAAATTCAAATAATTTTTAACAGTCGCAATAACAATTTCATGCAGACATTAAAATGTTTATTCGTTTATATAGAGTAAGATCTCAATTACTTAAATATTTCAGCTCCCTATCTCGCCCGGTAGTATCTAGACATTTACCTATTTGTTTAAACTTATTATGATTATATATATATATATATTATAGATATATATATAATTATATTATATTTATAATCATTATATATAGGAGGACATGTAAATGTTTCAGCTCCCTATCTCGACCGGTAGTATGTAAACTTTTACTTATTTATTTAAACTTTAAGAATTTTTAACTGCCAAACAAATTAAAATATCAAAATTTGTATAATCCCTACTCGTTTTTTTATAAATTCTACCTAATAAAAAAATTTCAGCTCCGTAGCACATTCGGAAATACATAAACCTTGAAAATTTGTTTCAACAATTTCGAATTTTTAGCGGCGGCATTGTTGAACTTCTTCAAGATTTTCGTTTTTTCTAGTCGGTTTCGCGCATAGTTCTACCAATAAAAAAATTTCGAGTCTGCCCCTCTTCTGGAAGTGCCTAAACATTGGTATCCTCCTATATATATGTTACTCCTCCTCTGTAAGGAACGTCTATATATAATGATATGTTCCTCCTCTGTAAGAAGAGTATATGTAATAGATATCTGGTGAAGGGCATCAATTCCCCGCATGAGTTGAGTGGCGAAGAGGTTGGACAACGCTGCAAGTCTTCGATCGTCAAAGTTCCCCTAACGCAGAGATCGATTGATACAATTCTCTTGTGGATTAGCTGGTTTATGAGAATAGCTATTTAGTTTAGTTTTAAGTTATTGTTTAAATGCATAAATGACGCATACATTCAATTTCGTATTTTAATGTGACATTTCTTTTACAGGTAGGGATTATCTCATCCAGAATACAACACCGAATAGTGTTGTGGACCAGGGAGGAATTGTGTAGCCCTTTAACTTCTCAAGGTATTTTTGCATGCATACGGCTGAAAAAAATTCAAGAACCAGAAAGTTAAAAAATACTTGTCTCAAGTATCTCCAATAACCACAGCAAGGTTTGAATTGTTTTTATCTCTTGTTTTGGCTATTAGAGATACCCGAGGTAAGTATTTATTAAATTGCTTGTTATTGAACTGTACACTTTCCTAACTTGTCTCATTTCTCTTATACTGCCGCCGTTTTCGGCGTTGAAGTTGATTGCCTTCTCGTCCCTTTTGTAAGTTACGTCTAGTCGGGAGTCTCTTTATCAATCTCAAGGGGGTATCCCCAACGTAACCAACGATCGTAACAAAGAAAGACTAAAGCCCCCATTCACGTGCGAGTATGTTGGCGAACTTGGTTGAGACGAGCAGCTCGTCCAGCCGCTCGACCGTGTGTGGAGAAGCTAGTGCTCCACGAGCCGAGCGGCTTCTGCTAGGCTCGTGGCTCGCCCTGCATGTAGACGAGCCACAAGCGGAGCGCGAACCTGTCTGATCGTATATGGCGACGCTCCCATGCTCGTGCATACCCGCGCTTCAGTTTTCTATGCAGCCAGTGAAGGAAAGATGTCTTTTTTTGGGAAGAGTTTATCGAATTCTATAAGGAGTAACCCTGCTTGTGGAATGTAAGGAGTAAAGACTAGTTAGTAATATCCAATTCTTTTAATAAATTCCCGAGTGAATTTTCTTCGTTTTATCTCTTCCGACGCTTTTCATCTTCTTAACTTATAACGAAAGCTACTAAAAGACAAACTTCAATTTTTTTCTTTCGCACAGACAATGTTTCACCAAAATTCCAGGCGAGACTGAGCGGGACTCCGACTGGCTCGTAGTCTAGTTCGCGCCGCCCACACACCGCTCGAGCATGTCCGCCGAGCGACTCGCATACATGCTCGCCAACATGTTCGCACGTGAATGGGGGGATTAAGACCGCTGCACATTTTCTACTCCTATCTCCTGTCCTTTACCTCAAAGTGCATCTTTCCCCCTTCATTCGTTCGCACCCCTTTGGAACGTGCCGTTTCGGAAAGCTTGTACCTACCATATCTCTCTGTTTTTCCTCTGCCTCTCCATTCCACCTCCCCCTCTCCTCTTCCCCACCCCCTCTACTCTTCCCCACCCCTCTACTCTTCCCCACCCCCCCTCCTCCTCTCTCCCATCCCCCTCTCCTCTCTCCCATCCCCCTCTCCTCTCTCCCATCCCCCTCTCCTCTCTCCCATCCCCCTCTCCTCTCTCCATCCCCCTCTCCTCCCCCTCCGCCCCTCCCCCCTCGCCCCTCCCCTCGCCCCTCCCCCTCTCCTCTCCCCCATCCCCCTCTCCCCATCCCCCTCTCCCCTCACCCGTCCTCCTCTCCTCTCCCCCGTCCCCCTCTCCTCTCCCCGTCCCCCCTCTCCTCTCCCCCGTCCCCCTCTCCTCTCCCCCGTCCCCCTCTCCTCTCCCCCACCCCCCCTCTCCTCTCCCCCACCCCCTCTCCTCTCCCCCCACCCCCTCTCCTCTCCCCACCCCCCTCTCCTCTCCCCACCCCCCCTCTCCTCTCCCCACCCCTATCCTCTCCCCCATCCCCCTATCCTCATCCCCCTCTCCTCTCCCCCATCCCGTCTCCTCTCCCCATCCCCTCTCCTCTCCCCCATCCCCTCTCCTCTCCCCCATCCCCCTCTCCTCTCCCCCCATCCCCCTCTCCTCTCCCCATCCCCCTCTCCTCTCCCCATCCCTCTCTCCCCATCCCTCTCTCCCCTTCAGAGCCCTGCCGCGAGGCTCGCCTTGGTCATCGACCGTTTGCTTGGTCACGGATCCAAAGTCACGCGGAATTTTAAAAGCCTCTCGTGGCTTCTCCGGTGGACTCGCAATCCTCTCGACCGCTTGAGTGCGTCGTAATTATTTCTTGTCGAGATGGTTTTTTTTGGAAAAGGTTTTTAGACCGAGATTTTACTTCGGTTTTCGTAGCTCCGCTCTCTTCTCCCGAATCTGAGTCAAGGTATTTCTTCTTGGAGTGACTTTCCTCTTGTTTTCCACGCTTCGGTGTGGCGTCGCTCTCCTAGACGAATTAACTATTAGATGCGCTAAGATTTCCCCCTCGCTCTTTCCCCCCCCCATATGCCTCCGTCCCTCCGCACGCCTTTCTTCCCTCCACACGCCTTTAGTCCCTCCACACGCCTTTAGTCCCTCCACACGCCTTTCTTCCCTCCACACGCCTTTCTTCCCTCCACACGCCTTTCTTCCCTCCACACGCCTTTAGTCCCTCCACACGCCTTTAGTCCCTCCACACGCCTTTAGTCCCTCCTCACACCCTTTCTTCCCTCCACACGCCATTCTTCCCTCCACACGCCTTTCTTCCCTCCTCACACCTTTCTTCCCTCCACGCTCCTTTCTTCCCTCCACACTCCTTTCTTCCCTCCACACGCCTTTCTTCCCTCCACACGCCTTTCTTCCCTCGAATCGGAGTTTGTTGCGTGGCGCGTTTTGGTCTGCATGTTTGTTTGCCGTAATGTTTCGTTTTTTCCGACCGGCGCATTTGCGGAGCGCGGTCGAATCGCAGCGAGATCGTCCCTTAAGCCTCATCGACTTAAGGTATGTAATGGAGTAATCACGCGTATTTGTATTGCGCCTTATATTGGCGGCGTGGTGGATACAAATATTCCATTATCTCAGAAATATGTATCAACTTAAAGTAAAAATTGTTTATGAAAGAAAAGTGCTGGTACCATAAGTTAAAAAAGTTTTTTAAAAAATCTTTGATGTTTTGGTTTTATTATTAATTACAGGTTTCCCACTCTTTATTCGGGTCCGCTTTATGCGAATTCGCTATTATGCGAGAAACCTATTACTACCGGAATTTCTTTTTATGCATCTTTGTTTCGCTCTTATGCAATACAAATGCAAGAATGTTCTCCACTACATCAAAAGGCGACCACTCGGTCTCTCATTGTCACTTATTCTGTGCGTATTAGCACTACATTAAAAGAAATGAGAGTGGAGAGGAGAGGATATTGTAGAGTAGAGATGAGACGGAGATTTCGTGTGATGCTGTTTGAACACTCTTGAGAAGTTTTGTCTCCTTGCCCGCGGAACTTGGGTTGGGCCAAGACAACCCTCCAGCCCTATTATGTCACCCATAACAGCCACCACTTGTGCTAGTCTGTTTCATTTTATAATTTACAGTGTTTATTGTTTTAAGTTTAGCGCGTATGATGTCGTTATGGAGCGAAAGAAGAGCGTCTTGGAAGGGAGTTAGGATTTCTTGTGGAACGTATCCCTATCTTTTGCATGTAAATATGGGTTCTGTTTATGCGAATCCGCTTTATACGTCACTTTACCGGAACACAGCCCCCGCATAAAGTGAGGGAAATCTGTAATTTATACGTAGATTTTCCGAGTGCTCCGATTTCTCAGTAGCGAAAAAGATAAAGATCCGCTATGTCGAAGAAATTTCGAGACGAATACTTAAGTATGCAAATTGTGTCGCTATGGAAAGTAAGTAACGGTAACTTAAGCACTTGGTCTTATCTCGCTCATGTGATTGCCTCTTCTCCTCTTGAAGCTCTCACCTCTCCATAGATTTCTCCCCTCTTTATCGTCTTCTCTAGATATACACCCTACCCACGCTACTTTAATTAACTGGGAAGGCAACGAGACAAAGAAATTGTTTCTATAATTATTCGAGATTGGTTCGAGACTTTTCCGGTAAGGGGCGTGAGAGCGCCCGGAGACGTCTCTCCCCCCACTTCCTCCCCTTCATCCTCTACTCTCTCCCCCCACCACCTCCTTTTTCCTCCCACTTTCACACCCAACTTCCTTCCCCTCATCCCCTAGACTCCCTATCCCTCCAACCCCCACTTCCTCCTTTCTCTGTTATTTATTTATTATTATTTTTTTAACCTCCTATATTAACATATACTTTTTTATTTTTTACTTTCTAATATGTAGTTGTTTTTGTATCGTTCATAATGTTCTTTGATGTATCTAGGGTTTTCGCAGGTTTTTTCCACCCCCTTTCAGTTCGTGTGTGTTTTCCTGCATGGGTTTTTTTACTAGATCGGCCAAGCCAGGTCCTTCCTAGGTCTTTCCACAAATACATATTCTTTCTTAGAAGTTTTCCTGAATATGTATCTCGCTCTGTCTATAGTAGTATTTTATTATCTAAATAGTTTCAGTTGTAATTGAATGTATTTTAATATCATGTAATATATCATTGACGAAGGGTTTAAATGTAAGAGTGGACCTTATGGTCTAAATTTCGCCCGAATAAAGACATCTATCTATCCCTCTCACTCCCTACTCTACCCCTCCCTCCCACATCCCCACCCCCAACTTCCTCCCTCTCCCTCATCCTCTACTCTCTCCCTCATCCTCTACTCTCTCCCTCATCCTCTACTCTCTCCCTCATCCTCTACTCTCTCCCTCATCCTCTACTCTCTCCCTCATCCTCTACTCTCACCCTCATCCTCTACTCTCTCCCTCATCCTCTACTCTCTCCCTCATCCTCTACTCTCTCCCTCATCCTCTACTCTTTCCCTCATCCTCTACTCTCTCCCTCATCCTCTACTCTCACCCTCATCCTCTACTCTCTCCCTCATCCTCTACTCTCTCCCTCATCCTCTACTCTCTCCCTTATCCTCGACTCTCTCCCTCATCCTCTACTCTCTCCCTTATCCTCTACTCTCTCCCTCATCCTCTACTCTCACCCTCATCCTCGACTCTCCCCCTTATCCTCTACTCTCCCTCTTGCTTACGACATCGGCTTTACCTCGATATCTTTCTCTCATTCAGTCACTTTTCCGTGCGGAGGACCGCTATTCCAATTAGATCCATCTAGCGAATGATACCGGAGGGAGTTTTTCCGCGATTCCCACGCCAGTGCGAATATCGCGGAAAAGACGAATTATTCGTCGTATTTTTCATTTTTTTCACTCCTTCGATCTGTTTGTCTTATCGAGTGATGTCATTTGATATTAAGACGTTAGCTGCTTTACGAGAATTTCATTTTACCATTTCACACATTTTATGAAATTCCCATTTATCGCTTTGCTTCTAACTGCCCGATATCTTTTAGGATGAGTGAGTGAACTCTCATTCAACTCTGAAAAGACTCGGTTGAGAACATTTTCACAAATATATAAAAATATTTTCCGCCTGAATATTTTACAGCCGATAGTCTTGTCCAAATTATTTCATAGCATCGATCTTTTTATTCTTTAAAATTTGAAGAAAGTCACGTCGCTCTCGTTAGTTACTTATACATAAAGTATAAAATTTTTCACAGCAGCTGTAATTAATGGAGCCATGGTGTCGATTTTTTCGCCGATGGATAATTGCTACGGCGGTAAATATAAACAAGTTTTCGTACGAAAACCCTTAAGCATTGCGCGCGTGGTTAATTAGGCCGAAATTATATCATGGAAATTGTTGATGGTTGTTACTTGTTTTGTCTTTCCTGCTTCTCAAACTCACGCTGTGGAAAATATGCCACTGGAAAATTGCTCGACAATCACAGCATCCAAATCCATCGTCTCATAATCCGTATAAAAGTCTTTTAGCCGCCTCCTGCTACATGAGAGACTATAAATATTCTGGATATTCTAAAAATAGGTCGTCGGTGATGTTGTGAGGGGGAAAGGGAGGAGAGAGAGCGAGTGGAAGAGGGGGGAAAAGGGAGGCTTTATGCGTGGCGCGGAGATTGGGACCCGGATATGCTTTTAGCTTTCCGAAGCTTTCGGATGGGGTCGCGATGGGGGAAAGGCGACTTTGGCGCCGCCCTCTTCGAGTCCTGTCGGCTGCGGCGTGGGCGTGAGGTCGAGGGAGATGGAGTGAAGTGAAGGAGGAGAGGGAGAACGGAAGATTTGAAGGAGGGAAAAAAATAAGAGATCCGGAGATGGAGGGAAGGAGTTTAGTCAAGGATGAGAGGGAAAGTTGAGAAAGAGGGAAGAGAATAGAGAGAAAAATGGGTTGATTGTGAGCGAGTGCGCGTCTTAAGAGAGACTCATATAGCTCCATGCGCGGGTCAGCGATATTGAAAATAATTAACTAAAGAGCATTTAACGTTTCTTACACCGGGTGACATGTCATTGAATTATTACATAAAATGATTATGGAAACTGTTATTTTGGCAAAACTTGCGAAAGTAAGATTAACTTATCATTGTCAGTGTTAATAAAAATATTGTCATACGTGCGTCATGAAGTACTTATAATTATAAAAATAAAAATTTGGGGATAGGGAAAGCTAGAAGCGTACCATAAATTAGATGCTTTCTCTCGGTGGATTTTGAAATTGAAACTTGGATGTTTTTTTCATGTTGGAACACCTGATAGAGCTGTACGACACAAATATGGTATTACATAATTAAATATTTATATATTTCTATATACCAAATTTTTTAAATCCTATGCCTGATTGGGTAAAGTGATCCAGATTGCTATTCCCTCCTAAGAAATATTTCTTCTAATAATTAATTTAATGATGGCTTAGAATTTAAAAAAATATGAAATGCGTGTGTCCGTAAGATACAGATGTGTATTAACAAGAATTTTATAGGCATCCTCTCCCATAGACACGTCCTATGAGAAATGTATGCTCTTCATCTTCTAAGAAAGAATTTTCTCGAACGAATATTTTTTGTGTAAGCTTTTCTTTTAAAAAAAATCGCATCAACCCAAACTAAAAGTCACCGCTATCGCTGATTTTTTGCGTGAATGATAAAAAGATTCCTTCTTAAAACATTTCTGTCGCCATTCGAAAGAAAGCCGCCGAGAGTGCTAGAGAAGGACGGGATGGGGCGGAGGTGAGGCGGTTTCGCCCTCGCGATCGTGCGATTTAATTGGGGCAGAGAGGACGAGAGAGGGGGAGAAAACGCGCTAGACGAACGAGAGGACACATCGCACGTCGCTTTTTTCCTGAAAAGGAAGTAGATAAAAGGGAACGTTGAAATAAAGGGAGGAGGGGAAATTCGGATGAGAAGAAAGTGGAAGGAGCGAAAGAGGCTGGAGGGTGGGAAAGAGGCAGAGGAGAAAGAGGGTGGAAAAGTGGCGGAGAAGAGAAAGGGTGGGAAAGAGACAGAGGAGAAAGGGTGGAAAAGAGGCGGAGGGAGGGAAGCAGACGGAGGGAGGGAAAGAGGCGGAGCGAGGGAAAGAGGCAGAGGGAGGGAAAGAGGCAGAGGGTGAGAAAGAGGCGGAGGGAGGGAAATAGGCGGAGGGAGGGAAAGAGGCGGAGGAGAAGAGACGGAGGGGGAAGAGGCGGAGGGGAGAAGAGGCAGAGGGGAGAAAGAGTGTGGTAAAGAGGTGGAGGGAGGGAAAGAGTCGGAGGGAGGGAAAGAGTCGGAGGGAGGGAAAGAGGCAGATGAGAGGAGGAGGGCGGGGGCGAAAGGGAAGTGAGGGGAGAGGGCATCGATCAAAAGGAAAAGTACAGAGAGAGAGGGTGGAGGAGAGGGGAGAAATGGAGAGTCTGCCCCCGCTCGCTTCCCTCCACCTTCCTACCCCACTTCCTCCCTTCCCTTCACTCTTGCTTCCGATATTATCCGACTTAAACCCACTCTCCTCTCCATTCTTTCTCCTTCCATGCCTCTTCAACCCCGATCCCTCCTCCCCAATCCTTCCAACTTCACTTCCTTTTCCACCTCGTCTTGTCCGATTTCTTCTCCGCCTTCCATCGCTCGTTTTCTTTCTTCGCCTATATTAGATAGCGCCCGTCCGAAATGGATACGCTATAGAGGAGTTTAATATACGATTTTTGAGCATTATTCTTTCATTGCTGATTTTTACTTTCTCCATACGTAGTACAGGGGAAAGTATTCTTTTCATGGAAAAAATCGATTTCGAGATTTGAATGGAAATACGTTTTGAGGCCCCCTGAACACGTGTTGACCATTTTCTCGATGATGTATGTGTATGTGACAGTTTTTTTGTGGGTGCTCTAACTTAAAATCAGATCAACGCGAAATTTTATATTTGACATTTTTGTTAGAGACAAAGAATTGATTAGTTTTTGGTAAAAATCGGTCAACCGGAAGTGGGTGTTTACTCTCGTCATCCGTTTTTTATATTTACTTTAATATTTCATTAATGTAAAAAAGTATTGGAATAAAAGTTGTGGGAAATTTAATTTTCTACAACCTTTGTTTGAAACCGTTTCCCATATAATGCATTGTTTAAGAGATATCTTAAAAACTAAATATTTTTCCTGCCACCACCACGCCACCTACCGGCGACTATTGTAAACTTTTTATCCTTAGTTACGCCATTGTAACGCTCCTTTTTATTTTCTTAATTGTTGGAGCTTCCGGGCTATATCCAATATCAGAATGCTACAGTTTGAGTTTATTTCAGTTCTTTGTTAAGTCGGAATTTTTCTCGTAGTTCCTTAAAATATTCATTATCATTTAACCTATTTGGGATTTTTAGAAATATTACAGGTATGGAGAGAGTCATGTGGTAGCCACATCAGATTTTTTTCTATAGCGTCCGAAAGATGGCGCGTGGTTCGTTGTCGAAATGTAGCAGGTGTGCGTGGATTTGCAAGTGTGGTCGATGGGTGTCAGGTGGAAGCGAAGGGGATGCGACGAGAAAAACAAAACAGGGCGGCCGATGGCATGGAAAGTTTTTATCTGCTCGAGCTGGATAATAATTGAAATCTCGCGGTGAAGAGATCGAAAAATTTTCTCTTGGGAATTATTTTGTTTATATCTTCTGTCGAATAAATGAACGCCAGCAATTTATACGTTAATTCCGCCGAGAAGTAGGGAAAAGATTAAATTATACGATTAAAAATTAATTCGAGAAAGTGAGCGACTCGGAGCTTATACTCGTACACGTGCGTATGTGTATACATGTGGAAACATTTATGGATTAATCGCTTCGAATAAATACGCCTTCTTAGGCGCGTCTCGTTTTCAAAGTGTAAGCCTCTTAGCTTCGGTCTCTCTCTTCGTCCGCACTCATGTCCATTCTAGGCTTCTACCAATCAGATTTTCATGAAATTTGGTACATATTAAGGATTTCCGGGCAAAGGCAAGGAAATGACATAAATTGTTTAGCACGGCCCAATCAGGGGTGCCCCTTTACTGGAAACAAAAAAAAACGAACTTTTCCTCATATCTCGTAAAATATTAGACATCGAAAAGGTTTTCAAGTGCGATTTGCTCAACTGATCAAGTAAAATATTTCCCTTTAAATACATTTTGATCGTACGAGTAGCCGTTTTCAAGAAAATCAAACAAGGATATCATCGTAATTCACTTGGAACAAAAATTCTTGCATGGATGCTATTTAATATTTGTCAACGAAAACAATCTTCGCAGTAACTGAAGTGAATATGATTTACTATAATTACGAAAATACATCTAATAGCATTACGTGTGCACGCAGTATTTTATAATCGGAAATAAATTAATTATATGAATGGAAACGTAAATATTACAACTACTAAAACCAAGCGAGGTATATTTTAAATAATTTAGATTGTTCGTTTAATTACAACTGGTAGTTGAGTCACCTCGGCCACCAGATCCACGCGTTTCCGCTGCGATAACGTTAATTTGTATTCGCGTGGGAAAATAGATATAGTATTAGTGGCATTTTTGATATTTATTTATTTTTTAAATTTGTTTTTTTTTACTTGTTTATTTTTATAATTTCATTATTTTGACAACAGTTATCACATTATTTGTACTATATAACCTTAGCTTTCCTTTTCTGTATTTATATTGTTGAAGCGAATCTGAACAAATTACGAGCGTCTATCATAGCAACGAGATTAAACAAACTATTGTCATTGTTCGTGTTGTAATAGTTGTCTCTTTATTTTAATATGGATTTGTATTGATACGAGCATTCCTTCGTTTTTTGAAATGATATTTCTGCTAATAATTGTAAGTTTTTAATTATCGTAATTATTATTGATAGTTTTTATTTATCTTAAAAACTTATTTTTATTCATCTTAAAAACTTATTTTTATTCATTGAAGACTATTTTGAGAACTTTTCCCTATGAAAAGGCCATTGAAAACCTCGTTCAGGGCCGGCCCAAGCTACGGGCGAGCCGGGCGCCAAAGTCTTGGGGGCGTTATCCCGACCAACTACCTCTGCAAGTGAAAAACTATTTGATACGAATTTATAACGCAGAACAGGTTGGAATGCTGGTGGCATTCCGTTTATTTTTCTTTTATCTGTAATTTTTACAGATCGGTGAATCAGTTAACATGTACTCCGTAAATATCTTAACAAACATTTACGGAGGGGGGCGCTGGAGTGCTATCTCGCTCGGGGCGCCAAAATTCCTCGGGCCGCCTCTGCCTCGTTGGTGATCAACAGTTTCATTCCTACTAGTATCTAAAGCTGAATTACTCTGAACTGGCAGTATATTTTCGTTGATTTTAAGCAATATGAATGGATAAGTCAGTATTTTCATTAATGAAGCGAAAGATACTATCAGTCTTCTTACTTCTTATATACCAAACATTCTTACGTTTGCCACTGAGTTCTCTACCTCTGTCTGCCATTCTCTCAACTGTAAAAAGATTTAAGGTTAAATATAGAGACCCCCAAATCACTCAACAGCTGGTAGATACTTGCGTAACTTTTGACGCCCATGCAAGCAGAAAGGTTATCATAATTATATTATAGAGTTTATTCTTATTAAAGTATTAACTATATAAAAGTTGGTTATAAAAATTCATTTTTATATCTCCACTTATTTTCAGTTTGCTAAGCTTTATTCCATTCAATATTTCACGGAATAAATTCCCTGTGATTATTTTCCCTCAAAAGCTGACCTTTGTGCGCTCGTCGTGAAACCTGTTTTATTTTTCGTAATTGCCGCGTTTTAATGGCTCATTGATTTTTTGAGCGCATTAAATGTGGCGATTTCTCTTCACATCGTGGCGTTGATCCGTCGAAGTGCCGTTTTAAGCCATGAATTCACTCGAAATCACGAATCCGCGGGCATGAAAACGCCAGATTCTGCTCGCCGTCTTCCGAGGAAGGTCTTCTCCCAGGTTTATATCGCGAAATTATGCATGTGGAGCGGTGGAAATTGGAAATGCCGGCTGCGGAGGCGGAGTGAAATGTTACTAATTCATAATTTCGGAGGAGCAGCGCCGTAATAGAGGCGCGTCTCGAAGAAATTCATTATCGCCACCGAGTATTTCCCTTCTCCTCCACATTTCCGTTACGAGCGCTCACGGACATTCACGCGCACATCAGGTGAGGGCCAAATATGACGGAGTTAATATTTCTTGTTATTTTAGCTCCTATTTTTATTACAAATGCGTGTAATTTTGACGGGAAATCTATTTGACGCGAGTAATATCTACATTCTCAATCCCAACGAATCACGGCCTCTGCGGTTAGCGTGTCGGGCTCCTAATGCCAGGGTCGCGGGTTAGAAAGGCTTGTGCTCCTCTTTGTTAACGATGTCATTGTAAAAGGCCGTTAACGGGTGTTTGCGAGTCATTTAAAATAAATAAATGGAAACCAATATTGATCTTCGAAATTTTCGATGCAGCTGGTCCGATATTATGTCCCAGGAAGCTGTTGCTATGCCGGCGCAGCGGACGGAAGCCGCTATTCATTCTCTGTCAATGTATCGCAAGAGATGATATTTGGAAAGAACAAGTATTAACGGAATTGTGTCTTGGACAAAATTGAGTATTCATATGTTTATTTATACTGTATTCTAAAAGCGTTTCTGTTATTGCTTTTTTCGGTTTCTGCGGCGCATTGGGTAAATTAGTGCTTCCATTTATGGGGTCGAATTTGGCATTCAACGGAATTCGACTTATTCGCGAATATTTAAGAAGTCCATTATTTCGAATATTGAGCATTTTTTTAAAAGTGGATAAATGGCACGCGACATTTTTTGAGAAATTTTAATTGCATTTTTCCTGGTGGTTTTGACAAATATTCTGGTGCATTTTTAGAAATTACTTCATGCCTTTCATTTTCAAGTTCATTTGCGTTTAAATTTTCAACACCCGGGAAAAAAGAAGTGAGGCGGGTTGCTTCTCGTCTTAAATTTTGAATGTAGGAAAGGATTCGATTCGTCACGAATGATTGTTCCCTTTCACCTCAAAACCAGTATCAACGGAAAGGCGCCCTCTGGGACTTCCACCGACACTTCGATTATTCCTCCGCTTTACCCTCGCCGCCCCTCGGGCCACCTCCACTTCCTTTTACCCTCCCCCCTCTGCTTTCGCCCCCGCATTGTTGCTAAGGTACATCTCCACGATTTGCCGCTCACGCCTATGTGACGGAGCGCTGCAGTCGACCGGAGTATCCCGGCGCGGTGACAAATGGTTACGGTTATTCCGTTTTCATTGGTATTTTCCTCTCCTTCCTCTCTCTCCTCTCCCTCCTTTCCTCTCCCTCCTTTCCTCTTCCTCATTTCCTCTCCCTCCTTTCCTCTCCCTCCTTTCCTCTCCCTCCTTTCCTCTCCCTCCTTTCCTCTCCCTCCTTTCCTCTCCCTCCTTTCCTCTCCCTCCTTTCCTCTCCCTCCTTTCCTCTTCCTCCTTTTCTCTCCCTCCTTTCCTCTCCCTCCTTTCCTCTCCCTCCTTTCCTCTCCCTCCTTTCCTCTCCCTCCTTTCCTCTCCCTCCTTTCCTCTCCCTCCTCTCCCTCCCTCCCTCTCCCTCCCTCCCCCACCCTCCTTCCTCTCCCACCCTCCTTCCTCTCCCTCCCTCCTCCCCACCCTCCTTCCTTTCCCTCCCTCCTTCCTTTCCCTCCCTCCTTCCTTTCCCTCCCTCCTTCCTTTCCCTCCCTCCTTCCTGTCCCTCCCTTCATATCTCTTCCCTCTCCACATTATTGCGCCCTCGCTGCAAATTACTGAGATTTTTACCATGCCATAAAAGGAAGATATCTCTATGATAAAGCGAGAATTTCAACGTAGGATAGAGTGATGGACCTTGGCAAAGAAACAGCAGGCTAAATTTCGATGCGAAGTGCGCTTCTTCCGAGTAAATAAATCTGGCGATTTTTTGGTGTTGTTCGTCGCGCGAGATTAAAGAGGCCCTCCATGGTTGAAAGGTATCTCATCGACTGTGGCTTTGCTCTTTGCCTTTTCCTTCAAGTGCGTAGTTTGGTAACCGTCGAAAAGATATCCGGAACTTTCTGTGGAACAAGCTCTCGTGAAGGAAGCGCCACGCTAATTCGCCGGTCGGTTCCATTTCGATCTTAGCGGACGATTTCTTCGGCGTTTTGTTTCTGTCGACTCGAGATTTGACGAGAGAAGAGTGATGATGCGTGTGTGCGAACCGAAAACGTCATCGCGGGCGAATCAGACGCTGCCAAATGGATGCGAAGGGGCACTGACCTCTGTACTCGCCCACTCCATCCTTCCATCCGTATTGATTATGTTCGGCGAAAGGTAATCAGAGGTGGTGCTTTTTAGGTTTGTCGTGGCGAAATCACGCGGAATCACGTGGCTAATTATCCTAAATCGTCATCATCGCTAGAATTCGCTTAAATTTCTTTATTTGCCCGATTCTTGATCTAAGGAAAATTCATTCTGCGAATTTGGTACAATTGGCGGAGACCACTCAAGATAAAATTGTTTCTTGGCTTGCGGATGGAATCAAATAGTAAGTTTTCGCTGTTTTCAGGGATAGTATAAGTTGCTCTCTCGCTTACAATTGAAATTTTATCATGAATCGCATGAAATCGAGTTGGTCATTATACGTAGAACTCTGGTAGAATTCGCCTTTCTTGTTAAAAGAGCTGTCACGAAGTAATTATCAATTATATGTTGCATCAACCCAACTCGTAATCGCAAGTCGATCATTTTTGTTTTCCAGGTAACGAAATTCGCTCGCTGGTATTTCGTTGTTCTTTATTCTCAACTATTATCTCTTAAGTAAAATGTTATATCTAGGGATGCATGCGAATAGAAAAAAGCAAATTGAATAAAAAACATTTTTGAAGTAATATGTAAATGGATTTTATGTAGAATTTCAAATTGTGTATCAGTTTCCACCGTCCTTCCAAGGTCGAAACGAACCCTCCTATGGTGCTTTACATGCGAATAAAAAGAAACCTTTCAAAAACAGCAATTTCGATTCCTCAAAACTCAGTTTCGTTCATCTCCCAGGCGCGATCAGCCGTACAAATCGATCGATCGGCTGTCGATTCGTAGTCAGCGACTGAAGCCCTCTTTCGTCGGGTGACATTCTCCCACGCTGTCACCCGCAGACGATCCTCACCCTAGCCACTCCGTCCTTTGTCCCTCTACCTCATTCCAATCCTCTCTCCTCCCACCTTTCTTTCCTCCCTCATACTTCCCCTCCCCCCACCCCATCTCCCTCCGCCCCCCCTCTCCCTCCGCCCCCCTCTCCGTCCGCCTCCCCTCTCCGTCCACCCCCCTCTCCGTCCGCCCCCCCTTTCCGTCCAACCCCCTCTCCGTCCGCCCCCCTCTCAGTCCGCCCCCCCTCTCCGTCCACCCCCCCTCTCCGTCCGCCCCCCCCCCTCTCCGTCGCCCCCCCCTCTCCGTCCGCCCCCCCCTCTCAGTCCGCCCCCCTCTCCGTCCACCCCCCCTCTCCGTCCGCCCCCCCCCCCTCTCCGTCGCCCCCCCTCTCCGTCTGCCCCCCCTCTCCGTCTGCCCCCCCTCTCCGTCCGCCCCCCTCTCCGTCCGCCCCCCCTCTCCGTCCGCCCCCCCTCTCCGTCCGCCCCCCTCTCCCTCCGCCCCCTCTCCCTCCAACCTCCTTTCTCGATACCCCCGCGGCGTTCATTTGCGTGTGTAGGAGAGGAGCGATTGATCTGCCACGGGGGTGGGGAGGAAGAGGGAAGATTGGAGGGTAGGAGATTCCAATTGATGAAATCCGCTTTTATGTCTTTTTATCGTGAACACTGAGGGCTCGCGTGCCATTCGAGGGGCGGAACTGCAATTCGTTTCGCCATCCCTCGCCGTCGCGTCGCTTTTCGGAGGCAGGAAGGGGCGCCGTTGGGCAACTGCTCCAATTTACCGCATTTTTATTCACGTTTAAACTCCATTTCCCCCTTCCTATTTTCCAGTACGGATTCAGGAGGCTTTTAGGGTTCGATTGTCTATTCCGCTCACCTATCTCCCTATTTCTTCATCTTTCTCTCCGATTACCTCTTCATTGCGTGCTCTTATTCGGTGTCTACCCCTTCGCTCTCCCTCCAAAGGACTCCTATTCTCTTCTCTCTTTCTCCACCCACATCTCCCTCACCTGTCCTTCGCACACAGCGATGGGGATAGGGATCAATCTCTCCGTTGATTGGATCTACCTAGTATCGACGGAGTCTCACTCTTTCTCTACCTCTCCCCCTTTCGCCCGAATAAAGACGATTATCTATCTATCTATCTATCCGTGGTTTTTTACACCTCTCTTCTCTTCGTAGGTGTTTTTCCGCAGTGGAACATTTTTTTCTGTTTGAACAAATTTTTTTCGATCCACATAACTAACAATATTCTATGGTAATACTCTTTTCTATTAACCAATATAAATTAATTTGTAATTAATATGTATTTGATTGTAATTCATGTGTAAATAATTTGTTAAATGTAAATATTGTAATTACATGACGAGGTTAAATGTAAGAAATGACTATATAGTCTCAATTTCGCCCTAAACAAAGTCGTTTGTCTTCTATCTCGTGTCTTATATCCATGCACCGCGCTCACCCTCGCTGTTCTCCCTCTGCCGTGCACCGTGCGCTCTTCCATTTTTAACGTGAATTCGGGACGCCGTCTCATCGACGGACGTTTCTTTTACGTCGATTTTTCGGTTCCGTCGTCTAAATCGATTTCCGTGTCACCGTGCGCTCGTGCACCTTGTTGAGGCGATGGTGCAAGTTTGCCGAACGTGTGTATGTACCTATGTAGAATCGGGTGTCGTGTGCGCCGGAGGAAATTCGGTCGGGTCCGCAATGAGGAGTTTCTTATCGCCCTCGTAGGTCGAATCACGGCTCGCCTTTCCCTCTCTCGCTCTGCTTCTCGGGTGAAATTGACTCCAAAGCCTCTAATAAATTATTTAAATTTTCGTAGAAACAGTCGAATTGTTTTGCAGATTCGATTGTTTGTAAAGCGAAACCAGGATTTCGATTCATTTAAAAGATTCGGAGAGTAGTCTCGCCAAACTGTTAGAAACTTTAATCCTTCTTAAATGAAATTGATGATTTCTACATCGTGCACGTAAAGTCCAACTTCGGGATTACGTAAAATTCCAGTGTTAGAAAATTTGAGCTGTGTGATCTTATTTGCTTGAGCAAAAATTCGTGTCATTAAGACCTATCTAAAAAGAAAACATGAAGGATATGGAAAATTAGACCGGGAAACCCTTCTACTTTTCTCTAGCGAAAGTGGGTTTTATATACGGCCGAGTTATCCAAGAATGGTAAATTGGGGTAAAAATGTTGCTATTGTTTGAGTTTATAGTCATACATACATTCATGTATTTTATCATACATGCATCGTCTTTGTTTGGTTAACGTTTCTTTGCAGAGAGTTGGAGTATTTCTTCTGTTATTCAAATAATTAAAATTTTTAATTATTTTGTCAGAATTATTCGTGAAATTTCGAATGAGAAAGATATGAAAAGATTAGCTTTAAAATTAAGATTTAACTGTGATAAAATATTCTGGGCAAACCTAAATACAAAACTTGCATTCTTCCATGACTAGTTCTTCCCCTTGACGTGTGGAAGGCAATAAACACGCTAGAAAATAATAATTATTTGTAGCCGACGGAAATATTCCCTTGTACTATATATTAGCATTCAAATAAAAAACATGGACTGAAGATCAGGAAATTATGCTGAAAAGGGTTTTTCCTCATCAAAATTGGGGAAGGGAAATTACGCAGTGGGGAAATTCAGAAAGCAAACGCGGTGATTTGGAGAGCCGGTGAGCTTCTTGCGTGTCTTCATCCGCCACGTTTCTCGCGGTGAGCCTGAGACGATAATGATTTCATCTTCGACAGGATTAATGACCGCTCGCTATCCCACGTTCGCGGTCGCCACGCACGATTGCCGTGTTCTTCCCGACTTGTACCGCGAACACCCACGGAAAAGAATCCAATGCGCACTTGGCGTCTTTTCTTTTTGCTCCGTCCACGTAAGGAGAGGGTGCTCGCGATGAGCCCTCCAGGACGAAACCGCGACTTCCTCCCGCGATCGACCCTATTCTCCCACCCCATCGAGATCCCCCTTCGCGTTCCTCCCACTCCCAGATCGCGCAAGTCAGCGCTCCATCCTTCGGAAGGGGCGTTAAGCAGTTGGTCCCCTTGGTGCTCTTCGTAAAGAGTAGGCAAAAGCCGGCACCAGGTTTCTCTCCTCCCTTGTGTGTGGTCGGTGTTGGAGTAATGGCTATAATAATCCTAGAGGTTGATTAGCCAGAAATTCCATACAATCAAACAAATAAGCCCCTCCCACTCCTTCCCCCCTCCTACACCTCACACCCTCTCTCCACCCGTATTAGCGAGGCGCCCCTCGAAAGAACTGATCTGCGGCCTGCGTTGGTGCCCACATGCCTTGGCAGGTGTTCAAAAGTCAGCTGACTCACTCACTCATTCAGTCGATCTCTCGCCACCCTCCCTCCTACGTGGATCTCTCTCTTTCTTCCTTCCGCGGCAATCCTCTGCGTCGCCCGCTCGGATCTCTCCGCGCCAATTACCTCCGTCCTTCGTGATATCTGAGAAACGCTAGCTCGGAAAAGTGGCGCGAGCAGCTTTTGATTTTAGATGCGAAGTTCGTTTTAGATTTTTCTGGTGCGGAGACAAAATAGTCTTCAGCAGTGTGTATCAAATTGTGGGCCGCAAAATTATTTTGGATGCAAGGTGGAATGTCGACATATAAAGTTTTCACGAATAATATTTTATCAGGGAAAAGCGAAGTGATTAATGGTTACAGAAAATGATGAAATTTGCAATAGAGTCCTTAATAGCTCATTGCGCACGTTTATATCGATTCGAATTTTACTTTCCGCTTCCCTCTGCTCTTCTCAACATTACTGTTCCGACGATTGCGCCCGACCGACCCTGGCCCCTTGGGCGTTCCGCTCTTCCCCTCCTTCTCCGCTCCCCGACCGACCTGAACTGCCCCTCCTCGCCGCCCTTCTCTCCTCAGCCTCGCCTCGCTTTTTCATCATTCCATTCGCACCGCATTTATAGCCTTATAAGGAATGGCGTACCGACACGCCCCCCTTCATCTTCCCCCTCACCCCGTGTGCAAAATGCGCGCCCCGCACCAATCTAATTATGAACGGTGATCTCATCGCTCGATCGAGAGAGTGAGAGGAAAGCCGTTAAGGACAAGTCCTCCGGAGCGACCTCCAGAGCGTATCCCGGGTGCATCTCGAGGTTCCGTCAGCCGCTCTGCACCTTCCGCGTGGGCCGCGATGAGCGATGTGGCCCTAAATTCCCCTGTCCTCCCCCCCATTCCTCCCTCTCCTCCCCCTCATCCCCCTCTCTCCTCCCCCTCATCCCCCTCTCTCCTCCCCCTCATCCCCCTCTCTCCTCCCCCTCATCCCCTCTCTCCTCCCTCCCTCTCCCCCTCTCTCCTCCCTCCCTCTCCCCCTCTCTCCTCCCTCCCTCTCCCCCTACTCCCTCCCTCTCCCCCGTTTATCTCTCTCTCCCCGATTTTCTCCCTCTCCCCCGATGTTCTCCCTCTCCCCCTGCCCTCTCCCCCTGCCCTCTCCCCCTGCCATCTCCCCCTGCCATCTCCCTCTTCCCCTGCCCTTTCCCTCTTCCCCTGCCCTCTCCCTCTTCTCCTGCCCTCTCCCTCTTCTCCTGCCCTCTCCCTCTTCTCCTTCCATCTTCTCCTGCCCTCTCCCTCTTCATTGACCCTCTCTCCCTCTCGATACTTCAAAGTGCTTCCATTAGATCCTCTTACGTACGCAAGGATACTGAATTAGAAAAGAAATGGAAAAGAATAAAATTAAGTGAAAGATTGGTTTGTATGTGGAGGATGTGGACGTGAAAGAGGGGACGCTGTTGCTCTCGAGATTAGGTAAGGTTTGTTCATTTTTTTTTAAGAAAAAAATTCGAGATACATACATCATCAAATCAAGAACTCCCGTCATTTTAATTTGCCCCCACCAAATTACCACCTTAAATCTTAATATCTATTTATGACAGCGTTGAGTTTTTTAAAAGAGAAGCCGTGTCGTACCGTGCAAATCGTGACCGTCACGCGGGCAACCGTAATAGAGGTCGAATCCTGGCGATCGAAAATGATCATAAGATGGACAACTGTTTTGACAGTATTCTAAAAATGTCATCCGTACGTACCTATGTATCATTCATATTAAATACACACTTAGTACTTTTCCACAGATTTTTATTCACCGGTTTCGCACGCGATACGGCATCATCTGGCAGGGAGGAATGCTGCACAGGGTTTTTCAAGGAAATCCAGGGGTGGATTGGGAAGATGAGACAATCGTTGAATAATATTCCGTACTTCCACGAAGGCATGCCTGATTCGATTAATTATATACGTACGTACATGTATGTTTTAAACCCTACGATTTTCCCAAATCATATATCATAATGCCACACTTTTAAGGAAAGGGTACATATTATTTGCCGAATTTGTTTACCTTTCATACCATCAAATCCGATGCTGTTCGACCAACCCATCTGGCTTACATTAGATGGAAGAAGAGACTGTCTAGTCTTAATATTGCGCAAATAAAAACGATTATCTGTCTATCTATCTCATTTTTAATTGTCTCCAGTGCTCGTATCTTCGCACCCGTTTTTAGATGTCTAACCATGTTTTCGGATATAAACGCGACCGCGGAAGTGCGTTTTTTTTCCTCCCGGAGGGTTTTGTGCGGCGAGGGTCCTAAATTGCTCCTTCGTTGGCGCGGCGATGTGGTGCGGAAGGAGGCGAGGTTTTTTGCGCGTAGGGCGAGCGTCATCCCGTGACGGATCGCATCTCTCGCCGCGAGAGATGGGTCGCGTTACTCCAAGCGCACGCTCATCGAGGTCACTGTCCTATCCTTTTACGCAAGTCTTCGTCGCTGCTGGTTTTTTCGGTGAATCACTCATCTGGGAAATTGAAGTAATTTAAAGGCCGAAGCAACGCAATTTCCTCTTTGCTAACGCTAACGCATCGGTAGATGTTGGCTAATTTTATTCTTTTGGATTTCGACGGCGTAGTTTTCTCGGGGAAAAGCCTGTCGATGGGCAACTCGCCGCGTTTACGTCGCGTGATCGCGAGATAAATAATGTAAATGCAGACGTTCGGTTTTGGGTCGAATGAATGGGAATCGACGTCACGTTAGGTCTCGGAGAGGAAAATAAGATGATCCAAACGGAACTTAGGATGCATACTTGCCCCATACTTATTTATTTCATTCTTATATTGGTTTTAATAGCTTTAAATCACCGCGGATGACTTGGTGTTCCTAAATTTCATAATGTAGCGTTATAAAATATTACAAATACATTCGAACGGAAAACTAAATGGATCACGCGTATTTGTGCGGCAAAAATAACGCGTGTATGCGCTAGACTATACTGAATCCGAGTCCAACAATAGTCGTTGCAATGGCAACGCTCTCGTAACGAGTTTACTGCAAAAACGTAACTAATTACGAGAAATTCGAAGAAATTCGATCGTTAAGTGAAATTCTACGATAAAAATTATAGTCTCCATTCCTTTCTGCTCCGATATTACATTTCTAAGATATTTTAATGCGAAGGGGAAAATTACCCGATGGGTTTCAGATTTCCAATGCAAATCAAATGGGAATGATAGTTCCTGGAATCGAACCCGGGACTTTTAATCTTCGGGGAGAAAAAACTATCCTCGGGAGCTCGGCTCCAGTAGCAAGTGTAATGAAATCGGTTTATTGGTTCAAAAATTAATGGAGGGGGCAGACAGACACAGCGACGAAACTGTAAGCCTATTTCCATTCTGGAAAGTAGGCTACAAAATCGACGGAACTGGTGAATTTGGAATGGCGAGTAATATTTGAGAGGCGTTATCGGAGGTAGCCATTAATGCGCATGCACCCAGTTTTGCCGGAAGTTGTCGGCAAGAGTGTTTTTTGGTTCATAATCACGCGGCGCTGCGCCTTTGCACGGTGACTTCCTGGAGTCTTTGGTGTTCACGTCACGTTTCTCGGGAAATGGAGAGTGAACGCGATACCAAGAAGGGTTTATCTTCATCGAGACATCAAAAGGACTCGAGCGATGATGACGGCGAGTGCGCTTGGTACTCATTTTAACGTTACATTAGTAATATCTAGGAAAACGTGCGTTCTTTAGCGGTTAGCAGTTTAGCATCTCGTGGAGGGCCTCCTATGCGCTACGGGGTTATCTTTTAACGACTTCAGCCGTATGTCATTCATTGTTCTCTTCCGTTTTTGTGGTTGACCTCTAGTTAGCGTTTTTTTTCAGCTGTGTCCGATGTTGAGATGGCCATATTCATTTACATGGGGTTGCGACGGCCTGCTCTCGCATTCCCTCGAAATATTTCTCAGATATTTATGCTGCAGAAAGTTTTCTCTTATATTCTTCTTAAGAAATTAGAAAAGAATGGAATTTTAGATTCGCCGATACTGGAAGAAGGAAAATTTTATAGCTGAACAAACCTAAATAAACGGCGCAATATACATTGCACAAACTTTCTCATATACGTATACGAGGTATTTTTAAAATGTATACGGATTAGGTGATTATTTTAGTTACAATGAAGCGGTTGATTTTGCAACTGTGTTTTTCACGTCTATTCTAGACAAGATGACTACTGTGATTGCTTTTGTAAAAAATCCGTCAGTATGCTCTAGTGAGCCGCTGCAGTTGAGCGTGTTTCGAAGTGCGGCAATTTCGCCATGTCGGAGCATCCAGAGCAACGCATCTGCATTCACTTCTATTTCAAAATTGGAAAAACGGCCAGTGAAACATTTGATTTGCTCAAAATAGCTTACGAAGGTGCTGCTACGGGCCGCACAGGTTTTTGAGTGGTTTCGTCGTTTTAAAGAAGAAAGAACATCATTTGAAAGTGAACCGCGGTCTGGACGGCCCTCAACATCAAAAAAATGAGGAAAATGTGGCAATGGTACGAACTCTGGTAAGAAATGATTGACGTTTGGCTGTCAGAGAGATTACAGAAGGTGTTGGAATTTCAAATGGGTTCATGCCACGCAATTTTAACTTAAGAGTTAGACATGAGGCGTGTTTCAGCGAAGTTCGTTTCGCGGCTACTGACTGAGGACGAACAAAAACATCGCATGTCCACAGCCTCCAATCTGTTTGGGCGTGCTTGCGAAGAAGAACGCCTCTTTAAAAAAATTGTGAAAGGTGAGACGTGGGTTTATGGGTATGATCCCGAAACCAGACAACAATCGTCACAGTGGAATGCAAATGCGTTGCTCTGGATTCACTGAAATCGCCACCTACCGACGACCGTTGTTTAACAATTGACGCTTAGTTACGTCTTAGTAACGCTCCTTTTTCTTTCTTAATTGTTAGAGCTTTGTGACTATATCCAATATCAGAAGGCTATGGTTTGAGTTTATTTCTGTTCTTTGTAAAGTCTAAAATTTTCTCGCAGTTTCTTAAAATATTTCTTATTATGTAACCTATTTGGAATTTTAAGAAATATAACAGATATGGAGAAAGTCATGTGGTGGCCACATCAGATTTTTTAAATCTCTTATGTATTCGGTTTGTCTGTCCGTCCGCCCTTCCGTCTGTCTCTACGAGCAATATCTCATGAATACTGTACCCCGGAGAAGCCAAATTTTCGGGATAGCTTGGTCTATGCGAGAGCTAAACATGTTAAGGATTTGTTGGATCTAGAATCAGTTGCTGGGGAGTAATTAAAAGAATCCCCAAAAATCACATGCTCCACAAATGTAGGCGATTCTTTGCTCCGCTAGAAAGATAGTATTCGGTGAAAAAAAGGGTCGTAGGTAATTTGCTTTTCAATTCTTGACTCACTTACTGTGTTCGGTTTTTTGACAGTTTATTGCATTATAAATAGGCTTGGTAGGATTCGGCGTTTATTTTTTTTTAATCGACGATTAAAATGGACGTTTATTTTACCGAGAGATTTTCGACGAATATCGACCCTTCAAATCACTACTAAATATAGGGCTTGCAGTTTTCGGCCCTTCAATTCGATGGTTTAAATTTACTTTTTACATCGAAATTCTGTGTGAAATTTACGTTTATTTGACAATACTCGGATTATTTATTTAAATTTTTATATTATATAAATTCCTGAAAAATAAGTTCTTCGAAAATTGAATCGTTTTGGCTCTACATGGCGGTCAATTTCTGCTATTCACTTTCAACAACGTAAAAAGTAAATCGTTAATTTGATCTTCTGCTAATTAAATCGTAACTTTAAACCAAGAAAGTACATTTGAGCCGACCACGAGATTTTGCGGGCGTTTTTTGGATTTATGACAAAATGTCCATGAGCTAAGTGTACTACGGGAATCTAAATCCGGTACACAACGTGTTAATGCGACATGTATATATAAAAATATGTATATATATATATATATATATATATATATATATATATATATATATATATATAGCAAAAGACCACCGAAATTTCTTTCCTCCGAACTTTGTTTAACAGGAGTCGAGGCATTCTCAGCAGGGCATATCCATGACCTTATCTGTAGAGTAAGGCTCGTGGAATATCCCACCATTAGATCGGCAAATATAATCTCAAAAACCTCAAAAGTGCTAAGAAACACGTGTTCTCAAGACTAGCCTAGGGCCTTGTGGTTATCTGATTGTCCAAAGTAGAAGCGTGAGTTTTTCAAAAAGACGCATATTTGAGTGTAAGAAAATACCCTTCCTTCAGTCCCACTGTTAATGCAAGTCCAGAAAAGGAACGAAATCATAGGTAGAAAATATTAGTACTGCGAAAAAAATAAACAGAAACGACTTAAATGTTACAATTCAGGGAAGGTTTTTGGACGTATACTTTTCCATCTTGTTGAAAAATCGACACATATCGACGACTATTCGTTTTCGTCGAGTTTGAAATTTAAAAAAAATGACAATTATCGACGTTTTTCGATTTAAAGCGAATCCTACCAAGCCTAATTATAAGCGACTCGGGACGCATTTAAATTACGAAATTTTTAATCGTTTTTGCTTTAACTTTTGGCACTCGAGTTATAAGTTTCGTCTCATTTCATCGGTCTGTGACCGTGTATGAGTCCCACTTGTAAATTTATATGAAAATGTCGAAATTATTTTATAATTAATTAGTTTATAATTCATTTTAAATATCTAAATACGCGTGAGCGTATTAGCCACAGTCTCCTCTCGTGTACCCCACTTCAGTAGATCTGTAGATTTACGACATGAACCTATAGATTAAAAAGTCATTTTCTTATGAATATGTTCGAGTAAAAATGTACGGCGTTAAACTTTAGTTGGGTAAGTGCCTCTTTTTTAACCAATACATTCTTTTTCTTAAAAATACAGCAAATAAAAGAATCTCGCGGAAGTAATCGAGCGACGTTATGCGTAATCCGTCGTTTTTTTATCGTGGCCATTCATCCTCGATCGCGCTGCCGACACGGGGCCTTATTCCCGCCTCCGACGCGGGCCTCATTCCTGTCCCCGACACGGACCTTCTTAACGCCCCGCAGGCTGGCCGCATACCCGCCGCCCGGTGGATTTCCTCGTGCTCTCCATTCTCCCGAAGGACGGCTGACGCCTCTGACCCCTTGCGGCGTGTCAAGGGTCACTCGAGAAACTTCTCGCCCGGCTTCGCACTAGCGTGGGCGTATTTTTCTTGGAGAGGGGGAGCGCAAGAGGGGTCCGGGTAATACCTATAGCTTGACCACTCCTTAATTTCGAACTCGGTCCTTACCTCTAGATTCGATAGACGGAAAAGTAAATTCTTTGTCGGCGGATCCCAGTAAGTAATTAAAAAATGAAATCGAACGACTTTTATATCGCACTAAAAAGCGACATTCTAACGTATGACGTTTTTGCACTTTATCGTGCGCTAGTCTGACACAAATTGTTTAGAATTAAAATCCAGAATTAAAATCCGTATTTTTTCCGTTCACTCATCCATCAGTTTCGATCTTTATTCATAGCTGCGTGAACGTCTGGAATCATTTTACGCAAACAATTTTAATGTGACCTCGTGTTTGCCTCTTTGATTTGTCGCATTCTGTTCGATCTCCTGTGATGGTATCGGAATTGCCTTCTGCCTCTTACGAAATCGCCTCGCGACTAAACGGAGATCGGAACGAAGTTCTAAACGACCGTTTTTAGAGCGCATGAAAGCGCCGCTTGTGTTATTCCAAATTGAAGGAAGATGGAGAAACTTCCTCGCCTCTTCGTCGCGCTTTCGAAGCTCGAGGACGGCGGTACGATTCTGAAGGGCAAAGAGGTTGGCGCGGGGGCGAATTCGACCTCAGGGGCGAAAGCGACCAGTCGGTGTCGGGCGCTGCGGCAGCGGTGCGGTCGGGGGTGGGAGAGGGGCGGGTGGGAGGCGGTCTTTTTCCTCGCGCGCGCGACATCTGCCTCTTCGCAATCTCGAGAGAACTGGGGGAGGGAAGGCGGCTTCGCCCCTTCCCTCGGACAGCACGCAGTCTGCCCGGCCCTCGAGTTGTCTCCGCCCCCCGCCGCCCCGCGAGCACGCTCTTGCGCTCTCCGACCTCTCCCTTCCTCCCTCCCCCCCGGCAACCTCCCGTACATCCTCTCGAGTCCTCCCCCCGACCCCCCTTTCGCCGTCTACACACTCGTGTTTTGTTTTTCGCCCGCCCCACCCCGCCCCCGGCGACGGTCTCTCAGCGCCGTGACGGCGAGGGGGGTCGGCTGGTGCACGTGTGTTTTCCTCGCTTGCTCGCTCCTCGCGCTAACAATGCTCCCTCGCTCTTAAAAAAGCGCCGTTAGGATATTTCTACCCCCATTTCCTTAATCACGCACTCTGCGGTGCTTCCTGTGCCCATCCTCTCTTCTCCACCCCCTTTCTTCCCTCCCTACTCCCTTCTTTCAATCACAGTATTCGTCTCTCAACACGCTTTCCCTCTTCGTGTCTGTGGGTCTTCTTTCTCCCTAGGGCCTTACTTTCCCTTTCATTTTCTTCTCTCAATTCTCTTCATTTTCCGCCTTCGCGATATTCTCCCCAACTATATTCTCCTTCCTTTCTCTCTCTCCCTTGCCATATCTCACTCGCACTTCCCTCGGAATTTCCTTCTATCTTCGCCTTTCCCCATCCCATTTTTTCCTCCCCTTTCTCTCTTTCTCCTCTCTCTCCTCTCCTCTCTCTTTCTATTTTTCTCTCTTTCTATTTCTCTCTCTTCTCTCTTTCTCCTTTCTCTTCTCTTTCTAATCTCTTTCTCCTCCTTTCTCCTCGTTCTCTCCTCTCTATCTTCCTCCTCTTTCTCCTCACCCCTCCTCAGGCGTTAGAATCTTCGCCTCCCTGGGATGTGGTGTCGCGGTTTCCCATCCGCCCTTTGGCGATGCGTGTCTCATCTCTGCGAATCGTGTTTCTCCTCTTCATGGCCATCGGTAGCCTTTCTATATTCTCCACCCATCCGCGTGTTGCTTTCCAGTGATCCGAGGCGAACTTTCTCACGTTCTAATTGTCTTTCGTGTCTGACTCCCTTCCCCCTCCACACATCCGCTATTCTCCCTCTCTCTCCCGCCCTCTATTTCCATCCCTCCCTTTCTCCCTCTCTTTATCGCTCTTTCTCGCTCTTTCTCCCTCTCTTCCTCCCTCTCTTCCTCCCTCTCTTCCTCCCTCTCTTCCTCCCTCTCTTCCTCCCTCTTCCTCCCTCTTCCTCCCTCTATTCCTCCCTCCCTTCCTCCCTCTCTTCCTCCCTCCCTCCCTCACTCTTCCTCCCTCACTCTCTCTCTCCCTCTCTCTCTCTCCCTCTCTCTCTCTCCCTCTCTCTCTCCCTCTCTCTCTCCCTCTCTCTCTCCCTCTCTCTCTCCCTCTCTCTCTCCCCCTCTCTCTCCCTCCCTCCCTCTCTCTCTCTCCCTCTCTTTTCCCTCTCTCTACCTCTCTTTTCCCTCTTTTCCCCCTCTCTCTTTCCCTCTCTTTTTCTCCCTCTCTTTTTCTCCCTCTTTTTCTCCCTCTCTTTTTCTTCCTCTCTTTTTCTCCCTATCTTTTTCCCTCTCTCACTTTTTCCCTCTCTCACTTTTTCCCTCTCTCACTTTTTCCCTCTCTCACTTTTTACCTCTCACTTTTTCCCTCTCTCACTTTTTCCCTCTAACTTTTTCCCTCTCACTTTTTCCCTCTCACTTTTCCCCTCTCACTTTTCCCTCTCTTTTTTCCTCTCTCTCATTTCCTCTCTCTTATCCTCTCTCTTTTTCCCCCTCTCTCTTTTCCCCCCTCTCTTTTTCCCCCTCTCTCTTTTCCCCCTCTCTCTTTTTCCCCCTCTCTCTTTTTCCCCCTCTCTCTTTTTCCCCCTCTCTTTTTTCCCCCTCCCTCTTTTTCCCCTCTCTCTTATTCCCCCTCTCTTTTTCCCCTCTCTTTTTCCCCCTCTCTCTTTTCCTCTCTCTTTTTCCGTCTCTCTTTCTCCCTCTCTCTTTCTCCCTCTCTCTTTCTCCCTCTCTTTCTACCTCTCTTTCTATCTCTTTCTACCTCTCTCTTTCTACCTCTCTTTCTCCCTCCCTTTCTCTCCCTTCCTCTCTCTCTCTCTCTCTCTTTCACGTCGATATTTCTCTGCGCAGTCTCGTGGTAGTTTCTGATATATGGAGATTTATTCGAGGGAAATGCATTGGTAGTAAATCAGGTTTTAGTTAGGGCAATTATATATACTCATTTATTGACATTGAGTGCGCAAATGGAATGGTTTTTGTGATTTAAGGATGTTGCGTATTTCCTTTTACTATATTTACGTCACTATCATTTGTTAAAGTTCTCCTGTTTCCTCCGCGCCAGGCATTCTCCGCTTCCATTCCCTCGCTTTTGTGTCTCATCCCATCGGTTCTCCTTTTCTATTACTCATTTCCCCCTCTCCGCGGAATTATCCTCTCTGTCTGAATTGTGTCTCCGATACCTTTCCCCCACACTGATTTTGTTGCACGGGGCTTTGTCATTTGGATGTGCGCGCTAAGTAAGAGTCTCCCTCCCTTCTCGACCCGTCTCTCCCACCCTCACCCTCGCCATCCTTTCAATTCTTCTGCCGCCATTCCCCCACCCCTTCACTTTCTCATTGTTTTTCGCCATTCGCGTGTGCGTGGCGTCGCTATGTCCGCCGCCCCTCTCCCTTTGCACGCTCGGGGTCGTCATTTAAGACGCGAGATGCACTATTGTGGATTTCTAATGGGGGAGGGCGGAGGGATAATGGGGGGGGGGGCGCTGCAGCGGAGGCGTGTTTCGAAAGCGGAGGGTTCTTTGCAGACCTCGTTACCAAACCTCTCTCTTTTTCTCTCGTGAGCTTATCGCAGGGATTTGTGGAATGGAGAGGAGGGCGTCCTTCTTCGTGCACAGACGTGCGTAAAAGGGAATAGTCGTGCAGCTGCGCCAGAGACCGCCTTTCCGAAAGTGCAAGGTGTCGCCAAAGGGGAAATTCGCTAAGCTCGATTTGGCGTCGCCCGAACCTAAGTCACGAACAGTGCATTGCTTCGGCGCAATTCACTTTCCGCAGCTGTGGAAACCTTGGTGCTCGAAAGGAGAGCGGTTGTATTTGCATCTTTATAATTTTTCCGTCGGAAAGGCCGAGTTGGGTTCTTGTGTGAATTGCAAGTGTAGCGCCAGTTATCCGTTCTTTATGTATTACTAGGCAATCATGCAGTTGGATCGGCTAAGTGACTCCTTCAAGATTTTTCGTTGTTCCAAACTTCTGAATCTTTCCAAGTTTATTTTCAATATTTATTTATAATGTCATACCTAGGTAAATTTCTGATAAGACATTCCTGATTTTTAATAAATTTCTTATTGTTTCTAAATTTTATTTTACGTTCAATTATCGTATAATGATTTCAACAAGTCATCCCTAGAACGCTATTAAAATAAATATATTATTCCATTCAAAACATATTCCACTTTATATGGTTTTCGAATAGCGATTTCACTGAGTACGACTCTTCTATAATGTTGATAAATTATCTAATTATAGCCCTTATTTTTTACACGCTAGTGTTTTCGCTAAGTTCAATTTTGCGGATAAGGTCCACTTTCGTGCGCTTTGAGTATTTCTCGTTTGTTACCGAGCTTTATTCGAATTCATAATGACTCACGAACGCTACGGAAATTGAAAAGTCCAAGGAAAGGCAGTCATTCATATTTTCTGGAAGTAAAACCAAACTGTCTTATAGCAATTTATTAACAAAGATTTTTCCAGGGAACGGATTGTAATAGACCGAGGAAGAAACCTCTAGCAAGAAGGTATCTGATTATGCCGGTTTTATCGTCTTGCTGTTTTTACGCCTAATAAATTAAGAAGCCCTGGGGAGTAATCGTTGTGCGAACTCGTCAGAACACAATCCTCGCCATTCGAAATCCGTGATCTACCTCGCTCTTTCCCCGATTGCTCGTTCTCGAGTGTATTGTTCGAGTGAGGTTCTTCCACGCATCTCACCATCGAAACCTGATTTTTTTAACCGGGACCAGCTGTCTCGAGAATTTTCTTCCTCGAGACGATGGGACGGCATTCCGCACGCTCCTCTGACTGTGACTATTTCCTTTGGAAATCCCTCCTTCCCTCTTTGCCTATGTGGCTCTTTTTCCCTACCTCTCCCTCTCTATCTCCCTGTCTCTCTCCCTGCCTGCGCTTCTACTGCCTTTCAGCTGTATAACCTGAAATATCCCATAATTGTCCGGACTGCTACGGTCTCAAGTACTTTCCTAGATTTGACAGTTGAAGGACTTTTTTACGCTGCCATAAACTAGGAGTTATTTTTAATTACACGTTTCAAAGGTCATAACTAATAACATTGACGTCGATTTGATTCTATTTATGTTTATTCTCACTTTTGTAAAAGTGTAGTGGTGCTCGCTTGATGTTCCAAGAAATAACTTGGTGCTCGCCTCACCAAAAAGTTTGGGAACCCCTAGCCTAGGTAGACGAGCAAGTATTGTCATCTGCTGCATCCCTAGGTAACAATCGCTCCATCTCTCCATGTCGGAGTACACAGACTTTCCAAATGCGTTCTTTGGGATTTCACAATGTTCTCAATATTTTTCACTCAGATGAGTATTTAATGAGAAGTTAGCGAGGTACGTTGTAAAATACATGTAAGTCCTTATGTAAAGTTGTCGTTATTATTGTCCGATTTTAACCAAAATTGGAATCGGCCGACAAATTTTAGCAAAAATCCCCAGTACCAAATGTCATCAAAATACGTCCAGCGGTTCCCGAGTTGAAACAAAGGAACGTTGTAAACTACATGTAAGTCATGTGAATTGGTCGTAATTGTTGTTTGATTTTAACCAAAATTGGAATCGGTCAACCAAATTTAGCTCAACTTCCCAATACCTAAATTTCATCTAAATACGTCCAGCGGTTCTCGAGTTGAAATAAAGGAACATTGTAGGTCTTCATGTAAAGTGGTCGTCATTGTTGTCCGATTTTGACCAAAATTGAAATCGGTCGATCAATTTTAGCAAAATTCCCCAATACCAAATGTCATCAAAATACGTTCAGCGGTTTCCGAGTTTAAACATGCGGACGGACGGTCGGAAACGACCTCCCTTATATGCGTTCACTTCGTGCAAAGAACGCATAAAAATGAATCCACCTTTAAGACATTAAAGCCCAATGGGTGTATTCTCACTACCTCCAAGTATACCTATATTTAAAAAAAAAACAAAAATCAGTCTCAGAAGTTCAAAAAGTCATTTCCTGGCTCTTTGTTTTCTGAAGAACATATACATATTACGATTTCATTTTATTTAATCACATAATAAAATGACATCAAAATAACAATGTGTGGGGTATATGAACTACCCCCTTGGGCAAGGGTGGTTTAAAGGAATATTTCGCCATCGGTTCGATTTGTAGATTCTTGAATTATTTTCTTTACTTATAGACTTGAAGAAGGTATATATATATATATATATATATATATATATATATATATATATATATATATATATATATCGCGAGCAACTTTCATGAGAATATTTGAGTAGGTATTAATCTTTAAATGTGTGATATAAAGAAATAAAGGTTGTTTTTTAATTTTAATTAGAGCAATAAATCGTTTCTTTCGGAGGATCCTTTTATTCGATACGTGCACTGGTAGAGAAAAGGAAAAAATGGCGTTGAAGAAGAGATGAATGATTGTCGCGAGGTGAAAGGAGGCCCTCGAGGGAAACACGGAAGATGTACGGAAACCAGTTAAGAACGCTGGGATCTGCATTGTAATTTGTCCGTTTGTGTCATTTCATGTCTCATTTCCAGTCACACTAAAATCTTGTCACCTAGTCTAGTCATTTTAAGCTACTTTCCAGAATTTAAATAGGCTTATAGTTTCGTTGTTGTGCCTGCCCCCCTATTAACTTTTGAACCAACAGCGATTTTCATGACATCATTTCATGGATATCTCTTGCTACTGGGGCCGAGCTCCCGAGGATATCTTTTGTTGCGAAGATTGAAAGTAACGGGTTCGATTCCAGAAACTATCCTTCCCATTTGAATTACATTGGAAATCTGAAATCCATCCTGCCGGATAATTTTCTCTTTCACATTAAAATATCTTAGAATTGTAAGATCGGAGCGGGATTTGCATTATTCTCTGAGGAAATGAATGGCGATTCTAATTTTTATCGTAGAATTTAACTTATCGATCGTATTTCTTCGACTTTCATGTAAATAATGACTTTTTTATCACTCATTACGAGTGTTGCAATTGCAATGACTATTGTTGGAGTCGGATTCGGTAGTCTAGTTCAGCGGTTCCCAACCTTTTTCACTTCGCGAACCCTTTGAGCTAACCTATTTCTTGTCGCGAATCCCTTGGATTGACCTTTTCTCTTCGCGAAACCCTTGAATTGCAAAGTTTTGGCTGCGAACCCCTGGAGAGCGAATTTTGCTAAATCAAATTTTTGTTATAGTAATTACAAAAATTCATTTTGACGCATATAAATTCGCACGCGAATACATATCTTCTTTGCGTGGAATTCGGACTATGAAATTTTGAATTACACATTAATAAATATCTCATGAAATAGGTTATTTGGACGGGGTAATGAGTCGAAGACGTTCGATTTATCGAGTTTCGACTTTGTATATGTTCGTTTGTATACACGCAAGCATAGATGCGTTCACTTTTTCTACGCTCGACTCGTGCGCTATTCGTGGTCAATTAACGAATGTTAAACTAGGCTCTTTATTTTCGCCGTCGTTATTTGAAAATTCATCGCGACAGTTCGTGACTTAGCGAACGTCTGTACTCCCCCCTCTCAGCACTGCTCCCTCCCCTCTCCCACCCCTTCCCTCTCTCCACCCCCCTTTTCTTCTCTCACCCCCTTTTTTCCCCTCCCTTTCGTCTTCCCCCCTTCTCCTCCGTGCTCACTTCCGCCGAGCGCTTCTCCTTGCATATAAGATACCACCTCCCACCCGTCATTACGATTCCCACCCTCCCTCTTGTCTCCCTCGACTGCCGCCCTACCCCTCCCTTTGGGTCATCCCCGTCCCTTGACCCTCTCATAGCTTTCGAGTCCTCCCCTCCCCCTTCTCTCTCTAGGTGTCTGTGACCGCCTTCATTCACCACATCCGTCTCGCTTTCCACCAAACCGGGGACAGACTGATTTTTACCACCTCCCCTCCTCCACCCATCCCTCCCCGTTGCACGCACTATAAGCCGTTGCCGTCTTTAGCGTTGTGGATAGCGTTTGTTGAAATCCCTTACCGAAGCGTTTTAGCGACATGTCGATAATACGCCAAATCGCTTCCCCATTTTTTTGCGCCCTTGATTAAGGTAGACGTCCTTTTTTGTGTAGAATTTCTGGCTAGTCAACCTCGTGGATTATTATAGCCATAACTCCTTCCACACCGAACACACAAGGGAGGGGGGAAACCCGGTGCCGGCATTAGCCTACTCTTTACGAAGAGCACCAAGGGGGCCAACTGCTTAACGTCCCTTCCGAAGGACGGAGCGCTGATTGCGCGATCTACTCAAATCACACTAGTAGGGGACGGGATGATCCCAGGTTGAAAAATCCGACCGCCAGATTCAAACCTGGGACCGCTGCGTGGAAGGCCAACGCTCTAACCACACCGCCACCCATCGTCTCCCTTGGCGGCATCTCGAATCGAACGGCGTGCCGATGCACGCGGTTCCAGATACGCCGTGCCGAGTGTTTTGTCGCCCGTTGCATTGCGTGTCGCAGCGTTTGAGGGTTCCATCTCCACTCGCATCGGCAATTAGCGTCGCAGTTTGCTCATCCCGTTGTCTCTTCGTCGTTACCAAAATGGATCTTTTTCTTCTCGGGAGACTTTTTCGCACTTACGGTGCCCCTATCCCTCTAACCATCTGATCCTGCTACGCCGGATTTCCACTCGTTCGCTGGATAATATCTGTCTTTTTTTGTATTATTAATTTGAAAGAATTTTAAATTGTGGTGCTTTGTAGCTAGGTCTCGGTGATTCACCGACCATCGTAGCTTTCTAGGTCGCTGTCAAATAAGTTTTTTGACGCGATACAGTCGTTGCGTGGCAGATACTAAAATCGGATAGTTAACGCGGTTTTTCTGGTGTTAAACAGTATCCTGTTAGCTTTATAACTGTGGCGCGTTCTGAAGCTTCAATTGATGAGTTGGTCAGTATGTTAACTTGCGAACGTTCACGTGTTGCTTAATTGAGAGTGTGCCTATCATTATCGTGTGATCAGCTCATAGCTTCCCAATATTTGTTCGTTGTTTTTTTTCCTCAAACCTTTCCGCTACTTCATCGTTTAAATATTATATGCCAATGATTTAAGGAAACAGTTAATAATTAGAAGTCTTAATGCGATGTGAAGAAAATCAGAAACGTATGTTACCAAGAAAATTCGAAAGTGAGACAGATCTTATGTGGTTTGAATGTCTAATTTATCGCCAGAGATTCATCTCGGTCGTCTTTGTTGCTCAGTCGTGGTCATCTACGTGTCGGTTGAAAAATTAACGTCCGGTTCGAAAATGAAACCTCGATCGGAAATTGCCACCACTCCACGCCTCTTTGGATCGATTGTAACAAGTGCACGGCGGAGGAAGACGACACCTTCCCCTCCCTTCCCTATCCCCTCCTCCCCTATCTCCCTCCTTCTCTGTCTCCCTCCTCCCCAACCGCCTACGCCAGCGACCCCCATAGTCTAGTTGCTTTTTTATGGCTTCTGCATCCGCTTTCGGCCGCACGTGGGTAATCGGGACTATGAATGGGTCTTCGTGAAGAAAATGGAAGTGCTCGCTGAGATTCGAGCCAACGACTCCTTTCCCCGTGGAAACCTTATAATCCATTTTTGGTTTCTCTCCATCCTGGAAGAGAATCCGACAGCGTTTGGTCGCTTATCGGTTGCAGTTTCTGAGGGAGTCTAATGGACACTTTGCGCGAAATATGTGGTGTTTCGACGGTGCGTAATGCATTCGTAATCCGAGTTTCGTGATGTAGAATGTGATCGACGATAGGAAAGGTAACGTTATTATATCCAACTTCGGTGGATGTATTTCCTATGAATGTCCGGCCGAATGTTGATGATTTCAAAAGCTGGGAGGGGCGGAACTCGAGCCGTAATCTATACTATTTATGCGCGTTTTGGTCAGTTACTTTGGTCAGCTTGTGGAAGCCTCTAGTTTATGGCGCGTGTGTTTATCTGATTTTATTATATTCTCTGATATGAGGATGCGCATGGGTCTTGTCTGGTTTGTAGGATTTACAAAAATGGGAACGATGATAAAATAATCAATCTTAAAATTGCAATTGAAATAAATTATAAATGGTTTTGGCTCTTTAATTGTGGCATTCGAAGGATTGATCACGTTTCGCTTTTTAGGATCGCCCTTTTCGAATGCGTCACTTGGTGTTTCGCAGGTGAGTCGAATCATTTCTTCACAGGTGCGTCTATGAATTGTCTACTTAAAATTCTCATCGACCGACTCGTGACTGTATTCGATTTTAGTTACACCTTCGAGTCATCTAATGAATTACCTCCAATTTTTATAACGATTATTTTCGCATTCTACGTAGAGAGACGCAGGTTATTGCTGTTATGTATTGGGCAAGTTGGAATCTCGGTTGCCGGTTGTTAATTTTAAAATAATAATTGATAAACTGGATTCTGTATGTGTGCTGTCTTATTTTATTTATTTTCGCCGTGAAAAAAGAAGTTTATTGGGGCCCTTATGATGATGTGTGTCGCTATATACATACATTGATACTGAAAAGGAAAAAGTGATGGGTATTGTCCCATCGCCGTGACGGGTAACCTGTGTTCTTAGAATTATTACATCTACCTTGTTCAAAACATTTTTTTTCGTTTCTTGTTTGAAATATTAGTCTTTTAAATAAACTACTATTGGAACTACCCGTCAAAAATTACGAGTAGGCATGGCCAAAGAATTAAATTAAAAGTCTTCCCATTCTCTCACTCCTATCCCTCTATCACATACTTTTCCCTCTCTCCCTCCCATTCTTCCTTTCTCTCTGCGATAGCGATAGAATGTGCCCCTTTATCTTATGCCACCAGTGGTGCATATACCGCTGCGATAGAATGTTTCCACGTATATCTTATGCCATAGTTGGTGAATATACTGTGACAGACAGACGGTTACTTGAGAATTATTATATAAGGATATTACTCGCCACTAATTAAGACGCGAATGATTTTTATTGTTGGCGATAAATGAATCTGTTAATAATATGAAATGGTTTTGTTTCTAGAGTGCAGATTAATTTTGCAATGACACCGATGTTGTCGGGAGAGTGTAAACGGCTAACTCAGCACGGTGATTAGAATATTGCAAGGCAGAGGGAATAATTTAGTGCTGCTCACGTACGCCTCCTTCGGCTGGGAATACTGCGAGACATTCCCGGAAGGCGAATAAAAGCCCCTCCCACTTTTCCCCACGCCATCCTCCCTCTCTCCCCACCCCTTTCTCCCTCTCTCCCCACCCCTTCTCCCTCTCTCCCCACCCCCTTCTCCCTCTCTCCCCACCCCCTTCTCCCTCTCTCCCCACCCCCTTCTCCCTACCCCATTCTCCCTCTTTCCCCACCCCCTTCTCCCTACCCCCTTCTCCCTCTCTCCCCACCCCTTCTTCCTCTCTTCCCACCCCCTTTTCCCTCTCCCCACCCCCTTTTCCCTCTCCCCCACCCCCTTTTCCCTCTCCCCCACCCCCTTTTCCCTCTCCCCCACCCCTTTTCCCTCTCCCCCACCCCTTTTCCCTCTCCCCCACCCCCTTCTCCCTCTCCCCCACCCCCCTTCTCCCTCTCCCCCACCCCCTTCTCCCTCTACCCCACCCCCTTTTTCCTCTCCCCACCCCCTTCTCCCTCTCCCCCACCCCCTTCTCCCCCACCCCCTTCACCCTCTCCCCCACCCCCTTCACCCTCTCCCCCACCCCCTTCTTCCTCTCCACCCACCCCCTTCTCCCTCTCCCCACCCTCTCTCCCCACCCTCTTTTCCCTTTCCCCACCCTCTCCTCCCTCTTCCCATCCTCTCCTCCCTCTTCCCATCCTCTCCTCCCTCTTCCCATCCTCTTCTCCCTCTTCCCATCCTCTTCTCCCTCACCAAACGTCGCCGATCAAAGTGCGAGTAGCTTCCCCTTCTCTCTCTCGTTCATTTCCCTTTCAGTTTGATATAATGGTGTTATACGTCAACGAACGTTCATCTCGATCTGCAATCCTGGTAATTTTCTTATTGTTTTGTAACATCAGTGATGTTGAAAGTCGTTCTCTTTCGATTCTGCTAAGTTTCTCAAGCATGTTATTTCTGCACGAAGACGTTGTTAGCGTTTTTCAAGCAAAGAGATGTTTTTACCATCCGATTCACGCATTTATTCTCCCAAAACTTTCTTGACTTCGTTCGGGGAGATAGAATATTATGCTCCACGTGCGGCGTTTGCAAACATACACGGAAATTGCATTCGAATAGATTTGTTAATTGTTCGCTAAAAATAATATTACGGAGTTTGCTGGAAATTGATAATTGAATTATTTTTTCCAGTTCTTGATTTTGATGGCCAATGCATTTCAAGTATTGTAACAACTGATGATTGATTATTTAGATCAAGAGTGTCCAATCGGCGAATCCTGAACCTTACGCGGTTCTTCAGGCTTTGAGTCTTTGAGCAGGCGCATGAGATTAACTTCAATGCTTCATATGCTTAGTCTGTAACTAAAACGTAAACATGCCGAAAGAAGCGATGCACTTAGGAATAAAACGCCCAGGGAGCAATTGTATGGGACGAGTGTTAGTCAACCTACAAAATTATTTTTTTCACTTTCCAGGTTAGAGTCAGAGGACGAAACAGAAATTTCCTGATGGGCGATATCGCAGTGGCTTCTTGGTAACGTACGTCGGCTAATTCTCGCTTCTTAGACTGATTGGCCCATTAGTCAGAGTAACAAAGTTCTTATAAATCATGAAACTAAGATGTTCCGCTTAATATAAGAGGCAGTTCACTGATGTCTTTTTTGCGATATTTATTGAATAGGATAGTTTATAACTTCACTTTTTAAAATCGAGTATAGTTGATAATGTAACCTAGCGGCATTTTCCGAACGTCGAAAGAAATCTTCGGCCTGTGCACGCAAACGTCGATGCTCGCGGCTATGATTTATTCTTTATGAAATTCAACTTTTCTCGTCAAAACATTTATTGCGCATGCCTTCCGAAATATCCCGCCCTAGCGTCGAATTGTTAAGTTCCTAAAACGTCGGTCGTCAATCCTCGCCCGCCGACCTCCGCCCCCCTTCCCTCCATCCCACCAATTCTTCTTCTACCCTCCCACCGCCCTCACCATCCTCCCCCGCGTGGGGCGTGAGTGGGTCCGTGGGAAGGGATTTCGGAACGGCGAGGGAAGCCCCTCGTCGTGGGATTCTGACGTGACTGATCCCGAAACAATGGGTCGAGACATTCCCCACTCCCCTCCCGGAGGATGTAGGTGGCACTCCCATCCTCCCTCTATTCCCCTTTCCGCTACCGTACTGTTTAACTCTCTCTTTCCCGCTTCGCTCGTAGTTTCGGACAATTGTTCCCTGATGGTGGCGCCGGCGCGTGTGAAGTGGTCGAACGAGAGCAGCGAATTAAGCGTGAATGGAGTGCCGCCACCGGGGTAATTGCGCTTTGTTTGGAAGGGTGGCGAATGCGCCGTGGGATGTAGACTCTCACACGCTTACTCACTCGCTCAGAATAAAAAAAATTGCTTCATTTTAGCGCGCACTCTCCCCTTCGGAAGAAAATTGGTTCCTCGCGTGGTTGAGGTTGGTAATTTGGTCGTTTATGCGTGGTGGCGTCGCTTAAGGGGGCCATATGAAAGCTAAGAGGTTCAGATGAGGGGAGGTAGAAAGGGTGAATGAGAGTTGGGGCGCTTGAATGAATGCAACTTTGAGAACTGTTATTTCTCTTTATTTGGAAGTTATTGGGTTATTAGAATGAATTGTATGTTAACGTGTTCTCGTTTGGATATTTACTTCAAAATAAATATTTTTAGGCCGTTATTTGGCCATTTGGCTGTATTTGCCATGCAAGCGTTGATCCTCTATTCCTTATGAATTGTTTAGTGGATGTGGGATTCTAGATCACCTGAAGGTCTTGCGTCCAGGATTGCGAGTCGGTATTTGGAATGTAGTCCACGTCAAGCGATGAAAATGGGTGCAACTCTCCGATCGAAACATTCTATGACCTTAAATTCTGTTGTAATTATCGCTCGATTTTATTTGCATAATCTGCTGATTTTAAATGCTTGGCTGGATCGTAAAATATACTAAGATTAAGTTAAATTTTATTTGGAAATCGACCTCGCTGGAAGTATATAGTTTACACCGTCGCGGTTTGGTTTTCTCTAGAGTTCTTTTTAAGCGGAAGTCCCCAATCCATTTTCTCTTCACACAGAATTCCACTCGGATTCAGTGTTCTGTCCCTAGTGATTATGTTCACGCACCCGTCATTGGCAAAAGGCATAACGATTTGCTACTGTTTTATTCGTCGGGTAAAAGCAACCAAATGCCTTGATCGCCGGTTATTTCCAGAGGAGAAATGCTCCAATGTCTTCCGCCGTGTCTTATTCGGCCCTTCCATCGCCCCGGGCAATGCTCGAAATAATTTCGATGGTTCGGCGGCAAAGAGAGGGTGCTGCGCCCGAAGGCGTCGTCTCTTATGCATGCGTATTCCCCATTCCCGCCCTAATCCTCCTCGTAAATGAAAGGCTTCGTCCGTCGATTTTGTCGATCTAATCCTCCTCCCATCTCAAAATCCCCGCGGCTGCTCTCGCCTAATCTCCTCTCGACCGGATTCCTCCCATCCGAAGGCCGTTTCCGCACCCGTGGTGCCGTCGAGGTGTCTTCCAATGGTGCGGGGACGAGCAATCGCCAGATTTCCTCTGGCCGCGTGTCCTAAATAGCGCTCGGGTTCATCAAATCGTGTTGGGCTGCCGCGATAACATCACATTATCGACAATACTAGGTTAAATAGACATTGATATTGAGCTTAATCTTCTTCTGTATGCCATTCTTGATTCGTAATTCCTCTTCAGCGAGAGCGGATTCGATGGATTCTTGTTCGCGTATCTTGGCAGTCAATAAACGAGTTTGAACTGGTCTGTAGTTGATAGTTCCTCAATTTTTTAAAAATAATTACAGAGTGTAAAACTGTCTTAAAAGGCCCTTGGATAATTTTTGTTGCAATTATTCGTTTTGGAAGGATTTTCAGCCAATGAATGTGGATTTATTTATTTTGATTTTTTCCGTCTACGTAATTTGCCTTTCCAGTGCGTCGCCTTACCTCATTATACGTAGTTACGCAAGCTCTGAATGGTCTAAAAGGTATACATTCCGATTAATTTTCAATTAACTTGAGGATAAACATTTTGTTGATATAAGTAATAATCGTGGTACACGATTAAATCGGTTTAGTAATAACAATTCTAATTTGCTGCTCCGTTTATACGAATTCCGATTATCATACTTTGCAGTTACCTGAATTATATTTGAAAATTTGAAATTTTTTCAAAAAATTGTTCATCCATTTTTCTTACTTTATTAATTTAATTTATGTGCGAGTTTATAGAATTTTATAAATACTACCAATGTTATAACATGACATTTATAAACAACATCCTTATATAGACCTGACGACACTTATCGTTCGTTTTTCCCAGCTTTAGTCTGCACTTAGCCACGGTAGTTGTGATTTTTTAATCCATTCTATTTCGTCATTGTGATAAGTGATGTGATTGATAGCGATGATTGTATTCCCACGTGTCTGTATTGATAAAGAACGAAGAAATGGTTCGTTTTAACAGTCGCTTGTTCTATTTTCTCATCGGATTTGATAAAAAAAAGAATAGCAGGCCGTCTTCGAAATATGACTAATGCGTTTTTCATGTCGACTAATTTAAGAACAGTCACAACAACGTAGCTCAACTTCGGCGTTCATTTGCCGGCGTTCCGTGTCGTACAGACGAGAGGATTATCATACGCCAACTTAGTTGCTACATTTAGACGCTCATTTGTTCCTCGAACAGACGGCGCCGTGTTAAACCCTCGCAAGTCTTTATTTGGCGGTGAAAGGAGATGGAAGCCGTCTCTCTCTCCCTCACTCTTTCTAGCCCTCGCACCGGAAGTGTGCTTCGGATTCATCGGAGGAGGTCGCTAGGAGAAAGGGGGCCCCTCCTCGTGCGCCCCTTCCCCACCCCCTCCTGCGCTCTCTTGGGCGTAGTCGGTCGTCAATAAAACCGAAGTCAGCTTCCTACTCCCCCGCATCGAGGAGTCCCTTCATTCTCACCTCCTAGCACTACACCTCCCCCTCCCTCCGCCTATGGCCGTGTTTCTCTCTCGCCTTCTCGAATCCCGCGACGACGTCTGGACAGCGATTTCCTCCTCCTCGTTCGAAATCCATCGCATCCGCCCCCTTTGGTTCGAGACGCTGCTCCCGTGTACTCACTCGCTCCTCCAACGTCTTTCATACGGAATGATGATTTTTGACTTATCTTTCTGGATTAATAGTGGCGTGTGGCGGACGATCGATGTCCTCGCTCCGGTTTCCGCGAGAGATCGGTCCTTCGATGTGGTTTTATCCGTCACGATATTTGACATATGTGTCAATCATTCTCCGTGTTCTTCAAAGCCAGAATGTAATATTAATCTCCCTTGAGGAGAACAGCTTCATTCATCGATTCAACGAAAGAAGAAAGTGACCATTTGAATTTTATTTAACGGCCAAATCATTCATAGATTCAATGAATGAAAAAGGGGGACCGTTTAAAGTTTATTTATCGATTAAAACGTTCATATTGTTTATGATAGTGTTATATTCAAAGCGCACAAGATAGAGTCGTAAACCTTTTAGATAGTATTTAGTTGAGCCACATGCTTGCATTTGGTATTTCAGTTCATTTTTTTGAGCATGTCTTCCTCAAAAGCAAATGTACTATATATTTTCTTAACGAACGTGTTTTCCCTCACATCATTTTACTGGTCGGGCGGAATACATTCAACTAAGAAAAACACGCTGACTTTACAACAGTGATAGACCGTATTTACTCGCGTAGCTGCCTCACTTTTTCAAACAATGTTTTTACTCGAAAACAAGGGTGGAGAAATTACGCGGTTTTATCCTTTATAGTAATAAAGTGAACTTTTTAAGAATGAAGTATAACAATAATGCAAGGTAAAACATTTGCCCAGCACAAACTGTTTTATAAGAATACATTTTATTTTATCGAAACTTGGCAATGTTTGTAAGTGTTAGGCAGCGTAAACAATGATAACCATCGTGCCAAATTAAAGGAAGGGCAAAGTTGTGACATTGATTTAAATGCTCCTTCTGCGTGGTAAGAGTGAGGTTATCTTTTTTAAATGTATTTAAAACAAATACAAAACGATCAAAACAGAAACTCGGGGTGAATCCAGAGCAAAAATAAACATTTTGTCCAAATAAGTGAGAGGAAATTATGCTGTGCAAAAAATAATCTTTATTTCTTCCTCAAAATTCGGGTGGGACAGTTATGCGAGTACATACGGTATATATTTATAGAGGGAACTCTACAAAATTATAAAAAGACTGGTAATAGGTAGAAAATACGGAATGGAAAAACCTAAGGTCGTGCGATTATCGAGAATAGAAGAATACTTGAATATCATAAGTATTGATGAAAAGCCATTAGAACAAATTTCGGATTAAAAATACCTTGAAAGTATCATTACACGAGATGCAATGTTCACCGAAAAAATAACGGCTTGGATCATCATTCTTTCTCCACCTCTGCTAAAATGAATTCGGCTGCTGCATATTGTAGGTCTCAAGATTAGGATGGTTAAACGGACATATGAACAACCCCTTTGCGTCCCCCGGACGATGACATATAAGGGCGGCTTCTGTACTTTTGCCCTGGCCTAACCGTTTGCTGTTGCAAAGAAAACAAACAAACCATAGAAACCTAGCTCATTTACATAATATTTTGCATATTAATTGATGTATTTTGTCATTCGTTAAAATAAAGGAGTGATTACAGCATTATTACTATCGTTTGTTCGTCAGCGTTTGAGTATTTAATTTAGTCCACCGATAATTGGTAATTTGGTTTAAACTAAGTTGATTTATATAGTTAAAATATTTATATATATATTCCTTCTTCGTTTTAGTTTTCATTCGTGTCAAATTATGAAACGCAGTATGTGCATGAAGGAAAATTAAACGTATTTACTCACCGGAATTCAGCAGTTATACGCTTTCTTTTTGAAAGAAAGTAGGATTTCGTGGCAACGAAAATTAACAGACCCTGGAAACCGCTTTGCGTAATTGATTTGATGTATTTTGTAATTCGGAGAATAAATGAGCTATTAAAACATTCCAAGTAAAATCGAATCTTAAGATTGGGTTCATAAAATTGGATAATAACACAATTTTCGTTCCCGTCATACTGACGGGTTAAAATTTTAGAGTAATTTATATTACCGTAATGTTTTGTCCCGTAATTTTTTCTGTAGGTTGGTGTGGCCTTTTTGGAAGCTTATAATTCGGCCGGTGTTTGAACTATTTTTGTCATCTCTATATTGTCAAACATCTGAAAGCTTCTATTCTTCAACGATACTAATTTCACCCAAAAATGTCAAATACTTTCCCTTTTTACTTTCTCCACATACGAACTATAGAGAAAGTATTGTTTTCATGAAAAAATCAGATTCGAGATTTTAACGGAAATAAATGTTTTAAGGTCCCCTGAACACGTTTTGACTGTTTTCTCGATGTCTGTGTGTGTCTGTCTGTATGTGATAGGATTTTGTGGGCGCTCTAACTCTAACTCGATGTCTGTGTGTGTCTGTCTGTATGTGATAGGATTTTGTGGGCACTCTAACTCAAACATTTACACTCATATCAATACCAAATTTTATATTTAGAAAGCGTACTATATAATGAAGGTTTGGCAACAATCGCTCAACCGGAAGTGGATGTTTAGTAATATTTTGGTTTTTGGCAAATAACTCTTTTAAATCTTCATAAATGTAAATGTTGTTTATTATAAACTTCATAGATAATGTTATTATCTATAACGTTTGTTTGAAACATTTTTTCGTTGAATGCATTGCTACGGAGATATTCTATTTATTTAATATTTGATGTATGTAAAACTACTGGAATAAAAGTCGTAGGAAATTCAAATTTTCTACAACCTTCGTTCGAAACATTTTCCTATATAATGCATTGTTGAAGAGCTATTTTAAAAACTAAATTCTTAGCTGCCACAACCACACCACCTACCGGTGACAATGGTAAACACTTTACGCTCCTTTTTATTTTCTTAATTGTTTGAGCTTCGGGGCTATATCCAGTATCAGCAGGCTACAGTTTGAGTTTATTTCTGTTCTTTGTAAAGTCTTTAAATTTTTCTCGCAGTTCCTTAAATATTTATTATCATTTAACCTATTTGGAATTCGTAGAAATATTACAGGTATTGAGAAATTCATGTGTTGGGCACATCAGATTTTTAGGGTAGTTTTCCTACGCCACTTTCCCCCATAAGAAAAGCATTGGAATCAGTTTCGGACAAAAATGCATTTTAAAATTAGTTAGGATCGAGATATGAACTCGGGACTTGAACAGTTATATTTTGGTAACCGTGAAAACTCAATTACGATCCGAATTTTCCGAAAAATCCGTTTAAATACGAAACAAGATGGAAATGCATTAAAGAAGTTTTGATTAATTCGTGCTTAATCATCCCTGCGGCCAGAGGATACCCCGCTGGGTAGGGTGATTTCGGGCGTTGAGGAAGGGTTCGCACAGCCGAGGACTTGAGGTATCTCGCGGGCTAATGACGGCCCAAGGGCCTTCGCTTTTAATCCTAAAGTAAAATGAAATTTGCGTGAATACAGCAATACCTCATAGGCTCCTGAAAATTCCGCGCTAAGCGAAATTCGCTGTCAGAGACGCGAAAAGTGAAGTGTAATATTAATTGCAATGTGCCATTAACCTGAAAAAACAGTTTATTTTCGGCCTCCATCCATCAACGCCAGATGCAAATCTTTTCATTTTTTTCAACTTCTTATCATCATCGGTATTTTCAAATGGTATAGAAAACTAATAAAAACTTCATTATATCCCGGCGAAATTGTAATTATTTCCTGTATGAATGAAATCCTAAATAAATCAGCGAGGAAGTTTTTTTCGGAAAGTCACCTTTCTTTATCAATAATAACGCCAAAATCACCGTTGATCGAGAGATAAAAACGGTGCGCCGTTCTCGGGATTTCTAGTATAGTATCACATCCTGACCTTAAATGTGAATCCATAAACGATATAACTAACATCCACAAGTCTGTAAAAATGGAATTTCTAATTCATATATATAGAGTTAGGCTGTCTCAATAATCGGCCTCCTTTGTTTTTTTAACCTGGTAGGCGCGGTCATGCCTCGCGCTATAACGAATCCGCTTAAAACGGGATCGCGCAAAATGAGGTATGCCTGTACTTCATTCTGTCGGTCACTCGTGGAAGTTAGTCGATGGCGAACGATGAGTAATTTAGGCTCTTTTTTGCTTTCTCGAAAGAAATGGGAATTCGCAAAAAATGTTCTACCTTATAAACGTCTCGATTTCGCCTTTCGATGCCTTCGCCGACTCGAGCTCGAAATTCGACGGTAGAAAAATAATCTTTGATCGGGAAGCTATTTTTTCTTATATTTTCGAGCGCGTTTTTCCGTTCGATCAGACAAGTTTGGTCCTAATGTCGGCGTGACGAATTCGAAAGCCGCCCGCCATTAGTGTCTGAAGCGTGGTGAATGGGAAACCTAGACTTTTTTATCGATGACGTACCAAAAATAGATCGAAAGCTGCGCTGCGCCCCTTCCCGTGAGACGCCGTCATCGATTGAAGTTAGCCGCCTCGCTCCCATTCACCTCTCTCTCTTCGGGACAATCTTCAGCGCCCTGCAACTGAAGCGGCGGCCTTACCCCACGGTCACGTGCTACCCACATTTCGATCCCGCAGGAATGAATGGGGCGGCTTGAATGGAGGGTCGGCGTGTGTGTTGGGAGGGGAGGTAAAGCGAGGAGGAACGCAGAGGTGCGGGGAGGGGACAACTCCCGACAGCTGGTTTGGCGGGGGAGTAGTCGGCAGGAGGGGATACTGCGCCAATAGTATTTATGATGAACGATCTCCCGCTATGTCCTACCTCTCTCTCTATCTCACTATCTCTATCTCACCCTCTCTATTTCTATCTCACCCTCTCTATCTCTATCTCACCCTCTCTATCTCTCTCTGGCTCTCGGCGTCGACACGCTTTCATCGATTTGTCGCGGCGTGGCGTGGTCGGGTCAGACGTGGGAGTGTGGTTCGCAATCGCACGCCCTTCCGACCGAGAAAGGTTAGTCTGCCGTGCGCTCGCCCTATCGTGCGCCTGCTGCAGTGGACTTCGCGTGCGCCTCCCCCCGCTCCCTGGTCCTCCCCGCCCCCTCGCCCTCCCCGCCCCCTCGCCCTCCCCGCCCCCTCGCCCTCCCCGCCCCCTCGCCCTCCTCGCCCTCCCCGCCCCCCCCCCCCGCCCTCCCCTGCCCCTCTCGCCCTCCCCCGCCCCTCTCGCCCTCCCCCGCCCCTCTCGCCCTCTCCCGCCCCTCATGCCCTCCCCCCGCCCCTCATGCCCTCCCCCCCGCCCCTCTCGTGACCGTAGGCATTTTGGGGCGGCGTTTTCTTAGCGGAGGTCACTTTTTTATCGTCGAAATCCGTCCTTTGGGGGAGAGTGTTTGCCGCCTCCGCTGCCTCTCGTCGACTGGCTTCGTCTCTCTCCCTGGTTCCTTTTGCTGTTCTTATGACAAACGTACAAATCAGACTTCATTTTTTTATATGCATTTTTATGGCGATTTTTCGCCAAAATGAGTTTTTAGTCGAGGCTACCCTTAATGAAACGTAGATACCGAAGTTGTTGAACTTGAGACCCTCTGGTTTTTTTATATTCTCCAAAAAAATGTTTTGCATGATTAGGTTTTGGCAATCTTTATATATCTCCATGTGATATTTCCAAGCGCTAGAGGCGATGTTAGTTGATAAATGCAAAAATGTTAAATTTCGTCAGTTGGACGGATGACTCGACGCCCTTTGCCGCGAATGGAAGGGTTTGAGCTCTTTTTTATTAATTTCTGAAAAACTTCTTTTTGTAAAATTTGTAAAATCGTTAGTTCTCCAACCTAATCACTTTCTGAGCAACCTAGTAAAGCATGGTGCTAATTGCTGCTTCGCCTAGGATTAATTCGCAAAATTCTCCTTAAATAGGCCTCATTCATGGAATTCGATTACTTAAAATGGAAATACAAAGCATCTGTCGTTCTATTTAAATTAGTTAAGTCGTTTTAAAAACTGCATTGACTGCAAATTACATGGGAAACTTTTTAAATATTAGTTTTTCCAACTTGACAGTTGATTTCCATAATTTTCCTTCACATTGCTGTTGTCTTCTGACCTGCTTCATTTTGGATCAAATTTTAATTGTCTCGAAGTGTAGGATTATTACAATCGTCAACGTGCTTTTATTCCGGAAGGCCTTTTGTCTACATAGACAAAACGAAGATTCCGCCGCGGCCACTGCGCCCCTCCTGTTCGTTTAGTTCGAGAAACTGAATTGACGAGCAGATCGGTCGCGTGGGTGAAAGTGGTCGGAGATGGGATTGTCATTTTTGACGTGAAACCCGAGTCGTAAAGCGGGACTAGTTGGCGTAACCCTTTCTCTCTCTCTCTCGCCGATTGTGAGAGATTCCATTCCTCTTCCTTCTCTCCCACCCCTCCGCCCCTGCTCCCCTCCACCCCCTCTCGTATCCTTCGATGAACCCACGACCTCCTCATTTCCGCGTATATTAATGTCGTCTTGGTTTTTGCTTCTCTCTTGCATCGATGGATGCATTCTTCCAATCACATTGCACGCACTATCGAAATTGCGATATGTAATATTGTGGATTTTTGTGGGTTTTAGGGTTACCCAAATAAGTTCCTCTAGTTTTTCAGATCCATTCTGCAAAGAAACCCCAATAATCTTATTCCCCTTCTTTTATTCAGCTTGTCGATATATTTTGACTCCAAAAATTGTCTCTTTAATGGCGACGGACGATTTTAGTGGATACGAAGGCTTCTAAATTGCATAGCAGCCGCGCGAAGGTCCCATCCTGTTGCTCACTTCCTCATGAATGCTTCTGTTCCATAGTTACAGGCAAAATGTTGTCTGTCCACGTTATCTAGGCATAATAGACGTTGATTGGCGGAGCGACAGCTATTTACTTTCAAATGTTAAGTATTATTTAAGCGTTCGCTGTCAATGTTAATACACTTGGAGAATTAAGCTCCATACGTATGCAACTCAAAACAGCGCGTTGACGTACTCGACTATCTCTAGCGTTTTGAAAGGGAAGGGAAGAATTGACGATTTATGTGCAGCTTAACCCTCGGCATTTAACCTAGTGACGCATTACCCGTGGAGTCTCGTAACGCTTATATATTTTAATATTGCGCGATGTTGCGGTTCGATTCGATACGTCGCTAGAAGGTTCCTAAAATGTAAAAATAAAAACATCCAATTGCTGGTTTATGAGAGGACGGCTCTATCGTCCGCCGCATTTATTAAATTGGGTCGCGTCGTTTAATTTCAGAGATGTGGCGCCGTGGCTAAATGTGACGAAACCGTCGCAAGGGCTCTTGATTGTGACGAATAAGTGTCGTGACGTGAAACACGCGGGGGCGGCCGACTTCCGGTTCACTTTGAACTAATGTCGGCACCGTGGCTGGTCCCCTCGTCGCGATCCCGATAAACCCCAGGATGCAGCGAGAAGGTGGGGTTGGAGAGTCCGTGGGAGTCATCGGCGTCATTTCCGGGGTCTCTCCGCATTCACACTCCGCTTTCCAAGGCCCTCCCGTCTCGTTCGCTTGAACCCCCGTTTCTCTCTTCGCCACCCATTTTTTTATCGCTCCTCTCCTTTGCACGTATTCGCTCCCCCCTTCTCCCCCGATAATCGGGTTATCGTGGCTTTACGCGGCGAAGAAAGAGCCTCGCTTTTTTGGCTTTAATTTAATGTGTTTATTTTGTGCGCTGCGGCGAGGCGAATGGCGACCTAGCTCGTGAGAGTGTCGGCAATTTGGGCGTGGAAAGGCCTCGTTTTATCGCTCTGGTTGAATGGTTTGTTTTCGCACCGAGCCTTGCCCCACGACTCGGCAGAATGAATCAAGTCAGAAAAGTCGTAACACGACGTTGATCGCATTTCATTTCTTACGCTTTTGATTCGAGAATTACGAGGCGATGGGATTTGAAGGTGCGTTCGTTCTAGTTGTCATTAAAATTTTTGAATAGTTTGTAAAATACTATTCTCAGGTCTTGATTGTAGTTGCGATGGAGTTGGGAAGCTTGCTAAATACAGACGGTTTCCATTAGAATCTATCCAAGTACGCTTGGTAATAAAATCACCGAAGTAAGTTAGTGGCTTGGTCCAAATGCGGCATATGCGTGCGATGCCATCGAATTGCTTGTCGTTGAAGATGTGAAAAAAGGTTGCGTTTGCCGTGTTTTGACCAAGCGCAATAACTAGCTATTTTAGCGACCGTGGCATTCTACTAAATATGTTCAAAAAAATTTCTCTAGTTCATTTGTTATTATTATTTGGATTTTTTGCTCATGCCCCGCTCTTGTTACGGTACTGTTTTGAACGAATTTATCTTCGTATTTGCTACGTAATTATCTCAGCGAAGAAAAAATTATTTGGTTTTAGTTATACGCGGTAGATGAAAAGTAGGAATAGAATGCTAGGATAGGCTATTTGAAACACTCGAATAAAACTGGAATCGCATGAGAAAAATGGAGGCTTAACCGGTAATGGAAGGTTTCAGCTTTAATTTTTGTATCGGGTCACCATCAAAATATCGTTTTGCGCATGGATCAAAAAACTTTTCTACATGTCGGTCCCCATTATTATTTGCGAATGTTTTTGCGAGTCTCGTTGGAAGTTGCAAGCCCTCCTGCAGACCGGATAATAGTTTATATCGGAAGTTACCTGTAGGTAATGTAATATTATGTATAACAGAATGGAAAAGTATAATCCATAAATGGAATACGCAGAGATTTCAAAGGCGTTCTTAATGGGAAATACGTATGAAACGGCATCGAAAGATTGGGCGATTCTCTAATTTTTAACTCCGAAACTACAAGGCATAATTATATGGTCTCGATGACTATCTTGTAGTAAATTTTGTCCTCTATCCGAATAATTTTTTAAAACTATCTCTCACCGATCATATAAAGGCGTGGGATAGAAAAACATGGATTTTAATTGTTGTTTGCCGATAGAACCGCCTTAGAGATCGATGTAAACAAAATATGCGATGTTTTGCGCGGGATTTTCTAGAATTTGTCTCCGAATCTATAACTCGCAAGTATGTGGTCTCGCGGAGTAGTAAATGTTGTTCTCTATCCGAATAAATTTTTTAATGTATACCTTACAGATCATATAAGAGCTAGGGAGAGAAAACTTTGGTATTTCATTGTCGCTTGACGGATGCCATTTAACGAGGTACGAGAATACGTTTATTAAAGTAATTATGTAAAGTGGAAGTTCTAATTGACGGATTCAGTTGAAAATCACAATTGGGCGATAAATTTTAATAACGATCATTCATACGTAATTTAATTAAAATCCGTCCAGCGGTTTAGGAGATGAAAGTTACGACGGACGGACGGACCAGATGTGCCCATAAGGCGTTCCGCTATTACCGCTTCTGCACCGCGCTCAGAATTCTCCGCAGTCCGTCTTGACTCATATTAATAGTTTTTTTGCAACAATAAACTATGGAACAAGTCATTTCTCATCGGAAATTCAATGTTTTCGGGAAATGATTCGTCTTATCATATCTCAGGTAAATTGCCGTTTTTAAAGTATCCGAATTTAGGGAAAATTTTATAAATCCCGTTTTGTAAGCCTTCGAGGGCATTTCGTAACGTTTTTCTTGCTGTCGCCGATAAGTGCTCGCTTGGATGGACTATCTGATCGTCCGGTACCTTAATCAAATAATTTAACCAGTTTCTTCTTACCGATTGTCTCTCGGTTGCTAATGTTCGAAAGATTAAAGTCGTGGAAAAGGCGATATCATGCAAGACTGGCATAACATTTCTGAAGCATTAATGCGAAGCAAGTACAGGATGTCCCGTACGTCCTTTTACTCCTCATATCGGAGGTCTGCATGAAAATGGCGGATGAAATAAATGGATCATTGGTTGTGAAGTTTTATTTAGCTTAAATAGGGGCGAATTCAGAAACTTCTCACCTCTCCTTTCTCTTGATTTCGCTACTACCGAGGACCCTTTATTCTGGAAATCTCTTCTCATCTCAGAATTCTTTCTATCCCTTGCCCTAAGGACCTAATCTGTGGTATACAATCAAGGAAAATTTCGCGGACTGGGTTTACGAGTATGTATGCATTTAGCAGTGGCGGATCCAGTGTGTGTGTTTTTTGGCTAATCAACCTCTTGGATTATTATAGCCATAGCTCCTTCCACCCCGAACACAATCACAAGGGAGGAGGGAAACCCGGTGCCGGCATTAGCCTACTCTTAACGAAGAGAAGGACGGAACGCTGAATTTGCGCGGTCTCCTCAAACCACACAAACGGGGCCAGACGACCTTGGAAAAAAATCCTACTTTCACAGGATTCGTACCCGCTGCCCTTTCAAGCAGCAGGCGAGTAGCAGCCAGCGTCCTAACCACTACACCCCCGGCGGATCCAAAGGGGGGGGGGGTGCGATCGCCCCCCGCTTGGATCCGCCAGTGAGCTTAGAAAATTAGAATTGTCACTGTAAATTACCATGATCATTGTGGCCACCTGACGTGATGTTGCATCATTCATTTTGCAGAGAGTGATGTGTGGTGTTATCCTTTCAATAGCGATTAAATCAAATTTCTTAACTCTGGTTTAACGGGCCTTTAATGCAAACTATACCGTTTCCGCTAGAAAACTGTTATTTTTCCGTACGGCTAATTAACCCTTAACTGGTATCGTCATTTCACTTTTGGCCAGAATTTTTTTAAAATTTACATTAAATTAATTAAATGAACTTCTTTCGTGTATAGTGTAAAGATAGTATGCATTGCTGAGTATAAATTTAGACAATTTTGGTGATGTAATTAATACACAAAGTTTGCAATCACTCTATTATTACAAGTAATAATCATCTTAACAGAAGTGTATGAGTCAATTTTGGCCCGACGATGCAAGTTAGGGGTTAAGCGACAAGTTAGGTCTCTTGCACAGAAGAAATACAACTATTTTCTACAATAGCGAGTCCACCGAAAGCGACGAATGGCACCTATTTACAGTATTCCCATTCAATAGTCTCGGAAGTGGAAGTGTTCGATTATCATGTTTTTAATCGCATTCTCATCGCCCTCCGCCGGCAGATTTCGGTCCGATTGTCGGCGTGGCGGTGTCTCCCACTCGCCGCTGCTCCCTCTTTGTCTCCTCTCTCGTAGAGATCTACGCCTGGCCGCGCGCCCAGACCACCGCGAGACCGCTGTGATTCCTGAAGTGCGGAAATATCGGTCTGCATCGCGTTTTTGTGGGTGCTAATCGATCCATCGAATGGTGGGCGGGTTTGCGTGGGTAGATTCTGCTGACGTCGATTAATAGTGTTGAACTCCCAGCGAATGTTGTCTTGGATTTGTGGCTTTCCCTCGTTATCCAGTTTATGGGCGCAATACGTATCAAAAAGTCGGATTCGTCCCGAAATTTATTAGTTTGTGGGGAAAGGACGTTACTAGAAGATATTCGTGGAATTCTGTAATATTCGAAAGTTTTGTTAGATGTCGAGAGTTATTATTTGCAAAAATCTTTTTCTGTGCAATTTGTCTATTTGGACTGACATATTCGGAAGCGATGGAGGGACGACGTGCGTCGGTTATTGTAAAACTCAAGTAAACTAACTCCGCCACTTCTTTCCCTCTCCCCGCCTCCGAGCCTCCCCTAACCTCCCCCATCACCTCACCCTATCCACCCCCACAGAAACAACCCACGCAGTCGTGTCTGCTACCTCCCGTGCGTAACTCGGGACAGACTTCATTTTTTTCCGGCAGCACCCTCGTTCGCAACATATCCACCTCACCTTAACGTAGGCGTAGCCGAAAGAAGAAAGTGGGTGGAGGAGGTGGGGAGAGGATGTGGGTTGGGGGGCGTGGGCGGGGGACGGTGGCGGAGAGCCAGCGTGTGTCGAAGAGGAAGAGCAGAAAGTGATGAAACCTGAGTGTGGATTTCTTCCACCTTCCGCCCACCGTTTAGAGAGGCGTTTTTTTTTAACGCCTTCCCGTCGCTTTTTCAGAAAGTCTGGGCGGCGTCGGCGTAGGTTTTTCTGCTAGAGCGGAAATCTCGAGTGGCATCGAGTGTCCGAAATTATGTCTCGGTGCGTCAGGAGGCGTCATTTCGGAAGCGATGTTTTCCTGCGTTTTTCCTCTACATCCCAAACTTCTCTCGCATTGACACTGGCGCCAAAAATTTTATTGGTTAATTTGAATTGGGTTGAAATTATAAAAGATTCACTTCGATTCGATTTGAACATTTTTTTATTAGTTTGTGTAGCTAGAAGGCGATAAAAACTTCGCTCGTCGAGTCATTTTGACGGCGCAACGAGGCCGCCGCTGTAGAGGGGATTAAGATTTGCGCAGGTCACCGAGATTTGAATTTGGGATGGGTGGCCGCCATCGAAGGGGAACATCTGAAGAGTGTGAGAATACCTCGCGGGATAAGGCGGCGGGAGTCTAGGAGAGCATCACGAGGCCGCTATTGAGTTGCCGTGGGAAGAGTGAGAGGGTGCATCGCACGAATAAAGGTTTACGAGAGGGCAACTGTTGGCCCTGCTGAAATGCACCGCGTCCTCCATTCCTCTCGCCGCCCTCCACCTTCCTCTCGCCGCCCTCCACCTTCCTCTCGCCGCCCTCCACCGTCCTCTTGCCTCATTCAACTTCCGCTCTGAAATCGCTCGCATTCGCCTCGCGTGCGTGTGCCCCTCGATCGTGCTGCCGCACTAACTGGGTTAACCGTGTTTCTTTACCTGATTTACATGGCTCGATTGAAATATAATACAATAAATTTGAATACATTTACGTGACATAGCATTTTTGAGTATTTATCTACCTTAAAGCAGCTTTAGCTTTTCTTGCGCCGTATTCGAGTATTTGCGTCCACTCCTCCGTCTTAAGGGTTTCTCACACCTTGTGACCTTGTCGCCCCCGTTGCTGCGCGACATACTTAATGATCAAGATGCTTTAGAGCAGTGTTTGTCATCCTTTGTAATAACACGGCCCACCTGAACTTCAAGAAATATCCTGCAGTCCACCCAGTGCCATGAAAAAGAAATATGGCTATCCCACGCTTCCTCTTTCTTGTTATATAGTGAGTTTTCAAATTTTTTGGATCAATAACTAATCGTAAACATTTTTACGGCCCACCTTAAATCCCTTCGTGGCCCACTGGTTGAGAAACGCTGCTTTAGAGGTTCATTTAATACCATATTAATGTGTGTGTGTATGTATGTATGTATGTATATATATATATATATATATATCTGCATGAAAATACTTTAAATTTGCTGTAATTAAAAATAAAAAAATGCTATAATACAATCATAAGTAATTTTGAGCATCTTACGTTTTAATTTGTTTGAAATGCATCAACATAAAGTTCGTGTTCAAGGTTCATAATGAGATGGTAATATATATCTTTCTCTTGACATTGAAGTATGCAAATATTCCACCCCAAAATTAAACATTTCATGCCTTGAAGCTAATAGGTAGTAAAAGCAGCGTCATGCTCCCGAGTGTAAAACAAAATGGTAATTACCTTTCTTTGTTTTTCTTACAGTACTTTGGTTCCATGGAAGGTTTTTCGACAAACGTTAAATGAAGTACATCCCATCAGCACTGGTTTGGAAGCCATGGCACTCAAGTCAACAATAGACCTCACATGTAATGACTACATCTCAAATTTTGAATTTGATGTTTTTACAAGGTGAGGTTCATGCATCATTTGCTCTTGTATCATTAGAGCTGAAATCTATTGACTATAAATTTGTGCTCATAGCAGAATTTGTGTTCACAGCTTCTATACTAGCAGAGTCTGCTTAACGTACAGGTTATATTCCTGAAAGCACATACGTTAAGCAGATGGCAATTAACCAAATACGTATACACACTAGGTGATCCGCGGCATCTTCGATCTCGCTTAGCCCACATAGGGATGGTGGGGAGGAAACACATGTTCAATATTATTATCATCTTCATAGTTATCCTGCACATCATACAGTGGGGATGTAAAATTTGAATAGAATTGAAAGCGCCACCCTCAGCAGTAATATATTTCTCGTTTTCGTCTTCAATTCTTCTATATTATTCAATGTGTTCCATCTTTTTACGAAATTTCATTTGTGACAGCAGTTAGAACAGAACGGACAGACAAACAAATAAACAAAGTACACAGGGACTCAACAGGAGACACCGCGCGAACGCAAATTTCACGCCTCTGGGAGGCTCCCTGTACATTTTAGAGAAATTTTTATTTGACGTTTTCTTCATCAGTTGATGTTTTCTGTGTGTACGCTAAATTTCGTTTTCATTGGATAAGATTTGGAAATTAGCGCAATGTGCTAACGCAAATTGCGCAGGAACTATAAGGGTGGTGTTCTAGAAAAACTATAGGCAGTCGACTCGAACCCTTTGAGTGCCACGATATCATCGTTTGCTTCCTAAACGCTAAGTGCCAACAATGATAAATCGTCGACCATTCTGAGTAATCGTAAACTCGTAATACATAGTTGCAAATGACAGATGGCAGGAGATGATGGTATCAATCGGAAGAGGAGACTACATAGTTCACATACCTTCCGTTCTTTTTGGTTCTTGTTGATTATTTGTTGTTATGATTTTTTCAATTTCGCGGAATGTTATCTCTATACTTTCAAGATGGCTTCTAAAAGCAAAGATAATTTCACTGTTAGATTTGAGGACGATGAATTGTTTTCCTATATAAGCTCATTAGGTGACAACGAATGTTATTTAGAGAAGGAAAATTTCGAGATTTTAGAAGATATGATTTTTTTTATTTTTTCATAGCAAAATATTTTTTTAATTTTATAAATAAATTTTATGTATGTATATATAATTTTATAGAATGTGTTTTATATATCATTTCTGCAATTACTGAAAGAAACGCATAAAATTATGAATAAATAGCGTGTATGTGATTTTTCACTGAGACTGATGAAAAAGTGCTAAAATGGCAGTTATGCAAATAATATTTCATTTTTTAATATTTTTTGTGGGTTTTTGCACTTTTTTTACCTGTATGTCTTGCCTTTATGAAAATAAATAAAATCCCACACTTTATTCAATGTAAAGTTGACTTTTCATTTTTTTATTAAAAAATGAAAAACAATTTTTTACACAAAAAATCCCAAGGTGAACATTCTCGTAATATAATTAATATCTGTAATCAATTTTGCAACTACTGAAAGAATCAGGCAAGAATATGAATAATTAGCATGTGCGTGATTTTTCTTAGAGATTGAGGCAAAATTACTGAAATAGCCATGGCACTTTTTGGTATACCCACCAAAATCAGTGTGGCACTAAAAGGGCTAAGGTATTTGCACATTCACACGAAGTTTGGTGAAAATCAGATAACCGAGACAGCAGTTATCGTAAAACAGACAAAATGCACATGGAATCAACAGGAGAGATCTCGCTTTGCTTGGCCAATTATTAATAGAGATGCACAAATCCATTAATTTTGTCACCAAAAATTTAGCTAGAATAGCATACCACTGCATTTATAAAGTAACAAACATTAAATTTAAGCATGTAAACAATAAATGAACACAGAAACATCATAAACATGAATAAATACTCATGTCAAAATAACTAGGGTATCTTCGGCCTCGCTCAGCCCACTTAGGGCTGGTAGGGGGAATCACATTGCGCGCCTCTGGGACACTCCCTGTACATTTTAGAGAAATGTTTATTTGACGTTTTCTTGATCATTTGATGTTTCACATATGTATACCAAATTTCGTTTTGATTGGATAAGATTTGTAAATTAGCGCAATGCACTAACGCAAATTGCGCAGTAACTATAGGGGTGGTATTCTAGAAAAAGTATAGGCATTCGACACTAAGTTATTTGTACATGCTCACGAAGTTTGGTAAAAATCGGACAACCGAGACGGTAGTTATCGTAGAACAGACAGACATACAGACAAAATGCACATGAACTCAACAGGAGAGATCTCACTTCGCTCGGCCAATCATTCATATTCATATGAAAAATATAAAAATGACGTAAAATAGTCCTCGCATAATGATCGGATGGAAATTTTCCTTGAGGAGGATCTCAATTGCAGAGGATGAACATATGGCAGGAATGGGAATTCAGAGAGAAGGCAGTGCATAATGGGAGAGTGAGTGGAGGTGGAGATATGCAACTTTGCCATTGCAGTCACTCTGATGGTGGTGGTAGATGCTGATTGAAAAGAATGTTCTTTAGATGATGACAGAAATGGTGTGAGCTCGATAAGCAAAATAAAATCTATGTTTATGTGTGAAACTATCCTTTTTGAGTGAATTCTTTCTGATTTGCTCATACAACACTTACGTATGATGCATTTAAATTTACATATTAGTATTTCTGATGTACTTTTATGTCCTTTCCAAGCTGTTGATGGATTTAAATCACACTTATCACTAGCCAACTAGTATGTGTTGGTGTAAATTTTTAAACTCTCCAAGTCAATTCTCAAGTAATTCATTTTTTTAAATATTGCATGTTTTTCCAGTGTTGTATAGTAGTTGTCATAGTTGGCTGATATGATTAAAATTAAAAATTGGTGTAAATTATTAAGGATATGTCAGATTTTTCTTCTTCAATTGCATAAACATAATAGTGCATTCAGTTTCATAGAAGACAAAGTGTATTAACAGTGAGAAAGACAAATCTAGGATGATAATGTTTGAAAGGCTTAGAGAAATAATATAAATCGAGGCAACAAGAAACTGGTTTTCATTGTTACTCTATCACATTTTGACTGGTACTTTATATTCATCATATTAAGATAATCTCTCTTTAGCTAAATATAAAACTATTTGTTCTAAAATGAAATTAAAGCATGATTTAAATGGCATTTAACCATTTTGAAATTGATGTTGCCAGCTTTTATGAAGTAGATTACAGTTAAATTCAAATTATCCAATCTAATGAGAACCAGGAGTGGTTCAGATAATTGAAGATAATAAAATAATTGTGCATTAAAATGTCATGAAGACATGTATTTTGAATATTATTTTAAAATAGCAATACAGTGATAGCAAAAATATATATTTATATAAAATATTTTTATGTTAAATATAATATGTAATTAATTTGAGACAGTAAATTAATGATTGATGGCTGCTTTAAGGAATGCTTTCTGTTTGCACCTAAATGTTTTCAAAGGGAGTTGCTGAACAAATTCATGCACTTTCTGCTTCTCCAGTCACATTGTTGCAATGACCAAAAATGTGAAAGCCTCTACATGTGATGGTCCATTATTATTGTAGTAATCATATTAGTTTCTTGTTAATTGTTCTATGAATTAGATGAATCACCTACTATTGCTGCAATTACATGAACTCAAATTTCAAGAAAATGGAGATATTGTGTAAAATTGATAAGCAATGAACTTGTCTTTACAGAGATTTGTTTTATTTTTCCAAATTTGAATCCAACAATTGGACATTTGTATAATTGGAGATCAGATAATCAGAACACTACTTTATATAAGTAACTCCCATGGATAAGGAACATTTCAGTGAGGCAATTGCACTTTTCAGTTACAAAGAAACCATCCACAGAAATAAGTCAAATGGTCGATTATTCTTAGTTAAACCTAGTTATCCACATACTCCTTCTTTTTGCAGTCTTCTTCATTTTTTTATAGTTCTCTTTTCCTTTCAAGTTGTAATTTTAGTATATTATTACCTTTCTATCTATATCATAGCAATTCTAGCAATCTATTGTTTTCCTATTGTAATCTCTAATCATCCTGGGGAAGAACAATCCTCCATATCGCTTCATTTTATATTAGATCTCATAATCTTATCCTCATTATCTTGTCTTCTGAAATATGAAGGTTTCATGATTAGCTCTGCTACATATAATTTCCTACTAGCCTTAGTCTAGCCTATTCTGCATTCTTCTGATGATGCCCAGGATTTGAGGATGTCTTCATGGTAGTTGAAATGTCTTTGGATTTAAGACATAATGTTAATTTAATAATTCATTTTTGAGTTGTTTTCAAGTCACTTTCAAAGAATACACAATCATTTCTTGCTCAATTTATAGAAAAGGGTGTTTTTTTTGTCATTTCAGACTTTTTCAGCCCTGGACCACACTGTTGAGGAACTGGCAAATTCTGGCTGTGACACACCCTGGTTATGTGGCATTCCTAACATATGATGAAGTGAAGGCAAGGTTGCAGAAATATATAAACAAGCCTGGCAGGTGAGGGTATAGTTCTTCAAACAGAAAGAAAATAATACTCGAGTGACAAATTGTTCCAGCTCAGTTAAACTTAACTTCAGTGATTTTCATAGTTTAAGTAGAACAGATGTTATTCTTCCCCTTTTGTGGTTAAATATATATATTTAAATGCATTATTTATATTTTTATTTGAATTGTTTGCCTCTGATGTGCTATTGATTGTAATGTGACTCCAAATATTTTTGTCTTGTCATTGCAAATGAAATTATGCTTTTTTATATTTATAAATGTTTATTGGTTTTCTAGCTATGTGTTCCGTTTGAGTTGCACGAGGCTTGGTCAGTGGGCAATTGGTTATGTAACTGCAGATGGCGACATCCTCCAAACAATACCCCAAAACAAGTCCCTGTGCCAAGCTCTTCTTGATGGATATCGGGAGGGATTGTGAGTTGAATTTTTAAAACTTTCCAGTTTTTTTTTCATTGGAGTGTATTAGGCTTAGGCATTTCTGAGTTAGCAGTATAGTGAAGCTTATCTCAGTAATATTTTGAGCATAGCTTCATGGTATTTGGAATTTTTAGTATCCCATCCATTGAGAAAAGATGTATATGATGGTTACTATTCAATGAAGCATTCCACCAACTTAAGTTGCTTTAGTCACATTTTAATCGTAACTCAAATTTTTGGAAAACAATCAAATTGATGAAATACTTTTAAATTTCTGTGAATCTTTTTCCTCTCCTCAAATTTTAATTTCATAATTCTCTCATGATTACTTTATTGTTATACAGTTTGTAAGGTTTAATTTGAAGTTAAAGTGTTTGTATTACATATTATAAGATTTATCTTGCTCTGCCCAAGTTCGCCAAAGATACTGTGTTTCTCAAGGCTAATAACAATATCTTCCTTGCTGCAGCTACCTCTTCCCTGACGGTCGTAACGTAAACCCTGACCTGTCATGGGCAGTCCAAGCCACACCTGAGGATCACATACGAGTGACGCAAGAGCAGTACGAACTTTATTGTGAAATGGGATCAACTTTCCAGTTGTGCAAGATCTGTGCAGAGAATGACAAAGATGTGCGAATTGAACCTTGTGGCCACCTTCTGTGCACCCCCTGCCTTACATCCTGGCAGGTGTGTGCTTTTTACTTGGGTTACCAAGATTTTTACATAGCCATTGTTTTTTATTATCATTGAATGTTAATATGTGGTTATGATATAAATAGGCAAAATGATTCAAACATTCACATCCCACTTCCAATGTAGCTATTTTAATTCTTTCAAGCAGGCATGATTCCACTCTTTCTCAATTCAAGTGTAAATGAATATATTTCTATATCATCTCAAGCATCAAAAGACATCTTCTAGTTCATCATGCTGTTATCACAAATAATTATGGTGATTTTTCAGATTTTGCTTTGTGGAGTGCATTTTTATTTTGACATTTTTTTCTGAGTTTCATTAACTTTCTTCAAGATTGAAGTAATTTTCAAGCATTGTCTTCATGTATTAACCAGTCATCTGGTGATTTAATTTTACATGGATGCACAGATGGTGGGGACTTTTTCTTCGATTGTGGTTTTTAAATTCATGACAATAATTAAGGGTTTTACTAGATATTTATTGATATATTGAAATGAATAATAATTAACGATGAATTGCATGTCAAAATTATAAACATTACGGAAACAATTTCTCTTTATAAATTAACAAAAATATCCGGATGAAATATTCTAGTCATGAAATATGTTTTACTGCTATAAATCATATTAAAATTGATGAAATAAACTATTTCAAAAAGCTAAAAATCAAATTAATTTATAAAAACAGCAAATAAACATTTGTTCAATAAAATAAAATGATAAAATCCTAAATAAATGGAAAATGTAATTCACTGGAGCAATGTATTGCACCCTTCAAAAAATCAGTGTCAACCACTATATTACTACGTAAAATTAAATTCACCCTTTGTAATAACTGAGCGCACATGCTTCAAGTAAAACTGAGTCTCTCAATATTCAAGAGAACACTGATTAGATTTTTGTACTAAGACAATCTACTTTGTTTTAACATCTGTTTTTCAAATTATAACATTAACTGATACTTGGAAGGGGTTTTATAACTTTCGGGACTCCACAGGAGGTAAAAGGAATGCGAACCTGACCGTAAACATGTGCGAAAAAATTTAAAAATTCCCGCTTCCACCTACATAGGGATAATAATAGGCAACCCCACATGACAGATGCAGGCCTTCCATATCACCCTTATATTTTTTCCACATGAGGAGGTATACCCCATCTATCAATAGGGAAGTAAACTATGAGGATACCGCTACGTGATATACAAGCTACATGACAAACTATTTCGGCATACCCATAGTGATTGGGTGAGAAAATATACGAATCTAAAAATAAGATATATATATTATAGTCGGAATATCTTTAAATTTACTTTATCATTAACCTGATTCATTATTTAAACATTTCCAGATATCTCTTGATAAAAATGACATCAAATAGACAAAAACCCCAGAAAACGTTGCATTTTTATCTTAATTCTTCAGAAACAGAATCTAATATAAATTCGATCAATCAAGGAGTGGCAGCTTCTACGTCACAACCAACAAACTCCTTAAAGAGAAAGATCTAATGTCTAATCTAATGAAGACAGCAGTTCAGCTATTTCATCAGCTCATTCCATCGATATCGAACATTACAGTAGTGTTATGGTAAAAAACGATATCGGTATTTACTTGGATGAAGGAATATAATAAGATAATTTAACAAAAAAGAACTTTTAGAAAATCAATTTTTCCCGCCAAAACATTACGTCTTTCCGTTTTCTGAACATCGAAAGAAAGACAAAGTTGGAAAAAGATACCTTACTCAATCTCACTTGGTTAAATATGCCTGGCTAGTTTATTCCCCTAAGAAAAGAAGCATTTACTGCAAATATTGTACCTTGTTTGCTCCAAAAACTGTTGGTGTGGTTAACTGTAAATATGAGAGGGGTTTTGGTGTCAAAGCCAATCACTGCATTTACCAAACTTTTGGGGAAAGATGGTATTCTTGAAAAATACCAAGGCAATGTCTATCACAAACGTGCTGTAGAGTCGGCAAAAGATTTTTTAAGGAATTTTGGAAAGCCCCAATTTGAAGTTCAAAACATGTTGATTTCAGCCCGATTAAAACAAGTCCAAGATAATCAAAAGCGCCTTTTGCCCATTATTGATACGATAATCACTTTAGGTTGACAAAATATACCATTTCAAACCCATCGAGATAATGGTTCTTTGTCAGACGTGCCTGAAGGCAATGAAAGCATAACTAACAAGGGGAACTTTGCGCTATATTAAATTTATGTATCCGAGGAGGAGATAAGGATCTTGAAAATCACCTTAAATCCTCGAGCGCAAATGCTACTTACATATCAAAAACGACTCAGAACTCAGTCATTCAGTGTTGCGGCGATGAAATTTTGAAAAATATTCAAGGCTTTGTGAGTGAAGGAAAGTATTAATCCATTTTATTTGATGAAACAACATATATATCTCTAGTGTCGCAGTTAAGCATTATTATTAGGTATGCTTATGAGAATAAAATATGAGAAGATTTCCTTGGTTTTGTAGACTTGCATGAAACATATTTTGGATCAAGCATTTGTGAAGAAATCGAACCAAAATTGAGTGGAAATGTGATAGGAAAATCAGTGGTCCAGTTTTTATTAAAAAAATAATTTAGAAGTGGAAAACTGTGTTGGGATCTGTACGGACAGCTGTCATGTCATGGCTTCTGAGCAGCGTGGCACTGTTTCAGAAATTCGTAAGGTTGCTCTGCATGCGGTTAGGGTTCCTTGTCAAAGCCATTCATTTAACTTGATTGTCGAAATCCTCTGAAATTCTACCTATTAGAAAATATTTTGGAGTAATGGGTGAGGTAATAAATTTATTTCATGCATCTGCTAAGAGAAGTTTTGTTTTAAAGAGAGATATGGAGAAACAGCTAAGTAGCTTGTGCGATACACGCTGGGTAGAAAGGCATGATGCACATTTAATAATTGAAAATAATTTTTTTCAATGACAGAGGTATTGAAAAGTATCAGTAGTTGGGATGATATCACATCTTCAACAAAAGAAGGTTTATTCCTTAATGCCCTCATGACCAGCGAATTCGTTGTTTCAATGAAATGCATTACTTATATATTTTCATTAACCCTTTCAGTTAGTAAGTCACTCCAAAAAGAATCCCTAGACCTGAGTTCAGCTATAAAATGCATTGAAGACCTTGTTTGTTTATTAGATTTAGAAAGGAAAAGGGCTGACAAAGTATTTCGTAGGATTTGGAAAAGTGCTAATGAATTGGGTGATACCTTGAAATTCGAACTAATGAAGCCCTGACATGCAACTGGATGATATGCAATAATTTCCAGTTCTGAAACCGCTGAGGAATACAACTGGTGCAATGTATTTGTCCCTATGATCGATACTCTCTTAGCTGATTTTCAAAGCCGTTTTTTGATGACACACTGAAATCATTCTATTCAGGGAATATATTGCCAAAAAAACTACTTTGTTTGAATGAAGACGATTTTGTAAATACAGCTACATCATTATGGGCAAAATATTCTGCTTTGTTGAAAAAATTGAGTGTTTCAAATTCATTTACTGTTTTTCAAATAGAATTAAATATGTGGAGAACCAAATGTGAACTTGAATCTACATGCAACCATGTTAAAATTGGCTTGCATGCATGCGAAGTTTTCAGTTTGTGTGAAATCTAACCAAACTGCAAAATTTTACTGAAAATTTTACTAACTCTCCCTATAAATTATATCTGGAATCATACTTGTTACAATATAAAATTAATAAAATGTATATCCAACCTCTTGTAGATATTTGTGGTTTTTTTACGTTATGCTAAAAATAAAAGTAATATGGTATTTTCACATCTTAGAAGTTATGATTAGGAAGGGAAACTAAATATGTTGTTAGCAAAATATATTTCATATATAAAATGTTTTCTGATAGTTACCATGCTAATAACATTTTCTATGGTTAGCTATTTAAAAAATAAGGAATGGCAATAATTTTGACAAAAATTTAAGGTCATTATTAAAATATTCCTCACCCACGTGGGTAAATGGTCCTTGGGAAGTTTGTAGATCCGCCCCTGGCCATGACGAATCTATACGGCATACCCAGTTGACCGGTTAATACATGGTTTGTTGGTTCCCTTTCACTTGTTGACAGTTGAATCAGAAAAAGTGAAAGAGAAACAACATGCCTGGTATAAATGCATGGAGACTACTCATAAACATAACTGCTTTGGAAGCTTGATAAAACTCGGACAAAATATCACTAAAAATATTATCCATGTAGCAAAACATGAAAAAAACAGCTTCAGCAACCAGTAATGCTGCCCTAAAAATCTACAATCTAACCATTGTTAACTATTATATTAAAATTTTCCATTTTTTCTTTTTTAAGGACTCAGAAGGTCAGGGCTGTCCCTTCTGCCGTGCTGAAATCAAAGGTACAGAACAGATAGTGGTTGACCCTTTCGACCCCAAGAGGCAGCACTTACGAGTGGGGAGCAGTGGTCCTTCATCATCCGGAGGTGGAGTCGGGAACTGTGGAGGTGTTTTGGGAGCAGACGACCTTCTCCTGTTGGAGGATGACGAGGAGGTAGCCACAGCAATGGCCAATGCGAATGGTGGCCCCCAACCCCTCCCTCCCCTCCCCTGCTCTCCGCCCTCTTCGTCAGACTGACTATGACCTCTCCCTCTGGGAGAATTCTTTAAGGGCAGAGGAGTTAATCTTGGTATTTACAATATGAATGAAGGGGGACATTTGTTAGTTCAGGATGACCTCTTTCTTGTATTATGTTTATAATCACAGTGAGATACATTATTTTTCTTTGCCTCGCTTTTATCAAACATGATGTTGCTGTGGCACATTTCCTTTGCTAACTGTTCTGCCACTTAAAGCATTCCCTAATTTCTATCCTATTCTTGGTTGGTGTCATGTTCTATCCATTAGTTCAATACTTTTTGTAACTGTAACTGCATTAAGTCCACGTCCCTTCTATATTCTTTTCAAGATCGTGTTCAAAGTACTTTCTTTTTCCTCTTGAAGTAAGGAGGCATTGTACATAATAACCTCTTGCCAAAGAAAAGATAAGGACTAAAGTAATGTCTACCTCTCAATTTGCTCAAAAAAGTGGTGTCTGTATGTGAATGCCTCATCTAAAATAAAGACAAAAACAATATATTGAATATATTGTTTCGGGTGAGTTCAGTTAATTCAGGATCATCCTTTCTAAAATCCCAAATTGTGTACATAAATGAATAAACTGTATTATATGTGCTAATTCCTTGTTTTTTAGTGTTTGAGAATGTGTCACCTTTATTGTCTCTGTTAAGTATTTGTAGAATTTTGAGTTGACCCTGTCTGTCTTGCATCCCCTTTTGTATTTCCTTAGCTAATTTACCTATAACACACCTTGAAGCTCATTACGATCTTCAAGGCCATTTGAGAGATGTTAATTTTGTCACATTTTTGTGGGTCAAGCCCAAGTCAAACTTTCTTCTTCCAAGCTCTTGCAAAGACCTTCCGTCCATTGGCACTGTCACCATTTTTTACTTTGATGCACGGCTTATTCTTGTAATTAATTATTTTGTTTGTACATACCCTTATACCCCTTGTAATTGCAATGTTACTGTGGCTGTTTAACTGAAGCATGTGCCTATTGTTTGTGATTAAGAATGATCGAAAGAGTTTATAGTGTTCCCTTCACCAAATTTAAGCATCTTCTGTTTGAAAAAGCCCATTAATGAGCTTAAGGTACTCATCAAACATCATTATGTATTGTTATATACTTTTGTTTTAAGGAAGTGAAATGAAGATGATGTGATTTTGTAAAATAAGTTAATGAAAATAACTGGACGTTTGTAATTTATTTTCTTATATGCAATATAAATAGACTGTTTCTTTATCAACAATATTTGTGTTCCTTAATTTTTAATTTATTCCTTTATAGAAAAAAATCATGTCCTCCTAAAACATGTTAGGTATCTGTATCTCGTAATTCCAAATTGAAGAGCTATTTAGCTATATGTCTAGCTCAGTTGCTAATGAAACAAGGTATTTCTAGCTCTACAGTTCTTATTCAAGTGGTAAACATATTTTTGTTTAAATTATTTAGCTCTCATGTTAATTGGAAACAAAGTAAATAATTTGTTCTTTGATGAGCTGAAACAATGCTTAATAAACTTGATATTAATGGTTAGGTCAAAAATGCATCAGTTGTCAAAAAAAATTCTTTTATTATGAATCCATATTATCTCAGTAGTTTCTAAAGCATCACAAGTTTTATTTATGTCAAAGACAGGTTATATATCTATGCGTCAATTTTGTGTTTTTATTATACATTTTAATTTTGGAAAACATTTATTAATAATGTTTTGAATTGTTTAAACCACTGCTAAATTTTTCTCAAATTCTGGGTCAAACTTATTTTCAATTAATATTTTATAAGGTAAGAGTTATGTTTCATATTTTATTTTGTAAATAACTAGGAGTAGTAAAATTTTCACTTAATGAACTTCATTTTGTGTAATATATAGCCAAGCTTTAAGCCAATATTTCATCATGTACTGTTGACCGAGTTTCATACTCTTCCAGAATTTCAATCTCTCTCCTTGAAATTTGTACAATTGAACAAAGAGAAATAAGATTTTGTCCCCCATCCTTATCATTTATTTGATAAAAGTTTTAAATTACTGTTTAATCCCATTATATTTTGTACTATGATGTTTTATCATTGAACATGTGCTCATATTTAAGGCAAGCAGTCTTAGCTAAAATCTGGAATTCATAAAAAAACATCATTGTCGAGTAGTTTATAATACATATTGGAGTAAAATATATCAAGTTATTTGTAACTTGTGGTTTGCAATGTTATTCACTTTCTGCATAATCTTAGTGGTATTTTTATAAAGTTTAATGAAAAAATTCTTTATCTATTTTGAAAGATTTTTAGATAAATATCTGAAATTGCAAAAAATCATAATTTCTTCTCAAAAAATAATAAGATTTATTAATTATATTAAAATTGTTGCTTTATTGGTTAATAATAAAAACTAAGGGAAACTTAGCAGTTAAAGCACTTGTGAGATAATTGAGAATTGTTTTCAACATAATGTACATCTTATCAACTAACAGTATTTCACAACATATTATTTTGAAGTAAATAACTTTTCAGGTGATGGAGATAATAAAGGGTATTTGCATGTTACATCATCAGAAACGTTTTGAACAACTTGAAGAATATAAGTTACCATGTTTTATTGCAATTTGTATGCATCCATGCCTGGGGAGGCCTAAAACTGTGTAATAATGGTGATGATTCATATCAAAGGGATCTTGATGGTTGCTGAAAATCCCTATCCATTGTCAGTTAATTAGCAGCCATTAGTTGATTTTTAACTTTCCAAATCTATTATGACCACATCTTTTCAGGAAAATTGTTACCATAGGTTTTTAATTTGCTTATTGATTATTGAAAATGAATGGGACAACTTTTTACCTAATAATAGACATATTGCAGAGTATTATGAATGCAGAGCCATAATTATTTGATTGACAAACACATATATGTTTAGTGCTATAAAAAAAATATCCACCATTGTGGAATTTGCATGACTTGGCTGCATTGCTGATTGTCCACACTGCTGTTGCATGTACGCCTGCCTCACTGTGAAGTCATCACCTGCCTCTGTCAGGTGAGTGAACGCACTCAAAAGAGAGAGCATGTACTCGTGCATTCGTCCAAATACTTCTGTCTAGATATACCAAATTTTGGCAATTAAGGAATTTAAAAGTACAAATTAGAAATTATATCTTTAGATTTTTAATATATTGCTTTCATTAGTTGCTTCCTGTGCTGTGATTTAGCCTGTTATTTAGAAACTTTGAAATCTTTCGAAGTTGCTGCTAATCTTTAATGGGTTGTCTAATTATACCTAATGCATTTATTTACTCTCTTTTCAGACTTTCATGCAAACATATTCACATGTATAAAAATATACATGCATGTGTATATGTTTGTTCTATGTCTTTATATCGTACAACAGTGAATTTACTGAACTTAGTGTATAAATTCTTTGAAAATGACATCTTAAGTTTATGATGAAGAAAAAGTTGGATGAATAATTCTTGTTAATATTTGGCCTTTTATACAACTTTTGTTTTAAAAAAATAAAAGAGTATCTTAAAGGCTTAATTAATACACTCAATAATTTGTTTTTACCTATTTATTTTAATCACGACTCCTATCTTAATGTCGAGTAAATGCAAATGTTACTCATTTTGTTCAGAATCTAATATTTCATTATATAATTTGCTTTTATAAAATTTGTAATTTAGGAAAGCAAAAATTACAAAATTCTGTATTAAAATATTCCATTTATTTAAAACAATATATTGTTTGTGTGATAAAAGTTATGTTCACTCATTTAGTGGCCCAATCTAGAAATCTGGTTTAACTTATATTTTTGAAAGTGAAAATATGAATGAAATAAATCTCCTAAGTAAAAATAATAATAAAACTTCCAAAATATATATAGTGATGTAGTCAAAGTTTAGATTTCCATTAAGTGCCTGTCTTTTAAAAATGTAAACTATAATGAGTGAACCAAATGAAATACTTGAATATGAAAGTTTCCACAGTGGTTGTGTAGTACATTGTTTTAGATAATCTCACTCATGCAATAAAATTACTTGAATGGTACAGTAAACCAAGTTGCTAAAATGTCTTACTTATTATTTAAATATATTAATGATGTCAATCTTTAAATCATTTTCTTTTGTTTTTTCAGGAACTTACAATATGGAACAGCAATAGTAGTTGTTTGCAAGCCTTAGCTTTATCACCTCGCTCAGAAACAGCTGAAGGAAGAGTGAGTTTACTCTTGCTTTCTACATCTAATTACGTTGACAAATGGAAAGCTCTATATCTCTCTATAATGTAAAAATCTTATGTATGAACCTCTTAGGTCTCCCATGCCCCATTCTAAGGTACTTCCAGAAGGGCTAGAGATCTGAAATTTGTCATGCTAGTTAGTCATAGGTCACAACCAAAGACTACTACCCCTATGGAAAGACCGGTAACTTAATGCTATAGAGCAATGCCCAGGTTTTCCACGTAAGATGACACTTTTGTTCGATGGGAAAATTTGGAACTACATGTTCACGTTGTGCTCTCATTATCGTGATGTCACCGTGATGTGTCATCCTTCATTCATACCTCCTCCCATTGTATTACAATAATCATAGCAAATATAAATTGGATGAATAGAAGAAATGAACTTAAATGAAAGACCGTTGAATTGCATTTAAGAAATCAAATTTATTAGCATATATCAAACATTGCCAGAGTACAAAGTCATTATCAAACTACAAAACAGTGAGGTATTTGTACGTAATGCAATACAGATATAAAAATGAATTATTGTAACCAACTTTTATAATGGAAGTACCTTTTATGCATGAAAACATATTTAAGGGAAATTAGTATGTGTAAGAACTGGTATGCCAAAGAAATATAGAATTTTTGATTCACCGATTTATTTTCTAATCGGTTGTACTTAATAAAACAAATGACAATTATTTAAAACTCACCTCACTCGAATAGTATTAATATAATCTTTATGTTCACATTCATTCCTTCTTCATAAATTTACTATTTCTTTTCACTTACAAATGCTCTGAATACGTAAAGAAAATAGACGTATTTATGTTTGTTTCCTCGACGTAGATAATCCATTGCCCTTTGTTTTCCAAATGTTGCATGCACACAAAAGAAAATTAAACTAATTAGGTATTTACAGCAGATATTGTTTACATTAGTTGTCACGAAGATTGTTTTCGTTGACAACAATTAAAAACACGGGAAAATTTTTCTAGTTCTAAGTAAAGTATGACTTTAAAGTTTGATTTTCCTGAAATCGACTACTCCTTCAATAAAAATGTACTGAACAAAACATGCTATTTTAACTAGTACTACAAAGTCGTTTAAAGACTTTTTTGTTACAAGTGATATTGTGCAAGATATAAAGAAAAGTTATTTTTTGTCACCTGTAAAGTGGCACTCTCGATTAGGCTACGTGAACCATTTACATATATAATTTTCTTAGTTTCTTTGCCCTTGTTCTAAATACCAAATTTTTTGAACATTTGTCCAGTAGTTTCGTAGATGAAACATGCAGACAGACAGACACAACCTGACCATAAGGCATTCTTTTTTTACTTTTTGTAAAGATTGCCTAAAAAATTGGTCTGAAAACAAAGAGCGTTATAATGAATCAGTGTTGTATGGGGCAGCATTAAACGGACTATTACTGTACATATATAAAAGAATCTTCAGCACCCACTCCCCTGCACCCTGCCGGATCTTAGCCCTGTGGTAGTTCCCGGTGCCTCACATGCCCAATAAATCCACCATCCAATTTCTTCTCCAGCCCCACCACTAACATCATCTACCTCATAACTTCTCCTACCAACTGCACCACCAACAATGTCATTTACCTCCTGAGATGCACTCAATGTCCGGCTTTTTATGTTGGCCTCACCAGCAATCCCCTCAACATCCGCATGAACGGCCACTGCAACAGCATCATTCTTAAATGACTGCTGCCTGTGGGCATTCATGCAAACAAACACAATTTGAATTTCAATGATCGCTTCATGGTGATGGCCATCCACGCTCTCCCTGATAATGCTTCTGCTCTCCAACTCCAACAGTGGGAACTCACCCACATCCATCTTCTAAACTTTTTCTCTCCTCCCAGCCTCAACTTTTGCTAGTATTTCACTGCTTTTTAGCCATTAGATTAAAAAATTTATTCGGTTAGAGGACATTTACCACAAAAAAGTCTGCTGGGTCGCATAATTACGACTTTTAATTTCAGAGATAACAAGAAGATCCCAACAGAACTTATGATGCCTACTTTCCTTTTAATCATTTGTGTAATACTTATATTGGCTTTAATAGCTTTAAAATCACTGCAGATATGTAGCTCTTTGTGTTCCCAAATTTCATAATTGAGTGTTATAAAATATTACAAATACATTCAAATGGAAAATTAAATTGATCATGTGTATTTGTGTGGCAAAAATAATACATGTATGTACTATAGTCCATTCCAGCATTTCGTGTGGGTGAGGCATGTCTACAGTTAGACCCATGGGGTGAGGGAAAGAAAATACCAGCCAATAAGAGGTTGTAAATTTCCCTCTCCACTCAAAATTTCTTGACAAGCGCTGTTGACACGATTACTCACACTTTCCAATCGTATTTCGGGGATGGCAGAAAGCATGAACATGCTTCATCCGGATCTATTGTATTACAAGATTTACCTATGTTGAAACTACTTATTACAGGATATAGTAAAACACTTTGGAAAGCAATGTAGGAGATAAAATGTAGCAGATTTTCGTGGCTCCTTCCCCATTGAAATAAAAAACTCGGTACAAATTTCTGCGACCGTCTGTGAAACTTGCAGTAAAAATAAACTATCTTGAATTTTAAAAAGTTATTTATTTCAATTATTGATAAAGATTTCTTCAAAGTTCCATCCCTTAATATTGACTATAATTTTCATGGTGCTTCCAAACGATGCTTCAGGTGAAATAGAAGGTTGAGAGCCATCTAGAAACAAAATGTTGAACTGTAGGCAGGTATGGTTATTCCTCTGTTGAGTACCCACAATTACCTTTTTGACATTTTGAAGATTAAAAATTACATTGATACTACTTTTGTGATACCCAGCTAATTCGCAGGTAAATTTCTTCAAGTATTACTACGTATGTTAAACGAACTTACATTCCTACTTTACAAATGACAGCACGGATTATTATACACTTACTAATGGATTTTATTTTTACCCTTATCTATGATAGAAAAAATCAAAGTCAAGAGACAAAGTTATGACGCTAATTATAAATTAAGAATGTGTCAGTATGCTAAAGAACATGGTAATAGAGCAGAAGAACGTGAATTTGGGCTCAGTGAATGTCTTATAAGAAAATGGAGAAAGGCTGAAGAAACAATAAAAAATATGGGGAAGACAAAAAAGGTGAACCGCAGTAGTAAAGCAAACCATCCTGAAATGGAAGAATGCTTGCTGAAATGGATAAGAGATACAAGAAGGGACTGCTTGGGTGTTAGCACATCAGCTGTTTGTGTGCTAGTTTTGAGATTCTCCAAAGAATTCAACATTAATGACTTCAAAGCATCTGTGCACGGGTGTCATTGTTTTTACAACAGACACAATTTATCAATCTGCCTACGTACTACAATAAGTCATTTTTTACCTGGGGATTATGAAGAGAAATTAACTGCATACTAGTCCTATATAATACAATCAATTTCTCACTTAGGCAAATAGGCAATGCTGACCAAACGCCATTAACATTTAATATGCCATTTGATACAACGGTTAATGAAAAAAATGCAAAAACTGTCATAATGAGAGGTACTGAAAATGAAAATAATCAGTTCACTGTCATGCTTACCTATATATGTAGCTGATGGGAGGATACTGACTCCATATGTCATTTTTAAAAGAAAAACAATGCCAAAAGGAAAATTTCCCTATGGCATCATAGTCCGAGTGCAACAGCAAGGTTGGTTTGATGAAAACATTACCAGTAACTGGATTGAGTGTTTGGAAAAGAAGGTCTGGTGGAGCATGTCAAAGATCTCTCTTGGTCTTAGATGCATTCCGAGATAAGAAACTTCTTGAAATGAAGACAAATTTGGTGATAATCCAGGGGAGAATGAGATCAATACTGCATTCTATCAACATTGTTGTTAATACACCATTTAAATCGGCAATGAAGAAGTGGGTTGATTGGATGGTGAATGGCAAATACATTCATCAAAGGGGGACTTATTCGTAAAGTAGATATCACAACGTTTTGTCAGTGGATCGTGGAAGCATGGAATGACCTTCCCTCAGAAACAGTAATTAAGAGTTTCAAAATATTTTGCATAAGTAATGCTTTTGATGGAACTGAAGACAACCCCACAACAGCTGTAACTTAGACGAATCTGGAAATTCAGTAACAGATGAAGATCACAACCAGTTCCATGTTACCGAAGACGACTCAGCTGATGGCGAATTTCATGGATTTTAGGAAAATTGTTTATAAAAGTTTTATTTGTTTTCTTGCTTGAAGATTTTTTAATGAACACACTTGCATGATTTTATAATTTTAATTATCAGGAGTTTCATTTTTCACTGATAAATCCGTAAAGAATGAATGATAAATGTTTAGTAATCATGTATGAGGATGAGTTGGCTAATGATCAGGAATTTCTTGGATTTTTGTACATAAAAGTGCAATCATATTAAAAAGTTTTAAAGATAATAGTTAATAGAAAAACCTTGATGGATATTAAATATTAGTTTTCAGCTGTTTAATCTTAAATTTTTAACAAAAATTTCGTAGAGAAAAAATGTCAAATATTATGTGCCCATGTATAACACCCGCCTTACTTTTTAGCCCCAAAAATTTTGAAAAAGTGCATCCTATGCACAGGTTTTTATAGTACATATATAATCTACTGATGTTTTAATGCATGTATATGTTACAACAGTAAAAGAGATTGCTTACCAGATAGTTTGTGCAACTTTCAGCTTTGTATAACACGAGACATTATTTAACTTAAATTAGCACTAAAGAACTAAAGTGTCCAAAAGATTTAAAAGCTTAAATGACAGCTTAGATTATTTTATTTTTCCAGTTATAACCTTTTCCATAGTTTCCACTGTTAATCATTATAAACATATTTGTCAGTAGTGGAACAAGTGAGCAACAGGCCCTAGGACAAAAAAGTTTAGCACACCCCGTTAAGTGACCAAGCATACTGATTTTGATGACTTTGAACTGTTTAACTTTTTGTATTGATTTCTTTCTGTTCGGGTTTTTAACAGATATATGGAGAGTCAATCTAATATATGCTGGTACACTAAGGGAGATTTTATACCAAGGTGACTGGTGAGGGTGATTTAATTTTGACATTTGGGCAACTTTAGTTGCTTTCCGATGGCACATGCTTTTAAATGTAACCCTTCATACCAAGTTGACAGCAATGTGCTGGCAATGTGGAAACTCAGAGGTTAAACGATACATATTTATGTGTGTTTTATGATTGAACTTACATTCACAGAGCAGACTTACGTTTTGGTAATGCAGTAATCCCCCGACTTATGTTGTCTCGTCTTACGTCGTTCCGCACTTATGTCGATTGCCCCTAGACTCAATACATTATGCCAAGCATGCAAATTCATACCTATGTTGTATTGCGTTTACATCATCCATGAATTGGGATCTCAACTGTGAGTAGTCGACAACACCGTACTGAGTGCGCAAGTGTCACAGGCTGTGAGTAGTCGTCAACACTGCACTGAGCATTGATTCGAACAAGCAGTGAGCAGCAACAACTAGACAAGTAATAAACAGGTTGCTTGCTCGCTATGAGAATAATCTGAGGGAGAAGAAGGGTTCTTTGTCTTGGCAAACTTCAGTTCATGATTTCTTGAAGTCATCTTCAAAGACTTATTTATGCACCACCTGTATTGTTGGACATTGGAGATGATGATCCAGATGACCCACCTACAGTTCAAGACGAAAGGCCTCCTCCTCCTTAAATTGTCATTTGTTTTTCAGATTTCATATTTTTTGTACATTTTTCATAAGTACATATAAATATACCTTTTTTCCTGGTCAGAATTGATTGTCTGAAACCACTCTCCCCATTTTAAAATGGTGTTTATGGGAAAATCTGTCTCGACTTACATCGTCTCGACTAACGTCGCCAGTCTCGGAACCAATTACGATGTAACTCTGGGGAATGAATGTACTTGTTTATATATTTCTGCAAATGTTTTTGTTTACCTGAACTTTGTTGATCTTTGGTTAGCAACCGGCCCATTTCTAGTGGATCATCAACACATCTTTCAAACTGGCACGAATTAAATATCGCATCATGTCAAAATTGAATCACTTTGGAATGAAAGTTCAGGTGACGATGACTTTCTAGTCATATCAAAATCAAATCACCATCACGAGTCACCTTGGAATAAAAGCTCCCTTAAGAATAAAATTAATGTTTAACCTTGAAATAATGTTACTTTGTTGCTACATATGATTGAATTGGATAAAACATTGAAGGCAAATAAGGGCCTGTGTAATACCACTGCCATATGTGCTCTGACCGACATGAGTATTTACACATCCGCTTGTCAGCTGGGCTGTATCCGTACAGTGACTGTATTGGCGTTGGCAGATGCCCCACACATTGCTGATCTGATGGCAACAATGCTGTCCATGTCAGTGCCATGACCCTGGCCATGAAAACTAGAAAAATATCATTGCGACAATCTAAAAGTATGGTATAGGCACTCTCTGTTTCTGGACACCAACTTGCCGGCACTGTGCCGGATATGTGTAATGATTCTCATTAGCTACTAATTATAGACTATAAAGCTGGTAGCAGACCGGCCCCTCTAAGGGTTCAAACCCCAGGGCACTGCCCTGGCCTAGTTCCGTCACTGATATTTGTGTCAAATCAATGGCCAAGCTGAGTCCTGTTATCATAAAATGCTTTATGGATACAGAAGTTATCTTGATTGTCAATTACATTCAAGCATGAAAATCTTATCAAAGATTTATTCTTAAATTATTAATTGTTTCAAAGCTGCATTTAATTTATCAAAAACATTCAAGTATAAATTGTAAACTTGTATGCTGAGAGCTAGGTATTGACGTGCTTGTATGATTCCATTCATGAGTCCTTGTTTTGCCCCCTCTTTCTATGTTCTGTGGTGAATTGTGGCTTTGGAAACATGCAGAACAACAGGAGCCCCATGATGTCACCTCGTGGTTCGCCACAGATGAGCAGGCGAGCAGTGTTAGGCGTGTCCCCTTCTGCTCCCCCTCCTCCTCTCCCTCCACGGAGAGCATCCCCGACCCTCGCCAGCCCTGGCACCTCTCCAAGGTGATGGAAATTGATATCTTACAAATGGTAAAAAAGCATGGCTTTAAGAGGGGAATTTACTTGTGGGAAGAAAGAAACAGATGTGGAATGAATCGAAAACAATTACTCTACAATTTCTTTTTTTTTTCTATCAGGATATATCTTGAATACTTTTTTGTGAAAGAGAGCATTTAGATGAAAGGGAAAATTATGTTGAAAATGTGCTATATTGGACTAAATATTTTATCTTGGCAGAATGTTAATGTCTTTAAAACAAAGGTTGCTTTGAACCAAAGTAAATCAGATATCTTTCTGATATTATAATAAAATGATTTTCATTCAGAAATGCTTGAGCATAGTTTCAAATAGCTCCTCTTTTAGCTTTTTATATGGTCCTCTGAAGCAAGTACAACTTCTGTTACAAACCCAAGAGTACAGATGTCTATCCACCTCTTGCTTAAAGCTCTTCATACAGCTTATGAATTATAGATGAGAAAACATGCTGCTCGAATCATATAATAACAATAACACTGGGCAGTGTTTCTATCTATCATATTAACAGTTTGAATGTTATACAAGTTATATTTGACTTGTGCTAAGATTTTTCTTGGTGTTAATTCAACTTGTGTTTATTTTATGCAACTCACAGAAAGTTTAGATGGTGGTCTTAGGAAAGAACTATGTGCTTGTTGCTTATTTCAATTTTCTTCCATCAAATTTTGCGTATCCTTTCCAGTAAAATATTGCTTTGATTTGTATATTTATCAGTTTCTCGTGCCAATGTTTACTAGGTCAGTGTTTGCTTGAGAATTCAAACGCTCAGCTCAGCTAAGCAGCAGCAGGCATTACAGTAATATAATAGAGGTAATCAAAATATCTCTTAATCTGATTTATGAAAAAATGTTTTGAACAAAAGTTTTAGACAATGATATTTTCTACAATTCTAATAATAACCACTATTTACATACATTAAGTCCTAAAGGAGATATTTGGAAAAAAGTAAAAAAAAATTACAAGAGTAAACCAGTTCAGTTTCAGCCAAAACCCCACCTATACTACATGTGGAGAAAATAAAAATTGAAAAAGTTAGTACTAATCTCAGATACCTCCAATAGCCATAGCAAGGTTGTAAAAACCAGATATGCACTTTGACTACAGTGTAGCCATCTTCAGTGATAATCCACCCAAGGTAGATTCTAAAGAGGCCCATATTCTATTTTGTGACCCTTGCTATCTAGGAGTTGCAGGAGTGTCTGGTACATCACTGATGCTATGCAAAAATTCCTTCAGGCCATTTGAGTTATACAATTTGCAGAAGTAAATAAATAATGCAATTAAAAGTTTTATATTTTCAATATATATACATATTATATATTACATATACTACCTTAATTTTGTTATAAAACCATATAATCATTGTGGTCCCTTGGTCTGGTATTTCTATTTTCAAGTGTGGCAATTAACATGTTAAACTACTCCAAAACATTGCCTGTTTTCACTCGCACTTTACTTCATTAAAAAATCTGATAAATCATCCACATAAAAATCCAAATGAGGGCTCATATTGTTCTTTAATATAAATTGAAATTTTGCTCAAAAATTTTCTATTAAATATTCATTTATTTCTGCTTACATCATCAGAATGTTCATAGGCAGGTAGTGCATACCTGGGTTGCTTGGTTGGGATTGATCTTATCTGTTTATTTTATTATGTCACATTTGTCACAAAATGATATTTAAAAATACTTAAATTATGGAGAAAAGTATTCAAAAACATTTGTTTTATTCATGCTTCAAACTTGCCTGAGTTCCTTTGTCCAATAAACTGTTGATGTTGATCATTTCAACTCTGAATATCAGTACTCATTTCACCTTGAAGTGCAATTTTAGTTTTTCTCCTCAACTTATTAGCAATGGGTGCAGTGGAACGCAACTCACGGTACCCAAGGAAGATGCCCCACTGCCACCGGTCCAAGTGCCTATGCCATCAGCTCCCCAAGCCTCATTGTCTTCTCCGACGTCATCCTCTCACCATCAGCTGCCATCCTCCTCATCGTCATCACCTGCCCCATCTGCACCCCTCTCATGTTCATTCACTGTCACTATCTCTACCGAAAGGGATAATAACGATGCTGCAGAAGGGACCACTATCACAACGGATCCCAGTGAGTACCTTTTTGTTAATTTTAACGCTAACTTATATCTCATTGGCTAATTCATCCAGCCAAGTTTTCTTTTTGTTACAAGGCTGTCAAATGGATCTAATGTTTTAAATTGAAATATTTTCTGACTTTTGGAAGTAACTTTTATCAGCTGGCAAAGCTTATGGTAAATTGTTTTAGATATTATGCTAATGGTCCTTGTGGATATTGGAATGAAGTCTGTGATTGAAATAGATGTTTTGATGTAAGCAGGAGGATAGATAGTGAACTTGAATAACTTTTAAGTGGTAATAAACTGCTTCCCGGTTATATAACTGTCAGTTATACTGCAGGTCTTCCTTCCTCCCCATTTCTTGTAAAGAAAGTCCTGTTGTCATTTTTTTAAGTAAAAACAAAAAAAAACTACAGACTTTTTAAAGAATTGATTAAATAAATTTATTAAACTGACTTTATTTTTTGTAAAATTTTGTTTGTAACAATTAAAGAAATTTTAAAAATAAAAAGTTGTATGTACCTGCTGTGTTGGACAGTATGATCATGTCCTCGTTTATACCGCAGTTGTCTTATAATGTGGGTTGCATCATCTCTCCCAAAACCTGCATTACAACCAGGGAGCAGTGTGTATGAAACATTTCTTTTTTAAATTCTACTTGACATTGTTTCATTAATTTTAATTTATTACTCATTCTTCTGATTAAAGAGGAAGTTCTGACAAGCTTATGTGAGCATAGTCATCTTATTCCTCATCATAATAGTTATTCTAGACACAAATTGATTGATTTTACCGCGAAACATCTTTCAGCTTCTAAAATCATGAGTTCATAATGTGTGATAGTTGGAATGAAAAGGAAACTGAGTGGTGTGGATGAAAATTCCTACAATAAGTTTGACAATACCATGAATAATTAACTTGAAAAGTCCATTGCTTTTGTTTTTCCAGTCATAGGCGACCCCAGTTATGACACCCTACATGCAAGGGACAGCAATGCCAACAGCAGTTCCGTGCCTGCTCCCCTCCCTCCCCCTCCTCCCCCTCCCACCCCCCACCACAGCCCCCTCCATCTCCACCACTCGCACCCCCTCCATCAGCACTGCCATCCCCAGTACAGGAACCAGAGGCACCACCCACCTCCCCCTCCTCACCACCAGTCGTGCCCCTCCTTGCACCCAGGACCACCTTCCATACAGCTTGTTCCTATACACTCGCCCACACCAAGCCCTGCATTGCCTCAGACAAGGCATGTCTCCCCAAAGTCAACTGCTGCCTCCTCTGCCCAGCCCACCGCCACATCAGGGTCATCGATGGCAAACTGCCTACAGAGGCAGCAGAGCGGTGGAACGGCCGAAACCCTCGTGGGAATTGCTGAGGAAGGCCCTAGTTACGAAAACACCAAGATTTGCCTAGGTTCTCTTTAACTTGCTTTGATTTTCGATATTTTTTGGAACATTTTAGTTTCTGTACCAGAAGAGAGAAACATGATGCCTTAATTTTTAAGCTTTCAATAAGTAAATTATTTACAATTTTTATGCATTGAAAAAATCTGGTTTTATAAGAAAATAGAAAATATAATTAACTTTGGCTTTTGTAATAACCATATAGTGAAAATAAATTCTGCCTGAATATTTTTTATTTTTGTCAAATGATTATTATTCCTTTAAAACAATTCTTATGGTGGGAAATTGTTGAAATCATAGATTCAATTTGTTTGAAATTCTTAAGTATGTGATGAGAATGTAAACAGCCTTAGTGAGCATTATTTTTATGATTTCTTTATAATTATATCTTTGCAGGCTCTGGTCTTTCAGCTGTGAATCATTCTGTGAGCATGGCTAGTCTAGTGGTTGATGTTGATTCTCAGCCATTTTCTGTAGGTTCTCATCCATCACTAAGGGTGCCTTCTAGTACCCATCCAACATTTGTAACTCCAAATACAAGGTAGAGTTTATTGTTTCTTTGGTTATTTTTCTTTCCACACATTTAAACAATTATTAAAATTTACATTATAATCCACTGGAGTTGCTTTAATTCTTTGGTATTCGATATTATTGTTATAGTAATTCTTTATTATTTTTTATTAAGTTCAGTGCCATCTTTGGTCATGGGCCCTGACTTTAATGGGGCACCCAAACACTCGGGGTGTTGCCATACGGTCAGTTTGATTTTGACAATTTTTTCGCCAGATACTCGTATCAACACCTTTCATGTCTTAGATATAGTATTGTCTATTTACAGTGGTGCCCGCAGAATGATTATATTCTATCTACAAACAACCAGTGCTGTAGTGGAGGGTAAACAGTGGTATACGCCATATACTCTCAGCTTTTTTCGATTGAATGGGGTATACCCCCTGCTTTTTCAAACAAATAGCATATACCCTGGCCTTATGAGAAATTATACAGGTTGATTAAAAAAACAACTAATTCCTCCTTTTTTCATGGCCCCAAATATTGAAGCTGCACCTGCAATCCTTGAAAATCTGCACCCAACAGGTTTAATACCAATAATAATACTACTTTTGTTTTGATCAGATTGAAAATAAATACTGCACTTCTTATTTTTTTTATTTTTTATATACATCACTAAAATATAATTGAGATAAAATTTTCAAGGAAATTCAAAGTAAGCTCATACATTTTCTCCTGCCATCATAACATTATAGTCATGTACTTTGCTCTTAAAAAAACTGGATAAGACCCTCCCTCAAAGTTTTATTTCCATATACGGTATACCCTCAGCTTTTTTATGTTTATAGCACTCTCAACAACCTTCTATTTCAATAGTACACAGTTGTTTGTCAACCTGGAATACATGCATCCATAATTTCAAGGAAAAGAAATAGGATCTCTTAACTTGAACCAATCATTTCAGATAAAACGAAATCAGATATCTTTACCAGGAATACTCCTTCACTGAAAACTACTGTATTTACCCGAATCCAAGACGACGCTGAATCTATGATAAGACTGTCAAAACAAAAAATATTTTATGACCTAACTACATATGATTTCTGCAAAAATTAAAAAAGTAACAAAATTAGCAGGAATTTTGGTACTGTTCTCATAACTGGGTCGAAGGTAAACAAGGTGATGTTAGCGCTGGCGACACCAGGAAAGTGACAAAAAATGGAACTACCAGGGAAAAAGGCGAAAATACAGAAGTCAAACGTAAATATAGGAAGGATTTCTAGGTATGTAATGAAAAAACATAGGTAATGGGTAACATGTAATAGTATTTATTATAATGAAATAACAAATATGAAGTAAATGGCATGAGAAATCACGAAGCAATATCCGGAGGACTGAAGTTGACGACATCTTGAAGGATTTGATTGAAGACATCCTCTTCATCCAGCTGATGTCTCCACATGAACTCCTCCATGTAATTTTCCAGAAATTTGTAACGTGTTCCACTGTGCTTTGTGTCACAATCCGAGGGGGGGGCCACAGCGAATGTGGGAAGAAACCAATACCACCTAGCCAAACGTACCCAACCCGGTGGGTCAAGTAGGAGGTATGTGATACATTCCTCTTTGCTGCTTGTCACAACCTGAGGGGGTCCACAGAAAACGTGGGAAGAAACCAATACCACCTAACCAAACTTACCCAACCCAGGGGGCAGAGTTGGAGTATGCTGTGGGCCGAGTATGCATATGCCGAGTAGGTGTATGCTGCATACTAGTTCCATCTCTCATCACCAGCACTAGCATCACCTTGTTTGCTTTTAGCCCCAGTTATGGGAACAAAACCAAAATTTTTATTGAGTCCCATAATTTTCTTGAATATCATAGGTATTACAGTCAACTTCGGTTATAACGTATCTTCGGATATAACGGATTTTTTTTCATTCTCCAACCATTTTACTTTGCTATATCACTGTAACTACCTCGGTTATACCGGTATTTAGTATAATGGATCTTCGGTTATAACGGATTTCTGCGGCGTTCCCTAACATTAATTTTCCTCGGCTATAACATTTTTGATGCAGGAGTCGTGGAATTTCCCTTGTCCCTCTTCTCCGGCCTGGCTCACCGACCTCCTCTCTCCCCCCCGCTTTCGTGCCATCTCACGGCCCGCTACTCCGGTGCCTGTGGAAGATTCCGTGAGGGCCTAAATGAAAACGATGATGCGGACCATAACAACCATAGCGGCATCCATTGAGAAGTTCTCGGGCTTTGCCGAGATGATGCATGGCCTCCAGAACACCTTGGAGGCGCAGACCCTTGCTTCCCGAGAGCCTCCTGCCCCTGCATCGTACCTCACTATTCCCGTGCGCTATGTACGATGCGGGAGTAAATACGGAAAATATCACGCGAAATAGAGAGAGGAAGTTAGTGGAATGGACCTTTCGCTTCTCCAGAATGAGTGTGAGGTGTGTCCCCCAGAGAAGAAACAATTAAGCTGTCGGAGTGCGCCGCACATGTCGCACGTATAGATACCGTTTACTGATAGTACTTACTTAAACTTAAGTGCAAGATGAGATTTTAATTTAATAGAATAAGTGACAAATGGAATGCATGTGTAATAAAGATACATACACTCGACTACTTTTTCTTCTACAACCTCTTTTGTCTTGTACATAACAATTTTGATCAATACAGCAATACCAAACTTCCTCTGTTCTACTATCCATCATTTCCTTCTCTAGTTGTGGCCATTTAAGACCAAGCATACGAAGAATATGTTTCTCTTTTCTCGTCCACTTCAGTTTTCCTCGTTTTCTTCATTCGCGGATTATTTTTTCTGTGGGAGGTGGACCGAAATGACGTGCCAATGCTCAGTTTCCATGTGTTTTTGTCTATTGAATCACCTGAAGCTTATAGGTAATAGACTGTTACTAATAGTGCAGGCATATCTTTTCATTCTTGTAACCATTGTAATCTCAATATATGTAACATTATTTATCCTAGATATGTATAAAATATTTATTACATCTACACGAATTCTACTGTTCCATGGCATAATCGTGCTATTCAACAGGCTCATTTGGAATTAAAACATCGCAAACGGGCCAAAATTGTAATCACTGTGAGCGGACATGTATTAAAGCATAATAATGAAAATGCATCCTCGGAATTCATGTTGCATAAGGTATTGTTGCATATATTAACATAATTTTCACTATTAATTATAAATAATGTATATTTTAATATTTTTGCAGCATATGACTGCCAATTATTCCATTTTTGGGATGTGTTCATCAGTGTTAGTATTGGGAACAGTAATAATCTTACCTTAGCCGTATAAGATGCAAGCTGATTTTTGGGATCATTTTTCTGAAAAAAAGTACGCCGGAAAATACAGTAATTTCACCGAACCACAGATATTACTGATTTCGGTTAAAACGGATTTTTGCCGCCCTCCTCTGGCGATCCATTATAACCGAAGTTGACTGTATATCAGTCATCATTAGTCTATATACTATCTCCACCACTGTCCTCATTCTCCCTGTCTTTATCACTCCAAACTTTGTCCATAGACACCCACAAAATATCATCTTCACTTCCATCCATGGCATTGGATAAGCAGCACTTCCTAAATGCATTCCCTATTACTTCTGGATTCATCTGTTGCTATGATGTCTTGATCCATTAGCAGAGCATTGCAACAGTAGGCTTCTTTTTTACTCGGAATATAAACCATTTAAATTATCTTTAAAATGCTTGTAGTCAGCAACATCGAGAACTTGAAGCAGTGATGTCATTCCTCCAGGTATAATTACAAAGTTAATGAATCTTGAACTTTAGGAGTTGTGTCCTTGAATGCATCTACGAGGTGCTACCCAAAAGTTCTAGGAATTTGAATAGTGTACACGAACTGCTTGTAGTACAGCCACTCACCACTAGGTAGTGCTGACAGTATCCTTTGTGAATAAGTGTGCAATGTGGCGACTAGCTGAGTGTACATGTTCGCAAGTTCTGTGCGTTTTTGTAATGTCGTGTTTGAGTGGATCTGCGAATTCATTTCGAACTGAAATGGGTGATGTTAAGGAGCAAAGAATTTGCATCAAATTCTGCTTCACACCCGGCAAAACGGCAGCAGAAACACACAGAATGCTTAAACAAGCATTTGGTGATGATGCTTTAAGCCAAAGCAAAATGTTACTTTGGTACAAACATTTCAAGGACGGATGGACGTCTGTTGACGACTATGAGCGTTCTGGTCGAACGTCGACAAGCACAACTCCGGAAAACGTTGCAAAAGTGAATCAGGCTATCCTGGCAGACCAAAGGCCAACAATCCATGACGTTTGTGACATCGTTGGACTGTCGTACGGGATGTGTCAATGCATTTTGTCGGAGGATTTGAACATGAGACGTATTGCTGCAAAATTTGTTCTGAGACTGCTGAGCAACGACCAGGAAGACCATCGCATTGCTGTCTGCAGGGAGCTTCAAAATGAAGTTAAAGATGACCCCAACTTCATCTCCAAGGTCATAACTGGTGATGAATCTTGGGTTTATGGTTATGGCCCTGAAACAAAGCAGCGGTCGTCACAGTGGAAGTCGCCAAATTCACTGCGGCCGAAAAAAGTATGTCAACTTCGCATCAATGTCAAGTCCATGCTGGTCATTTTTTTTGGCGTCGACAGGATCGTCCACAAAGAATTCCTCCCACCCAGTCAAACTGTCAATGGAAAGTTTTACTGTGATGTTTTGAAGTGGCTAAGGAGAACGTCTGACGCAAACGCCCAGACAAGTGGCGCAACAATGACAGGGTGCTCCACCATGACAATGCGCCTGCCCACACGTCATTCGTTATTAGGCAGTTCCTGGCTTCCAAAAACTTGACAGTCATCCCCCACTCCCCCTACTCTCCTGACCTCGCCCCCTGTGACTTTTTCCTGTTCCCCAAAATGAAACTCCGGCTGAAAGGGCGACGTTTTGACACGATTGAGGAGATCCGGACAGAATCGCATGAGGTGCTTAATATGCTCACACCTGCAGACTTCCAAGGATGCTTTGCATCATGGAAAAAACGCTGGGAATGCGGTATAAAAGCCCAAGGGGACTACTTTGAAGCAGACGGTGGAAATTAGGACTTAGCGTAAGTAATTTTTTTTATGTACAAATTCCCAGAACTTTTGGGTAGCACCTCATAGTACGAGTATCCCTATTTTTCTGAATAGTGCTCGTGGTCTTCTATTCCAGACGATGTGAAACCAATCTATATGACAAAGAATAGTTTTTTCCTAGGGCCTCGCGATCGTAAAGGACAGCCGTGCTCCCAACCCAACAAGTGTCTCTCTCTGCCATACTCCAGTTATGGAATCTCGCCTTCCAATTTGCCTTGCTATGAATTTGTCGAGTGATGAATTGATGCACAAGTTTATCGAGTGATAAATTGACACACAATGAATTGATCATGGTGCATTGATGGTAAACCACTTCATATTCAAATTTAAGACAATCTTCAATTTTTACCAGCTGAAATTTGGAAAATAACCTCGTCTTGTATTCAGGTAAATATGGTAGTACAAAAAGGAAAGAGATTGCATTTCAGGGTGACTGTTTTGTTTTGTGAGGGAACATGAAGAATAGCAATTACTTGGTCTAAGAATGTCTAAAATGTGAAGTTAACTTTTTATTGACTAATAATGTATGGGATAATAATTTAAGTTTTACTTCTCATGTTTAATTGTAGAATATTATATTTTCTGATATTATTTATTTCATGGAATCTGCAAGTGAATTTCAATTGGAAACATTTAATGATTTGAAAGATGAATGAACGCATTCATTTGTTGCATAATTATCCTAGGGGCTCTGATTCAAAATGATGGTATTTATGTTTAATTTCTAGCCATGGTAAAAGATTACAGATATTATTAGATCCTGTTTCTCTTTCTGTTTAGCAGTGCTAGGGCAGCCAATCAAAGAGGCATCACACCTCCAAAGCATGTGACTATGTTGGTGGTTGACTTGAGCCAGCGGGCAGATCCAGGGGGAGGGGGAGGCACTTCAAGGGGAGGGCCCACAGCAGACAAGGAGGGCAGGGCAGTGGCATCACTTGCAAGGAAGGGGGAGAATGGGAGGGAGGAAGGATTGGTAGCAGATTCTCAGCCTGGAGATGCAACCACTCACAGAGAAAGGGAATCATCAGTCCGACCCAACTGTAATGGAGGAGATGAAGATGCAGATGATGATGATGCCCACTCCTCTTCCTCCATTCCTCCTTACGAAAATCTCAACATGGAATATATTGCTAGGCTCACGTCTGAGGGCTATGCACAAGAAGAAGTCATCAGGGCTCTGGGGATAACACGCAACAATGTTGGAATGGCATGGGACATCTTGCATGAGTTTGCCACAAAACGGACTGCCTGAGATATTATTTTGGGCATTTTAGCGTTTTGGGAACTTTTCGTTGTTGCAATCTGTGGCCTCTTGGCCACAAGTAGTTGTTATTTTCTGAGATTTTTCATTCCTTGTGAAAATGTTATCAGTTAAAATGTTTGTGGTGCTCTATGATAGTTTATCATCGGGAAGGATGAAATTAAAAAAACAATGAAAAGGTGTTCTTACATCTGAATATTAATTTTAATTTGGTGATGATATATTTAGCTTTTTCAAAGGATGTTGACAGTCAATTGGGTGTACAATTAAGCAACCAAATTTCTCTCTGAATAGCATCGTCTTTCTGTGGAGCAGTAGTTGTGATAAAAATTTGTTTATTTTTGTTGTTATTAATATAAACCTTGAGAGGATTTAAATTATCTTATTCACACAAGGCAGTTTGGAGCTTCTTTCAAATCAACTTGGGGAAATTGAAAGTGATTGGCACTTTATATCGAACAACTTCTGATTTGTGAAATTTTATATTTGGTACCACTCATTAACAGGCTGTAACCTGTTGTGAAACAAAATTTTCAAATTCCTCTTTGGTGAAGATTGATGGTTTTAATGTGATGAGTGGGCACATTTCTCATAGAGAATTATATTGCCAAATGTGTCGGCATTACATGGTAATGTTAAAAAAATGAATGAATCAGCTTATTTATCAGCTTCCCTTGTGCGATTGGAAGGGGAGAGAATGTGCAATCACCTCTCTTACGAGGTTGTTTTTGTATGGCATCCTTGTTTACTCATAAAGGTGCAGTATTACATATTCATATGGTTTAACTGGGAGTGTGCATGCAAGTATCTTTGTGAATTTGTATCTACTGCATCTCTAAGAAGTGGATGAGATTGACATTTTGTCAGGGATATATATATATATATATCCAAACTTTGCTGTGAGTGGTTTAATACATGAAAGGAGTATACAAATTTTATATTACGCAAATCCCAGATGCTAGAATTTTTATTTCACCATTTCTATAAATTCAGAAATGATAATAAATCCTTAAGGAAATTCCTCTGAAGCTGGGATGATAAATTCATGGTGCAGAATTTGTAAATGTGACATATCCAGATACCTGAAACAGTTTTTACGATTGATGGATTTATGTGACAGAGTATTATTGTGAGCTCTATAATAGAGGGTGGTTTCATAGTGAATCAGCTTGCAGGATGAAATGCTTTCAATGTTGTTCATACTGTAAGTTAATGTATTGATTGACAATCAGCCATTCTCATTATCATGGTCTTATACCTTTCTCTCTAAAAAAATTGCCTGTTCCTTCTTCAAAATCTCTCCAATGCATGTCTACAGTTTTATAAAACTGATTAATATTTTTAGGGATATGAAAGAAAATATTTTCTATTTTGAAAGTTTGCAAAATCTTGACAATTTATCACCTTCTATGTCTAATTTCATAATATTGGTTCTTTTTCACTACCTTTCATTACATTTTGAAGGAAATAATTCTCTAATGTTTCTTTTTCCAAAAAGTTTCCTAATTTAGATGTTAGCCCTTGTCTGCCCATGATGTTATCTTTCCAGCAGTAAGGATAGTATTAAGAGTTTTCTATTAAGCATATTATTAAAGGGCATTTAATGACTGATTTGTTTTCATGAATAATTTTTAAGCCAAACAGCCAGTTTTGTACCTGTTGTTGATTTTTGTACCTGGTTATGACGACTTTCAAAGAATTTCTTCTTTTCTCATATATTTTACTGTTGAGTACAGCCCCTTTTTGGCAGGTTTTTTTAAATAGAACCAGTCAGAATGAGATGATTTTTGTTGTATCTATGGAATTCCTAGTCAAGATAGCATACTATCTCAATTAATTTTGTTAAAATTTTGAACTGATTCGGCTGACTGAAGTGGATGCTTGTTGGGGAGTGATCATTAAAAGATAGTGTGTGTTCAAGCAAAGTAATATGTCAACAGTTGTTGGCTCTGCTCTGCACTTTTGACAATGTGTACCTGTGTAGCCGAGTGTATGAACTTCAAAATGGGGTTTTTTCCTGATCATCAGAAGTGTGCAAGGTGTATATAGGTTATCTGAATGTGTCTAAGAAAGAATGTTTGTAGAAACACTTCCTAAAAGAGCTATATTTTGAAAATGAGTGCTTTACTATTCACAATATTGTTTTAGCACATGTTGGTAGCTTCCTCAGAAGAATTCTTTTATTATTTTCATTACAGTTTCAGTAGAGAAAAATATCTCAACAAATGTGTATTTCCATTTAATTTCTCATTTTTGTTTTATTTCCTTGATTTTTGTCATACTTAGTAAAAATCTGTTAAATTAATTTTTCTTTATTGATTTTAGATTCTTCACTTCTGTCTCATTTCAATTAAAATGTTATATAATACTTTGTCTTTCATAAAGTCATTAACATTTTTCACCAAGCAATATATTGAATGTAATAAACTGACATTACCCAAGTTGGCAAGAACAGTGGTGTAAATTGGCCACTTGTTGTATTTTTTTCACTACTATTTTGGCTAAATTTAATTATTTTGTCCCGAAGCATCATTAGCATGCTTTGTTTGTGTGTTAGTTCTAACTCCTAAATTTTAAAGTGTCAAAAATTGCTGGTGTATCTATCATTTTAATTTCCTACCTATAGTTAATGTATATATGGATTAGTAATCTCTTATTTTGTCTTCAAAGGAAGTAAGCTTCCAAATTCCATTCTAAATAAACTGTTCACAATAAGTCGTCAGTGCAAAGAAGAATGTGATAAATTCGAAGATGCCGTGCTTCTTGTGAGTCAGTATTATAACCAAAGAGGACGTGCTAGGAAAACGGTCATCCTTGCGTAGGAGAAGTTGACGGGTGTTTCCATCCTTGCTGGTTTTATAGGACAGAATATGGAGTTGGCTTGGTGAGGATAATAACGTAAGACTATAATAACTGAAGTCCTCCTGAATTGTGAAACTAAGTGGTGAGGGTAACAAATACATTATCAAATGAAATAAATAATAATTAATTATGAATGCCAAATTTGGCTTCATAGTTACATTTATAACTTTGATTTAAAGTTTGGTTTTGTATTGTTATAAATACGGGAATACAGAGTTTTAATAGAATATGCACATTCTATCTTCTGGTTGATATACAATGCATACGTTAATGTTTTTTCACTTATCAACAGAGTGTATAGCATTGCAATCAGAGATTTTAGAAAAAAATCCTTCGGCTCTGATTCAAGTTTGTGTAACATATGGATATTAATAATTTTACATTTGGCATGAAAATTTTTGCTGCTTTCATAAATATTTTACTATTTGCCACGTATGCTTGCTTATATTTTGTCATCAGTGCAATTTGATTTGTATAAACAGCTTTAAGTTTTATTTGTGAAATATTGTCATCAGTTTCATGATCCAGGGTTTTCTGTGATAAACATTAATGTCAAAAGCTTTAATGCCTTCATGTCATAGATAAGTTTAGAAGTCTGGTTAGACATAATATAAATGTTTTGTCCTTTAAGAAAGTCATCACTAAAGTTGTGTAACATGCAACATTCTATAATACAGACTCTACTTGTACTATCACCATTTTGAAGCAGGTTATTTGTATATGCTGTAAAAAAATCTCCAAACACTTCAAACTTTTAGTAATTGGATTTTATATTTTCAATCCATTGTCAGAATCTTTTATTTATGAAAATTTATATGTAACTTTATGCTTATATGCATTACTAGCTAATTTAGGAGTTAAGAAGAAGAGTTATCTGTCAGCTTGGCATCCACCTTTGTGATATTTTAATATGAAAATCTCTGTTTTCCAAAAAGTATGAACTTTTATAAACAGTTAATACTGATGGAGATACTGGTAGTATTGACCATTAAGTTTTTGAAATCCTTCCCAACTGTTGCACAATTTGTCAGAATATATTGAAAAGTCTCTCTCCTAATTTGTTTATATTCAAACTTGATTCTTATTTCTCAGGTACATTTTAAGATTTTTTCTTACATCTGTGTATTTTATTAGATTTTGAGAGTCATTTCCTAAAACAGCATAACACTACAAAAAATATGATAGTTAAAAAATAACAAACTTGAAAGTATAGGGTAGTAATGAAATTTGATTCTCAAATAAAGTGGTTGATCTCAACCAAATAAGTTGTGAACCCATTAAGTCAACCTCCAGTTTTGGAGCGTGCATTCTAATTTGGAAGAAAATATCACAGATACTCCCAATCACATATTAACCATAACTCCAAAAAATTTACTTTTGATGACTTTTGCCAAGATTTCATTACTAGAAAGAACCTTTGTAATGATGAAATTAAGGATACATTAAAAAATAATTCATTGTTGTAAGACTTTCAGAACCATTCAGGAAGTTAATATTTAACTCTTACAGACAAATCAAAAGGGGTAAAGATGGAACTATTTCTCATTGAGTGAAGCAGTTGTTTTTTGTTTGCACCATACTGGTTTTTATGGCCAAGGTAATTACAGTAGCCAGTAAATGGCTGACAAAAGCAGACGAGCATTTTGGCTATGGGTTTTCTATTTGTATGTAGGCTATTGGAATAATCTCAATTATCAATACAATTGTAGCCGCATGATGTGCTCAATTATCAATTTATGGAATTAAGTTTTTCATGCATCAGAGCATATATATTATCTGTTTTGAGAGGTGGTTTGATGGCAGTGCATCTGCATGGTCCCACGCTTACAGAAGTGCTGTGCTCCAAAAAATCGTACTTACAAATTACATACAAACATTTTCAAAAAATCTGAAAACATCAGAGAGGTTGGTTTATTTATTAAAATTTAATATTAAAAATTTCCGACATGAAAGAGGCCTCACATGCTCACTTTGCGCCAGACCCCATTATTTTCCTAGTTAACTCGTCTGTTTTTTGTGAAGAATGGTGATTGAGGTCTTAGGTAATTTCAAGATAATACTTAATATTTTCAGATAATCATCATTGAGTTGTCTTTATGATGCACTTTCAAGAATATTAAATTTAAATGACTAATGACTTTATCCATTGTACATGATTAATGCATGTGAAAAGTCAAAAATTGATAGTGGTAATACAATAAAGTGAAAATGACAAATGTATATATTTGAATATACAATTTAAAACTATTAAGATTATAAACAAAAAGAGAAATCCTAAAAAAATATATATTCTTAGAGGGTTAACTCTCCTTCATGAGGGGCGAATGATATTTGATAGGCGTGGATCTGTAGTGGAGTGAGGGTCGGGTTGACCGCAGTTACCTCTCGAGTGGTCGGGATGGAGCCGCTTCACAGAAACCTTTTTGTAGCAAGAATCTACGAAATTCAATCTTGTTTTGGTTTGATTCACCATCGCCATTCGAAATGAATAAACATGACCGAAGTTTTACAATATTCGTAAAATCGTTCAAGTTTATCTCACTTGAGCACGGTGACGGTAGTTTGGATTACGATATCTTTAACAGAAATCATGATAAGCGCTTTTGTAATGGTCTCCGAGAAGTTAAGATTTCCCGTTATTCTTTCCGTGTTATAAACATATCCCATCGGTCTAGAATGCAGCTTTCTACGCACCGAAATTAGAATGAGCATATTTTATGTAACTTTTAATTTGCGAATCGATCACAGAAAGTGTATATTCTGTTTGCTGTTTTTCATTCTTCATTATATTATTTTTAATTGATACATAATTATATGGAAAATCGAAGCCAAGTTGGACGTTCGCCAAATTGCAACTCTCTTTAAGAAATCAACGACTTTTTTCGCGCTACCTGGAAATGACTCGATTTCATCACTTGTGGTGATCGGTGATAGTAGACCGCAAGCAGCGGCGGAGAAAATCTCGGAAAAGCCGCCTGGAATGAGTGACCTTGATGATCTCCCGCATGCTGCCACCTAGAGCACAGAGCGGAGGCTTTGTGAAGTCAGTCTGAGTCAGTCAATCGCCTCTTCTCGGCGTGTAAGGAAGGAATTACGGAAGTTGAATCGCGATGGAGCGTTGGGTCGGAAGGGTTGCCTTAGTTACCGGTGCCAGCATGGGCATCGGGGCGGCTTTCTGCAAGGAGCTGGTCAAACGAGGGATGAAGGTCGTGGCATGTGCCCGCACGGAGGCAAAACTCAAGGTTTGTGAGATCGATGATCCGAGAAAAAGTAAGTAATTCTCTGGAGAAGGTAAATTCGGTGATGTTATTTTTCGTGTCCTAATATCTTCTTATGCTTCTTATTTATTCGAATCGAATTTAATGTAGCCTTTCGAAACGGTATGATAAAACCTATTTTTTAGTATAAGCTTGGGCGTGGGATAGTATAAGGAAACATTCTCCGCTCTCTGAGTAGCAAATGCTGTTACTCTTATGAGGGACCTCGTGAGAAACGTCGGAAGTTTCTCCCAACGCGGTGCCCGCGGGCACCTGTCAAGGTTTAGGTATTCACGTTCCCGAGCGCATTGTCACAGATCGGTAAAAATAATTATTCCACCAAAAATGCTGCCAATGTCGATTGAAATCGGAACAGCAACAATAATTTCTCACAAACTATATTCAAATACGCTGTCAAAATGAGACCGATGTTTACTAATCCTTACCAAATCATTCCCAGATTTTTTCAGCTCCTTTGTGCGGTTGTCTCATGTTGCGCTGACGTGAAGTCCAAATGCTCGGATAGGAAAGTGTCCGGTTTATTGTACACTTTCTAAGTCTGCCCGGGGCGCCAAAATTTTGGGGGCGCTATCCCGATCATATATCTATGCATTACATGCAAGCGAATACATACAAGATACCAATTTATGTCGAGAAACAGGCTGGAATCTTGACGGCATTCCTTTTAATTTTTCATTATCAATAATTTTTACAGCGCGATGAATAAATTAACATGTACTTTGTAAATATCTCAACAAACATTAACGGAGGGGGGCGGCGCTGGAGTGCTATATCGCCCGGAACGCCAAAATTCCTCGGGCCGCCCTTGGTCGCAGGCATAAACATTTTGGTGTCAGCCGCGTTTTCTTTTTATGCCGAATGTGTCACATAAATAGGAAGCCCTGCGTTATAAACTTCGCTTCAGCACCCAAGACGACACCCCGCTCGCCCCTCCCTTGCTACGGTACTGGTAGCGCGGTGGACATCGCCAACGTTCGGTGGGGTCGTAATTACGTATTGCTTCCTCTAAAGAGAATTACGGAATGAAATTATCACTTTATCAATTGTACTAGTGTATGCCCATCTGTTATTATGCTGGCGCTGACGTATATTGTGTAACGATATAAGAATAAACACCGTAGGTATTACTTACATAATTCCCTTTCTTCACCGATATTTTCATTCTATAATATGAATGAGGACTAAATTATGCGGATAAAGTTTCAATTCGATGTGTGAATGATTTATTTATTTTATTTATTTATTTATTTCTTACTACGGCGAGGTTGAGGCCATATGGCCCCTTCTTCCACCTAACCATTATGATACACAATATGATAAATATAAATGTACAGAATTCAATACAAATCAATATAGAGAAATGAAAATCATTTCAAGGTATTCATAAATAATAAAAAAATAAGAATAGTACAGCACAAATGTACACAAAGTAAAATAATAAAAATCATCATCACTGCCCTGTTTGCTGATGGATATAGTGATGTGCTGATATTTAAATGAAGGATAGAAGGAAAAATACAGAGGAAAGTATTACATTTTTATGAGGACCTAATGCTGGCTAAGTATTTAGCACAATGATTCTTAAATTGGTTAATACCATTGACAGAGTAAAAGTGAAAGGGGAGAGAGTTCCAAAGATTGCAGGCGGTAACGGTGAAGGATTTATTATAGTAACTGCTACGATGAGTGGGAATAAGTAATTTGGATGATCCTCGGGTGTTCAGGGAGAGGCCAGAATTAAGGGGTTTGAAGTTGCAGCTTAGGTATTTAGGCGAGGAAGAGGTGAGGATACTTCTTAGTTGCGTTAGGATATGCATCTTCCTACGTTCTTCCAAGAACAGCCAGCCCAATTCTTTGAATGCGTTTGTTATATGGCAACTTTTGCTCATATTAAAAATGTATCTAACGCAAGAGTTATGAGTCCTCTGGAGCTTTAGTAACAAATCTTGTTTTAGATCTAGAAAAACGGAATCACAATAATCGAAATGAGGAATTACAAGCGAATTTACAAGTAAAATTTTTAGTTTTACTGGAAGAATGTTTTTAAGTAGCCTAAGTGAATAAAGTGAGTAGTTGATTTTTCGGCAAATTTCGTTTACATGTTTAGACCAGCAGAGTGTATCATTCATAATAACACCAAGGTTTTTTACTGACTTGGAAAACGGTACAGGAGTGGAGTTAATTAATACTGGGTCGTATCAGTACTAAGGCTAGCAAAGACTTCTTGAAAAGAAGATAACAGATTTCATTCACTTATACACTAGATGAATATGCCCGTTTAAAAAGAGCTTTGTAATCAAACAATATAAAAAACAAATTAGACCATTTTATTACAAAATTATAGTATAGCAATCCTACAAAATTTGGTTGAACTGGCCGAAGAAATGGCTGAGATATTGAGCGCTACGGACAGAGAGACCAAGAGAATAAGGGTTTTATTATATTATGATTTACATACAGTTCCATTGTATTTTATAGTCGTGCGTCGCGTTAAGTTGAAAAAATCGCGTTACAGAATTATTTCTTCGAAAAACTTGCAGAAGTGGATGAGAGAAATTACGCGATGCAACACGACCCCTTGAAGAAAAAGATTCTTATAGTACAGTTGAGCTCCGGGAAGAAGTTTTTAAGTAACTGCCCTCGAAAGAGATATTTTTAATCGCCTTCTCAATTCATCTAAAGCCATCTCTGATAAGTTATTTCTACGGAATATATTCTTCGAAACGCATGTTTCGTGGGAGGATTTGAAACAAAAAAGGCTTCTTGACCGCGGAGGTCTCTAGTGTCTAGTGACACGCCCAATACAAGGTGTCTTGCTGCGGTCGACGCGGCGCGCGAGATGAGACGTGACAGGTGTGAGCGGGGTGAAAGAGTTCCATTTCAATGGTTGCCAGCTACAAGACGCACGAGGACAGTGTAACGTAACTCGTTCGAGGCAAGTTTTGAGAAACGAGCACTTTGTGTTCGGCGCGAACTTGTTGGCCGTGCCATTCCGCGTCTTGTGGCGGTGCAAATGTCCCTCTGGTCACCCCCTTTCGATGCGAAGCCTGGTCAACACTAAAGCATTCTGTGTAATAACATTGCATGACAACGTAATATAACATGTTACGTCTTACATTACATGTTACGTAACATCCTACATTACACGTGCGCTTGTGTGGACTGCTTTCCTGTTTTCAGTTGAACCACGAGTTACGAACAACTGATGGATCACAAGCGCGCACCCCGTACCTTCGAATGCTCGCGGTGTTGATACACGTGAATCTTGAGCCTCGTAGTGTAACATGCAATGTAAGACGTATCACGTTACATTACACTGTTATGCTACGGCAGAATGCTCAATTGTGGACAAGGCTTTAGGCATCGTAATCCCAACAGTACATTGAACATTTTAATCGTTCATCACCTCGGAACAGTTTATTTTTACTATCATAAAATTGAGAGTATTATTTAAGCCCTCTGTTACCATTGTAGGATATTACTGTTAAAAAACAGAATGCGCTATTTACACATCTGTGAGTATTGCAGTCATTTAAGTCCCTTGGAAGCATCTCAGGACATAGTAGTATATCTTCTTTTTAACGGATTTTTGAGGCGAATTTCACGTATGCTGACATATTCGGTTAAAATATTCCGTTTAACGGGAGGCATCGATTAGCCACTCCCGTTTCTGGCGAGTCATAATAAAACAATGATTTATATAATGGAACATAATTTTAAAATCCCTGCAAAACGGATAATTTGGGGGGAAAATAACAACATTAACTTACGCGGAGAAGCAATGCTTAATATCAACTTTGCGTGAGAAATAAATGGTAAAAGAGGCTGAACTGCCACAGACATTCGAGATCTATTCTTTCTCCCAGGAAATTCAAGAAGGGTGGATTAATTACCAGTGACCGAGTTCCGTTCTTGTTACCACAAATTAATTATTCAGGAGATGATTGGAGTACAACACATTTTGAGGTTATAACTAAGGAATAACCTTATAATAATAGTTTATCGTGCAATCGATTGACGTTAAGTAGTGTGGCGACAATTTTGCTATGCCCTACAGCTGATCTATAAATAACAGTGTTTATTAATTTCAAATTCAACGTCTGTAAAATTAAAATCCTTTGGTTTCGTGCTTAGATATAAATGAGGCCAAATTGTTCCCGTCAATTCTGAAGTCATAAGCGTCGTTAGAAGAGAACAACTGGAAGTCTTAACTCGCGAGATAATTGGAAACACGATTCAAATTGCGTTTAGAATAGATTTGGAATTTCATTCAGTAAGACGGGCAAATAAATTTTGTCAAGGCGGTGAAATAAAATATCTCATGACCAAATTGCTTTTTGCCAAATTCTATCTTTATTATACCGAAGAAAAATCTGATGTGGCAACCACATGACTTTCCCGATACCTGTAATCTTATATATCTATAAAAGTGTTTGTATGTATGTATGTGATTCTATAACTTGATAATTACAGAACGTAGAAGCAAGAGAAAAGTATCATTTTAATCACAGTGCAGAGAAAAGTGGTGTAGTTGGGTTTTTAAACCGATTTGGTTGACCCCAAAGACAAGTACCCCTACGGACCCTTTTAATTTAAAAAAAAATATTTTCTCTTCTAATTTTTCCCATTTGAATAACACGGGAATAAGTGTAGACAAATTTTAATTTGGACTTTAAAATTACTAATAATCCAAGTAGGAGTACCAGACTTGAACCCAGGAACGCATAAATGAATGAAGTTTTGTGTTTCTACCGTCGAATTTCAAATACGGACCAAATATATCCTAAATTACACTTTTAACAGCAAAATTTCGACATTTTTCAATCTAAAACTTATGGTTGTCATTTATATCCAATTTTTGCCGACTTCTTGGACTAGGAAAACAGGGTATGCGAGTTTGTTATTCTTATCATGGTAACGTAAATAAAAAAACTTCTGTCAATAGCATTGTTGGTATTGTGTGATAAAGATTAGCGCATTCTAAATGTGAAAGCGACTTCGTAAATGCAAGAGGCATATTTTAAAGGGGTATATTGCTAAAATTGCGGTAAAAGTAGAGAAAATGTAAAAATTTAAAATAAAATAAAAAGTTCATCAGAAATGTCAAAACTATATAGTTCAAAACTTAAAACATTTGCCTGCATCCAAATAATTAATCTTTTATTAAGTTGGGTGTAACATTATTAACCAAGTATCAAAAAATTCTGAAAGTTACTCGGTAATTTTTAAAAAATTGTTTAGTTTCGAAAATTACCGTTTATTAACGGAAGTCAAGTATCAAATTCGCAAGATCGACTCTCATATATTGTATTAATACAGGACTTTTATGTAATAGAAGGTTGAATGATTAACACTCGTATATAATTTTCTTATCAATATTGAATCAGAAACCCGAGCAACGTTGAATTGAGTCAAATAACTTGTAACTTTTTCGTACTTAAAAGTGTTTCTGTATACACTGCATTGACTATTTGTTCTTAACCTTAATCCCGAACAACGTCCGGGTACTTCTGTTAGTATTTGATATAGCCACGATGCTCCAACAATTAAGAATAAAAAGGTGCGCTACTAAAAGTAAGACGTAACTAAGCGTAAAGTTGGGAATAATTTTGAAATGAGAAAAATTCTGCTATGACCTGGAATCGAACCCGCACTATGCCAGGCGGATATTTTACTTCTAAATTATCGTATTCTACAAAAAGGTTCTTTAGCTTTATCCAAGTTTTCGCATGCCATATTCGTTTCCGACCCAATTTATATATTGCATTACATGCTATGGCAGCAGTTTCAAAGAATAAGAAAGCCGCCCTCCTCTCCTCACCTAAGAAAATTGCAAATTTCAATTGTAATTGCAATTAATACAACCACCTTAAGAAAACGCATACGATATGTCCCAGCTACTTGAGGGCTAGAATTTGACGGCTACACATCCTAGGTCTGACGATTAGGATAGTTAAACAGCAAATATATGTCGTCTTTTGCGCCCCCTCCCCCGATCTACCCACCGCGGCCCCTAGTTTAGAAACCTCCGTTATGGAATGTCCGAAAAACGGAATTTCTCGTAAAGTTCCCTTTGATGGAGAATTGTATTTCTCAGTATTGGCACGAGTGGAATTTTTAATTCTCATATTCCGTAGGATTCAGTTTTCGTAACGTGTCCCTGTAATTATGGGAGTTACTAAATATTTTTAGGCATTTTCTGAAAGGCAGGCAATTATTTATCTTCTGGAAACGTCCTTATTTCTCATCTTGCTTCCGTCATTTCTCAGTTTTTGCTATGTTCTGGGTAACTCCGCTCCATAATATACCTTTTAGTCATTGCTGCCAGCTACGGTTTTTAGAATTCTCAAAATTCGAAATTCGTAAAATCAAATAAGAAAAAGACCTCTTCTTTGAAAGCACGAAATCGGAGCCATTTTCCAGGCTCCTCTTAGAACCGAGGCCCATACCGAGTGCGCAGTTTTAACTCTTACGATGACCGATCCGTCTTTTTTATCATCTCAGGCCCTGGCGGAAGAGTCGGCTGGCGAGAAGGGTGAGCTCCATCCTTGTGCGATGGACGTGTCGAACGACGAACAGGTGATCGCCGCTTTCGACTGGGCGAAAGAGAAGCTCGGCGGCGTCGACCTGTGCATCGCCAACGCCGGAATGGCCGTCGGCGGAAGCATCCTCGGTGAGTTGAAGCGAGTTGGAATGGAAGATTTGCGAGTGCAATGTACTGGAGAGATGCGACGTGAGGTGTAGGAGAGAGAGAGAGAGGGGTGACCGCCTCATACGGCGCCTTTCTAGCGGCGGCATTGAACATTTGACTCGGTCGAAAACTCGAGGCAATGATTTAGTATCGTCGCCGCAGGCAGATTATTAATTATAATTCACGGTCCTGATAATATGGATTTGTTTGGTCCTCCCGGTGTTACGAACTGCAGGTCGTGCGTTATAAAAATTCTATCGAGTCCTATTGGCTTTCGTAAAAATGTAGAAGACGCCAGCTCAACCTTCACACGTGTGATTGCATCCACAAACATTCTCGCGTGTCAAGATACGCATCGAATTTGTTGTTCATAATTTCTCTTGGTAATATTTTTTGTCGATGTGATTGATTTCAATTTTAAATCTTGCAAGGTTCCTCGACACGTCTAGTTATCCGTTAAACAGCGATTAAATGTCAATATTGAGACCATGATTGTTTTCTCGTGAAGGAATTGGACGAAGGACACGTTTTTTCTCAACCTAGGCAATTTGCCGATTTATTTCCGCTTGATGGAACTGGTTCAAGTACTCTTTTCACTTTTACGCGCGAATGACGTCGTAAGACCTCGGAACGGTGATATTAGGCCTTAAACAAGTTTTTGTAACAGGTACACGACTGAAAAGTCTCCTCGGCTGTTTGGATCTGACGCATTGTAAAAAAAACTAATTACCTCGGAATTAATGTTTATAATAAGAGTCCTGAGAGATTGGAATTCTCGACGGGCTGTGTGAAAAGATGATGAAAAATGGCAAGAGAGGCGATCGAATTATTTTATCATTCTGACTGAAATATTCAGAATAATAGCAGACGTTTTAACTCGCGATACGTTTTGTTACAAGGCGGCGGTGTGTTCTGATTTGTGCCTATCGAGTAACAAGGTGAAAAGAATCCCAAGGGCTGGTGGAATCGGAATTATTTCCTCATCTGGTTATTTATTTAATTGGCAAAAAGTCAACAGAAGACGAAACAGTGCATACTTTTCGTCATTGCTGAAAAGCATTATTATCTTCGTGATGTCCGTCTGTTCTTATGCATATATCAACCGATTTCAACCAAATGTGGTAATACATAGAATCTTCACATAAATAAATGATCAAAATTACATATTTGGACCGGGACGATCCATCAGGGGTGCAGCAACTGCAAAATAAAACTTTTCAGTAATTATGAATTTTGAAGGAATTGACCAAACCGATTTCAACGAAATTTTGTATAAAGGTGTGCAACATAAAAAAGCAAAATCAAGATGTTTAGTTTAGCAGGGCTGTCCCAATACAAGGAATCTTTTACACATTTATGTTGAACTGCCCTCATCAATTTTAACCAAATTTAATATTTATAATGTACACATATATACAAAACCATAATAGCATATTTGGAACGGATCATCCAAACAGGGGTGCCACATTTACAAATTAAACTGTTTCCGTAATTATGGATTTGGAAGGAATTGGTTGAACGGATTTCGACTAAATGTTCTATATAAGATCTGTACAACATACCATAATGAAATCAAGATGTTTAAAAAGCAGGACTAACACGATAAAAGGTAAAATAATATTTCTTTTACACATTTCTAGAGAACTGACAGCATGGATTTTAACCAAATATGGTATATATAATCTTCATATATAAATATATATAAAGGAGAATGCTTGTAAGTTTGTTCGCTAACAACTTGGACAATATAAAAGCTATCGAATTCAAAAGTTTCATGGGCCATCCTATGGACCAAAGGAAGAACATGGTCTAGGTTTGCAGACCGTGGGGAGTCTTATACCCCATGGGGTCAACAAATACTATATCTATAAGAATGCATGGAAGATGGTGTGGAGAAACCCCAAAATGCCATGCAGCCCTTCACTGATGTGGATATAAATATACCTAAATATTAACTTACGATCATGAGAAATGGCTTATTTTACGCACGAAAGACTAGATATTTTAATTCTGTTCATGTTTTGTCGTATTACATGCTAAATCTCTCGAAATTTTCCTTTAAGCGCAAAATTCATCGTTTTATATTACCATTTTCCAGGCAGCAATAATTGTTGTCCTCTTCAAATGGAGATAGCCACGCAAAGATTAAGGCAAGGAAAATCCACGCCGTGGCGCGCCGAGAGGAAGAATAGCCAACGCCAAGATAAAGGGTACAAATGGATTCATGCCTAAATATAGTCTATGAAAATGTACTTTTAAAGCGAGTCAAATGATTTTTAAGGAATATTAGAACATTGTTATCTTTTACCATTAACATTGAAAGATTTATCGCAACATAAATCGATACGTCTACTTACATTTGTTTGGTAACCAAGTTGTTGTTTATTGTTTACGTTTTGGGTAATAGTATTGACATAATCCACATAATTTTATTGCAGCTTTAAAGGCTTCGGTGCATCTATCCATGTGGATATTAAGTAAGACGTTAATACGTAATTATATTAATGGTAAAACTTTACAATACAATATATAAAATAGTAAATGTTAATGTTAACATCGCAAGCGATGTTAACATTAACATTTACGAAAATTCAGGGCTTATGGTGCACTTGGAGTAATTCCTATTTTAATAAAACTGCTCGATTACGTCAAATATTCTTGGAAATGCAGTCTGTCTTGATTATATGATGGATTTGCCATTGAGATACACCCACGAGCCTGGCTAAAAATTTTCAATAGTTTCTTTAGGTGGTAGTTAAAATCCTGTACGAACTTCTTCTCCGAATAACACATTTGAGAAAATTAGGGGTCACCTACAGCGCGGGGCCCCGGGCAATAAAAATCGTTTCCTACTAAAAAGAAAACTTTCCCGAACGAAGCCGAGTATTTCAGCTAGTAAATAAATAACCAACATAGCATATTTCAACCAGGTCGACCAAACAGGGCTAGGTACCACAATATCAAGTTTAGAATTTTTTGTAACTATAAATTTGGGTGGTATTGGCTGAACCGATTTCAAAGAAATTTCGTGTATGGCGAGTAGAATGGCAAAACGAAATTAATATGTTTAGAATCGTATACATTAGAATACGACTGTACTGCGGCGAATTTGACGCAAAGCACTTCTGTACCAAGGGAAACCCGTATACATTTCTACTTGTTTGGATTCGACCAATAATTCGTAAAAATGAGGTTTTTGGGGTATCTTGAAAGGCTTCATTAACATTGTCTGTTTTTGTTCTATTTTACGAGGTAAACTTTGTTACTAATTTTTCTCATAAGAAGGAAGGAGAGAGAAACTATGTCAACTTTGGAGCTAACTATTATAGTAAGTATCAAGTGGCACTGAAGAGATTTAGATGTATTGTTTAATCTATTCTTCCTTAATGTAAATAAATAAAATATCGCTTAGGCAAAATTTATTAATAGAATTATAACCCATAATAAACTCAAAATTATTCATATACCACATGCAGTTCCATCAATAATTAAATCGAAAAAATTCGCCCGCTCTCGGCGTGTTTTTATGCCTAATGGAATTTTGTCCATTAAGGTTTATTATCTGATGTCCTTCGTGGAACTCTGTGTGATTCTGTTGTGTATTATCGATACAACTGATAATTGCGATCCGAATGTAGATGGATCATCTCGATACAATCCAGGGCGACATTTTCAAAGCCAAAGAATAATTCAGCCAGAAATTGGAAAGATCCCCGATTGTTTTTAGCCCTAGAATGGTAAAGATATCGTATTTTTAGGCGCTTATTAGTAACAGTGCGTCAGTTTGTCTCACTTAAACCTGGACTAAGGAAACATCATTAAAAACTTTTAAATTATTTTTATTAACGTCAAAATTTAGTAAATGTTAACAATTAGAGCACCATCTTTTGGTGCTCGCCACAAGATAGGCTTCATGCCGAGAGTGGAGGTTTTCCGTCTCTTGGCATAATGGCACAAATGACAGTACTTTCTTGATATTTGTCGCTCTGTCGCTTAATGTGTTTTAGGAACCTTTCTTTCCTCTCCTAAAGCTTTGCAAATAATAGCTTTCAGATCATTACCTAAGTTTGTCAAACTGACTCTGCTTTTTGCCATCAAATTGACGCAGTGGCTTACCTTAATATGTAGCTGTAACGGTGACCGGAGAAAAATGTTTCTTTGACAGCACATAGACAACTGACTAGTGGAAGTACTGCTAAGAGAGGGGGGAGCGTGTTTGAACACAAACAGCGTTAGACGCATCTTTCGGAAATGTGTGAGTTAGCGTGACTCACGTTACCATTATAGGGTTAAAAGGCGATCGGATGTTCTATGCTCGACGTTCCAGTCGCCGCAAAAAGGGTTCCGCTCGCCTCTTTCGAAATCGGGATCGGGGGTTCGAGTGCCAGGCGGATACCACGCACGCGATGAAGCTCTCAATCCTATTTAATTTCTTATTTTCTCCCCCAACAGATGGGAAGCCAGAGGATTGGCGCACTCAGCTTAACGTCAATTTGACTGGGACGCTGCACTGCGCTAAGTTGGCCATAAACGGCATGTTGGAGAGGGGAGTGGACGACGGTCACGTCGTGTTGATCGGAAGGTATGACACTCGTATTTCCCTCGCTCTCCAAAATAAACGATCCGCGAAAAACCGATTCGCTCCTTCGCTCCCGAGTTCCTTTGATTGCTTTCATATAACCTTCACGCACTCTCGCAATATATACCTCGATAGAGCGAGATTTTAATTTGAAGTGGTTCTTGCAATCCAAATTATGCGTCATCACTGGCGTTGTTCTTTTCTCCGTTCACACGAACGTTTGTTCGACGCTTTTTCCCGGGATGGCAAAGACCGAGCGTAGATTCTCGACACGCTTACACTCGGGTAATCATTTTGAAACTGGAAAATATTCTGCTATGACCGGAAATCGAACCCGGGTCTTCCACTTGCCGGGCGGTTATTCTACAACTGAACTACCGTAGCAGATAAATTTTCCCGTTTCTGAACGCGCAAATACGATGAATTACGGTGATGGATGTCAGTCATATGGGCGCGATTGTCTTATTTTCATTCCGCTATTGCAAAATTTTACCGAACTGGAGTTTATGGGGAATAATTGAATGGACGAGTTTCTCATTGGAAATAGGTACTTAGCCTGAAAAGTTCCGTGCGTTTTTCAATGCAACTCTTGTCATGGCTTTGAAATTAGTTTTATTATAAACTCAATTAATATGTAGTCCTGTAGAGTTATCCAATATCGCTATTTGGACGCATTTTCCCATATAGACGATAAAAATATTGCTAGAATTCAGTTAATATATAAAAAGTAGTATTTTATTTCCTTCGCGAATTTCAATGATTTATGGAATTATGTGAAATGTTGCTGATGAGGAAAAGTTGTAAAAGAATTTAAGAAACATAATTCATGATTTAATCATTATTGGTCGCTACATTACATAGTGGAAAACCCCAATACACTTCTATGACCGTTTCAGTGGGGAAACCCAACATTAGGAAAATGAAGCAGGAAGGCACATAAGAAAAATAGGCAGGAGAAAGGTGACTAAATATTTCCTGTGCTTAGGATGGAATAATCATGATTTGATTCTTTTTTCATCAACCGATGCCAAATCTTTCCGTCGATGGTTGTGATGTCGTTTTGTCCCCCTCTCTGCCTCTTACTTTAGAAGAATTGTTTTCTGTTCATTTCTTCAACCGCTTGTTGACGTAATTTACAGGCATTGTGTCGTTTGTTGTCTAGCTAATTCTTTCCCATCTCGTTTGAGAATATGTTTTGAATTGCGGTTTTCCAAGTGGAGGAATCGGCTTTTGCTATAACTTCGTTTAACGGTTGCTCGTTTATTTGAATTAAATAATGAAATTCTTTTTATATTAAAAGTACCATTCTCAAAGGTTCTGATACTTACAAAACGTTCAATATATTTTTATTGGGAAGTCATAAGTTGAGAGAATAAAAAATAGGGTTAATGTTTTTTTGTATGTTTTGAATGTAATTTAATGATTTTAAATTCAGTCAAACTAAAGCGTCATTTTATTAAAAATATTTTGATCGTCAGTCGACGAAATTCAGATGCCATGTACTTATGCATTTATCCTAAATTAGCGTATCTCTAAGGATTGGTCGTGTTTAGGGAGATGGACAGCTCATTAACTTTCGCATCTGTCCCTCGGAACACTGATCTAATAAAGAACGATCTTAATTGGGGTTATTGTGAGGGTGAGCCATTCTTACTGAAGGACGTTAGAGGGATATCTGGATGAAGGTTACGTAATTGCTTTTGGCATTTCCTACCAGATATGTCCTAATAGTAACTTGTATCTCATTATAATATCGTAATTCGTAGTTAACTTCTTTGATGCGTTGTCTTTGTTGCTTATGAATAGGGTATGGATATTTCGGGTTTAAAAAAAGTTCAATCGCTGGGTAATTAATTATTGAGTTGTATTGTTTTGAAAAATCCGGATAAAATTTATTTGAAAATGTTCGAGTTTTTATTTATCCTTTGTAAATCACATACAACAACATCTGCATGCTCAATGTTTCTTACGTAATATTACTCCTTTCCGGCGTTCGCATATGAACGCTCAACATCATAACTGCCTAATGGCATACATAGCAATATTAAGGCAAACACATTTAATTTAGGGCATCGGACTCCAGCACCAATCCAAAACTTAACAATATCCTAATCTTTATTTGGAGGCGAGAATCGTAATAAATAGGCCGCAAATTCGAATTTAATCCGCTTATTCACATCTCCATATATGCCCAAACATTCAACGTGATCATCAGCATCTGGGATATGTATAGATTTGTTTTAAAAAATCGAATACAAATCTTTTTTCAGAAAGCTTTAACAAATATATGAAGATTTCTATTAATTGTATCAAGCCATATTGAACAAAAAAGAACTTCCAATAACGCCTGCTCTAAAACGATTAATTGACTTTTGCAGTGAAGGTGTCAAAAATTGAAATTTTTTGGGTATAACCCGAATTTGAAAAAAATCATTCAGATAGTAGGTATAAATCCGGTAAAAACCGGGTAAAGCCCGAAAAATCCATACACTACTTATGAGCTGTGCCCAGAATACTTGTTTTGAATTTTTAATCAAATTTTGACTTCTCTGTTCCTCCCTCTTCATAGGACAAGCAAACTCGATCATCAATCTGTGGGAATCTAAGTCTCATTGGATTGGATTTTCTATCATAATAATGACTTTCTATGCCTGAGGGAGAACAGGATCATTAATCTTTAAAAGTCAACTTCTGATCCAATTCCTGTTCAACAAAATTCATTGCTAGCCCAACTAAGCTCTATTTATTTATTGTTTGCTTGAAGTAATATTTAATTTTTATGAGGAATTAAAAAGATTCTGCAATATCCTGAAATGTAAAAGCGAAGCTTAGCATTTTATTAGAAATAACTTAAACATTTGAGTTTTAAAACAACACTTACTTATGGGGAAATGAACTTTTTCAATTTTATAGGGAACATTTTCCTCCTTTTCAAGCATCATCTATTTAAAAGTTAAAATATTTATTCCTGAAGTAAAAGCATTTTAAAAATCAATTAAACAAGAAGTTCAAACTAGGACTAATGCAGGCTGGTTTCCCAAAGTTGAATTGATAGAGCATTATCAGGTTTAAAATACTAAAAGCAATGTCAAAATCTCTTTCTGACATTATATTTTGCATATATTTTTTTAAATAGACGAATTTAATAAATGTTACAGTTTATACGCTAATGTATCTGGATAAACTGTCCATTGCTGAAGAGTGGTCTAGCAGAAAAGAAAATAACCCATTTGTTCACTCGTCTTTGGTCAAGCCTATTTCGGTAATAATCATCTCCATGGCAATAATCCAATAACATGTCATTTAAACTGCAAAAATGCTATGTTTTAGTAGAAATTCAAGAAAATACGATAAATTATCAAAATTCGGTGATAAGAATTAGAATCTACATTCTTCTCCCCTTAGAACACTACAAACCTCGCATCGATATCATGATTTTAATATATATTAATGTATTAAAGAAAACATCTCTGCACGATGGATTTGAGATTTCCTATGTAAAACAAATAGGGAAAAAACGTTCCTGGAATCGACCCAGGACTTCAATCTTCGCCAAATAAAATATAGCCCGGAGGTGGGCCCTGGCAGCACGAGCCTCATACCAAGTTTCATGAAAATTGGCCCATTTATGCAAAGGTTGTTAGTAGGGGATACACACACAGACGGGACTATTTCATAAGGCTATATTTCCTTTGGAAACCAGCCTAAAAATGAATTAGATGCTATCAATCACTAGTGCCTTAATTTATTTTCATTAACAAGAGAAGCTTTTGTAAATTTGTCTATTATGCTTAATTAAAAAAATGTTTTTGAAAGTGTTTTAATAGTGAAATAATTGACCAGCCAAGATGATAATAAAAATTTTCAAGACATAAGTACCTTTAATTCTAATGTGGCCTTGAGGCTCCATTGAGTGTGAGATGGGTGCGTTGAGGTTTCTGGTTGTATCATAGCCATGAGCCTTCCCTTTTCCCATTCAAAGCCTTTATTGTCTGACACCTGTACTGGTCCCTCTAAGTTGTACCTATCTATTACCCCCATTATTCTGTGTCTTAGTACTGCTGTTTTATTTTTTAAATATGTATTATATTTCAATTGTACCTGATAATGTATTGATATTCTTCTACCACAATTTCAGTAATATAGGGTAATAGATGCTTTAATGGACCTTTAGTCTGAAACTATGTAATTGTGATGGTTGTAATATTTTTAGTGCCTTGGGCTATCAAGTTACTCGACACCCAGAGCTTCACTTCTACTCATTAACCAAGCATGCTCTCCGAGCATCGGCTACTGCACTGCGACGTGAATTGCTTGCAAAAAAATCCAGGATTAGGGTTTCTGTAAGTAATCCAAGTAAATTTGAATCTTCCTAACATAAAAATTAACATTTGTTTGTGTTCTTTGTTTAAATCTCTTTATATTGTGTTTATAAAATGTATTATTCTTTACTTAATGTTCCAAATGTTATTGAACTTAGTTTTTTCTAATTATCTACACCTCTTAATATGTTTTGATTTTTTGTTGATAATTGAAGTTATTTGTTAATCAGCTTCCAACCCAACTTTTTACTTATCTATTTGTACAGAATGTTAGTCCTGGCTATGTTGATACTGGATTTGCCAGTAGGGCACTTGGCATTCCTGATAAAGCAATGAAAGCAAAGCTAAATGCCATAGCAATGGAGCCGTTGGTTATACAAGATGTTGTTGATGCCCTTATCCACACAATATCCACACATGTTAGAGTTGAGGTGAGAGTTATTTTCAATTACCTTTTCTTCATTCACAAATTATAGTTCTGCAACTTTGAGTTTAATTAAACATTCCAATGGCCTCTCCATAAAATTTTATTTTTTGTAGTTAAAATAGTTTCTTAGGCATCTATTTTATTTTATGCATTTTATTGTTTATTTCAATTGTCCATTATATAATGACCTTTACAATTCAAAGGTATTTATGCTGTTTTTTGTATGAATTTCATAAATACTTTTTAATTTGTAATTTTTTCATTCCTCAGGTACATGATCTTCTGTTTTTACCAACTGATGAAGACTATTGAAGGAGCCTTTACAAAAAAAATTGCTTTCTCTTAGAAATTTTAGATCAAACAGAATCATTATCAGCTTGTCACCTTACAGCTAATTGCACAGTATTACTGAAAGTTCTTTTGTCCTGATAAATGAGAAATTGTTTAACATTGACCACTCTTTTATAACATTTTAAGCTATTATTCAATTAAATGTCTTATTCATTTTGTTTTGTAATTCACTATTACTCTGTATTACTTCGCAAGAGGTAATTATTTCCAAAAACACGTGTGAAAATTTTAGATGCACATTTTCTACTTCCCATAAAATTATATTTTGTTTGGGCAATGACAAAACTTAATTGCAATAATGTGATTTAACTGGGGTACTGTGATTTATATTGTTTAAAATTTCAGTGAACATGAAAAATTCATATTTAGCATTTTGTGTACCTATTTTATAGTGAGACACAGCTGTCTCATTTTACATTAATCTCTCGTAATTCGCAAAGTACTTGGAATAGAAAAACGATACGATACCTCTTAGGTGACACTGCTGCTGCCAACAGGAAATCAAAGATAACACAATGGCAAAATGACAAGGAAATGCTTACAACTATATTGGAGTGACGTTATACAAAGCAAAAATATATAAAGATACTTAATAGAATTATCCACTTGGAGGGATAACAAACGATACGAAAAGTAATGGACTAACAGGGAAATCTTCCGCTGACCGGTTCAAGGCTCCACTCTCTCCGTGTTCCCTTCCTCGTTCTCTCTCTCTCTTTCCGTCTCTCACTCAGGTTCGACACTAGTGACTCCGCCGGCTGCCTGTCTGCGACGTTGTCAGATCAGAAGTCCACTAGTTTGCTCTGTTCTCTGGGAAGAGGGCACACCACTCGTGAAAGTCTATTGGTTAAATCGCACGATGGTAGCGTTCTCTTCTGGGCTAATGTATGTTGCTTGTAAAAGTAGAGACTCTGTACGTATGTGCAAAGCCGAAGTACTCGCATTTGCAGAAGTACGAGCATTTGCAGAAGTGAGTGCATTTGCAGGGGTGTGTCATTTGCTTGAGTTTGTCGTTTGATTGAGTTCGAACACAAAAACTTCTGGCAAACACGAAAAACTGAGGGGGAACTCGATAAACTGTCAGAGGGTAAAATGCTGCAATAGGTGTAATTATATCTTCATTTCCTCATCTTGGAAAGCAACATTATTACACTATTAATGCTTCTTTTACAAATTTCCTAAAACAAATTGGCATTAGCTAACATTGAATTTTAGTAACTGAATCTTTAAAAATTCCTTTTATCAAGGCTGCTTTTGAGAGCCTGTCTTTGCCATTCCCTTAAAGTCCTCAAATATGTATATACAAATAATGTTACATAGATACCCTATTTCTCGGTATATAAGTTTTTTAGAAGACTTTTCAGGGAAAAAAAAGTATTTTGGTTCACCAAGGCAGTTAGAAAGGGCCATGTTGTATATCATTTCCAGCCATGATTAAGTCCATAGCTGACAATATTTACAGATGATATTACAGCATGATAACAGCTAAATATAATGTTTTATATAAAATTAATTTGTAAAATAAATAGGGATAATCTAAAACAAATAATTGCTTCAAGACTTTTATAGCTAAATGTCACCCACATGAACTTGGCAGTTATATTAATTAGGCTGTCGGAGTGTGCTCTCCACATCCCACATAACTTGATTGCATATCCAATACTGGTAAGTACGTGTATCAAATATACTGCTCACTTACAGATGCATCTCTATGATCTTTCTATATATGGCACTAGTTCTTGGCAATAGAATTTGTATCAGATGTTTACGATTATCCACACAAGGTAGCAGAGAAAATATCTTCTACATAACTGTTGTTTCACTTTTATTGACGTACTCGATTTCCTTGCGGTTTTGCATATTCAATCACCTGAAGCTTATAACTAATAGGTGTATCTTTTCACTTTTTTAGCCATTGAGATCTCAATGCACGTAATGGTATTTATCCTAGATATTTGCAAACTTTTTATCATATCTACCTCAATTATAATGTTCCATGGCATTAATCACATTATTAGGAACAAAAACATAACTAACGTCAAAAGTGCACCAAAATTGTAATTATTGCGATTGGACATGTAATAAAGCACAATAATGAAAGTACATAGTTAGAATTCATGTTGCATAAGATATTACTGTATATATTTACAAAATTTACATTAATTATGTACATTTTAATGTTTTTGCGACGAATTACTGCTAATTATTCCATTTTGGGGATGTGTTCATTGGTGTTAGTATTGAGAACAGTAAAAATCTTACCTTCAGCATAGTCATTTTTCTGAAAAAAAAAGTACGTCTTATATGCCAAGAAATATGGTAATTTGCTACCAACTACTTAAAATTTAGGCTGAAAAAGTTGCTTCTATTCCCATTGACAGTTTTTACTACTTCTGGATTTGATAGATATAGGCTTAGATGCATCATTTCATTTTAGTTTTTACATAGTATTTAATATTAATCATCTATGTTTAAAAACCAATTATTGAGACATGAAAATTCAGCCACAATTACATACTCTATGTTTTGAATACAAATATACATGTGATGTATATTAAATATGGATGAAGGAACATGATCTGGCAACCAAGCTGTTACACTTTACATCCTTCTCTTTGATATGAGAACATTATGTTACATATTGAATTTTTTATTTTCTTTTCATTCATTGTAGGGTATTTTACATATGGGTTTCCTTGTCAAGTATTTCTAAAATATCATTAGTCTGCTTTATGTGAATTGATAAAAAATTTCCCTTAGTTGCATTAAAATATGTGGAAGTAATACATTCAATATGAATATCATGAGAAAAAAACATAAGTCAGCTGCTTATGTATTGAAAATAAAAGACTGGTTCCTTACTTACTTTTATTTTGTTTACATGATATAATTTTTTTAAGGGAGTGGTGGCAGAGTGGCTTAAGTGCTGGCCTTCTGCATAGTGGGCCTGTATTCAAATCCTGACAGAGGCTAGTTTTTTCAACCTGAGCTTGCTCTTGTGTGCTATGAGGACACTCAAGGAGAGCACTCTGTCCTTTGGAAGGAATTTTAAGCAGTGTGCCCCCATGGTGCTTTTCATAAGAGTAGACTAATACTGGCAGCAGACTTCCCTCCTACCTTCAGTGTGCTTGTATTTGTTAGAATTAATCATCCAGATAGAGATTCGTGCAATTGTGCATTCACAAAAAAATTCTTTGTACTTTTAAGTATCAAATGAGTACTGGTATAGGCTAATAGAGACAAGTGGGATATGTCATTTTAACCACAATCAAGTGTATAGGGTGGTAGGTGTGTTTTTAAACCGATTCATTCAACCAATTTATTTTATTTTTTAATATTGTCTGTTTTAATTTTCGAGTGTAGACTTTTTCATTTGTACATTAAAATTACTAAAAATCATCGAACAAAGTCAGGATTTGAACTCTAGTATGAAAAAAATAATGAAGTATCATTTTTCTACGGTAAAATTTCAAATACGGATCGAATTTTTCCCAAATAGGGCTTCAAACTACAAAATCTCGAGTTTTTTGCCAAACTCAATATCGTAAGCGTATGACATTGAAATTAATTCAAAATCAGTTCATTATATTAAATTACTAGCAAGGGGAAGAAAGAGAGAGAGGGATGAAGAATGGGGAAAGAAAGAGAGGGAGGAAGAATGGGGGAAGAAAGTGAGAATGGAAGGAAGAGAGAGAGAGGGAGAAAACGTGGAGTACTTTTGTTTTTACTTTTTAAATTGTAATTCATAAGTATGCATTAAAAATTGAACAACGGATAAGATAAAATAAAACTAAACTAAATATTCTAAAATTTAAAAACAAAAAAATTTAGGGATTTAAAATTTCTTTATACACAACATTCACGGTGAAAAAACGGCTGTCATTTTTCAATTTTCCTTGTAATTGCGAATTTTTAACAAACTCAAATTATTTCCATTTCTGGTTCGCGATAGTGCAACTTATAATTGGCCATGAGCAAAAACTGACTCATCCAGAATGTCTATATGCGAAAAAGTTTGCCCTTGAGTCTCATTGTCATACCCGAAGCTGGAATGACGAGAAATTGACGTCCTTTTACTCTCGCCTTCCCTCCTTCCATGCATCTTTCCCCCTTTCTCTGGACAACGCATTAATTTCTTGATGGCTCATATAATTGCACTCAAATAAGGATATATTACTCATGAGAATTGAGACAGTAATCGGAACTCGATGTCGACAATGGCATGGTTGTCAAGTGAAATCCTCATAAAATTGCCAAAAATGTTGCCAAAATAAGTAATTTAAACATTAATTGCGAACGCTTGCAGACTAAGGCAATCGACGTTAAGAATAAGAAACTGTGTTCATTTTTCTTTTAAACAGTGCCGGTTTCAAGATCGATGGTCAATTGTTCTACTTTTAATGAGCAAAAAGAAAGAAATCTTGCACGTCGCTAAATTGATTTTTACGAGTTATCTTATAGGACATAGAAATTATCTTCTGGATTCGAACCCGGGTCTTTTTTGGGTTTTTTAAAATTGTTTTTGATAGACAAATCAAACATTCCTACCAAATTTCAATCTTTTTCCTACTCGGAAAGTTTGTTAATAAACATTACAGTCAATCATAAATAGCTATCGATTCTCCAGCTCTATTATAACGGCTCTTTCAGAGCGGCGCCACAATCAAGCATTACACTTGACACAACTAAGCGAATTATATAGAGGGGTTGATAATTAATAACTAATCGTGGTTTGGCGCTGTAGGTGCCAGAGGTTATTAAATTTAGAGCGTATTTGAGTCTAAATCATAGAGCGATACATCTGGTCGTCTCCATCTTCAACGTGCAAGCAAATATCACGCTCGAGTTATCTAGTGGGGAATATTGGTTCTAGTTTTGAGAATCTGTGATTCTAAACAACATAGAGTGCATTACTTATTCTATGTTCTAAACTGCCACACCGTAGCCATTTAGCGAAGAAAAGTCGTACTAATGGTAAGAATCCAATAAACAATCCTCCTATCTCTTTGTATCTGCGCTCAATTTTCCTTTCGATAATTCCATTTTAACCACTTTACGTAAAGACTGCAAACCAAAAAACCGGGAAAACTGCGTCCCGAAAAAATTTTTCGGGACACCAGGACACTGGACAGAAAACCAGGACAAATTCTGGAGAACCGGAACGTCTGGACACCCTAAGCTAAGCCCCTGGAGTCTGTGATTAACCCTCCTTAGAGGGGAGGGGTTCTAGGAAAAGCTGACGTGGGGGAGGGGGTTATGACCAGAGCCATCTCTAAGACCCGCGGGGCCCTGGGCGAGAGGGATGCCGCGGGGCCCCCTATTTATGCAAATCAAATTTCTCATTTAATTACAGAGCCGTCTCTAAGACCCGCGGAGCCCTCATAGGCGCGGGGCCCTGGGCGACTGCCCACCTAGCCCCCCCCTCCCCCTTCAGACGGCTCTGGTTATGACCAATACTTACGCAAGATTTTTTATCAAAGAAATTTTTTACTTTTTATGTGCGATTTACGTGTCCACAGCAAGCTTCCACCGGCTTTTTACCCGGGTTTCTCCCGACATTAGAATTCTTTTCGCCGTCTTTAACTGATTTTTCGGTAAACATAACTTTACATTGTATTTTTCAGACAGGTATATCATCGTTGCAAATATTTTTTTAGTTCTAAAGATTTCACCTCTGCAGCGATTTTCGTTTTTCCCTTATGTAAAAATAATAGATTAAATCAATCACCAAACTTTGCAATTTTAAGAATATTATACTTTCTCCATTATGGGGTACTAATGCTACACATTAATATGGGAATAATGATAGAAATGTTGACACATGAGAAAATACATTGGCCTAAGAGAGAGAGGTCAGAGGGCATGTAATCGTAGCCTATATCTTGCACTGTTTTCATGCCGAGAAATGTCTCTTCTCAGCATTATAAAGCAGTATTGTAGAAGTCGCAATTATATTTTTCGGGTTACTAAAGCGGGCGTCAGATGCCTTAGTCAGTACGGTTTGAATGATCGGGGGCTCCCTAAATCTCGGCCCCCCCCCCGCATTGCGAGGCCTATCATTACGCCCCTGACTATAGTATGCTATGCTCAGGAGAAACCTATTCAATTGATTCTTGAAATAATTGAGGCTGCATGATGAGGTTCACGTTGAGTGATGGAAGGTTTGCAACTGTTCATGTGAACATCATGGTAATAGCGAGTATGGTGTGGATGGTAGTTAAGATTTGCAGAAAACAACTGGGGATATTGTTTCACAAAAATGGCACAATTTAAAATGTAAATTGATGGAAGGGTCAAAATGCCAAGTGAGAGGTCTGCCAGTGGTACGATTTGACATGAACAGCATTGCCTCAATTGCCTGTTTTTGCAAGGTAAAAGCTTTATTTGAGTAACTCATTGCCCCAGAAAATAATTCCATAAGATAGATGGGCTTGGACTTTTGCATAGTACAACAGTTTTAAAGTGCTAATACAAACAATAGGTGCTAGTTTTCTAAGCATAAAAATACCAGTGGCCACCCTTTTCATTGTGGCATTAATATGAATAGACCAATCATTTGAACACAATGACCTTTTTTTCTCTCACTATTATTGCCCAAAGGAAATTATGACTCTGAAGCATGGGGCCCTGGGGAAACAGTCACAATAAATAAAATATAATATATACATAGTTATATACCAAAATATGTTATATATAAACCAGAGTTTTATTCTTAATAATTAAGCGTGGTAAGAAGTATGTTTTAATGCACAGCATAAAATTTGTTATGGAGCCTTGGTGCCCCTAGAACAACTGCCCTTTTCCTTTATGTTAATCTGCCACTGTGTAATACATGTCTATGCTAATCTCCAATACTGTGTGGTTTCTTTTCCTATTCCGTTCCCTCTTCGGCTTTTGACTGATGAGGAACCAAGAAAAACGTGTTATTTCCTTCTCATCTAGGAAACAATATATCTGTTGAATTTTTATAGTGATAAATTACGATGTGTACTTGAAATTACGCATTTATATATATATATATATATATATATATATATATATATATATATATATATATATATATATATATATATATATATATATATAATTTTACTAGTATCAATTCTGAGGCTATTCACATCACTACTCTTTACTTTTTGGTTTACCTCAGTGCCTTTTCCGCCCTAACTACAAGGGTATAAACAAGGATTTATTATAAATAGGATTTGGCTACATAACACGTTTCCTTATAATTTCGAAAGGTTGGATACAGATGTCGATGCTCCTCTTTTATCCCAATATCGTTAACAGTTCGATCATATCGTATTATATGACCACACATTTCCCACCCTAACTATACAGATTTAAACAATGATTTATTTTAAATTGCACTTAGCTAAATCAGAATTTTTGTTAAGGTGGAAATAGATTTCGTTGCTCCTTTTTTGTTTGGATATCGTATACGGTTCGATTCAATCGCACGTTATTTCACGAACATTATACATTCCTTACTGTGTTATCTGCACCAGCGCCTTTTCCATATAACTATACAGGTATAAACGAGAATTTCTGGTATACTCAGGTATACTACGCTTGGCTACATTTCCGTAAGGTTGGAACACTTTTTAGCTGCTTCTTTTTTTAAATCTCGATATCGTATACCCTGCGGCTGTATCGTACATAACACATACATTTAGGTATTGTCAGCTCGGCTTATTTCGGCGTGCAGGCTGCTGTGGCGTGGTCGTTTGTCTGTGGCATTAATAGGTAAGGAAATCTTTGGGCATACTTATTTGGAATTAAAGTCGGATTTATGTGATCGGTTCGTTCAGAATTGTCATTTTTAGCGATAATCAATGCTGGTTTGACTATTAATATTTACTTACACGGTTATTTTGGATTGACGAAATTGTATTTTTCTGTTTTAATCAGTTTCAACAGACCGCGTGTACTTCGGGCGGACTTTGAAAAGTTAAGACATAAATGTGGTTATCGATAAAATGACCAGACGTCCTGATTTCGAAGGAACAGCCCCGCTTTTGAGCAACATGTCACGCTGCACCCCAAAAACTTGAGAATACGCAAAATTGCCCCGCTTTTGGATATACTGATAATAAATGTTCCGATTATTCAATCTTTCTACCAGCAATCTACATGATATGACTAAAGTGACCAGACGTCCAAAATTTTGACTTCCTGGCTAGCATGGTCAAGTGCCCCGGAAAACGTCTTGCATTGTACATGCATTAGATTCTCAATCTTATTGAAATTTCAGGACTTTCTATATGACCAATGATAAGCGCATCTATGAATATAACTAACGTACAATGTGGATTGGTGAATTTGTTCGATAAACGCTTAAACCATGGAATATACATTTTTGTTACATTGCCAGAAAATAGCCAAAAGTCTAGCGCCATGTAGAGCGCTAGTGAAGTACGGTGCTCAATTCCCCGAAATAATTCATGCATTTTGATTTGTTTCATTCTTCGTTTCTTTCTCTTGCGGTGCGGTAGTGGGCGAGAAACGGAAAAAAGCGTAGATTTATAACTATTTCCTGAAAAACTATACTTTTATACTCTGTGTAAACGGACTAGAAAAATTCTTTTAAAAAAGAATTTTTTAAATCTCGCAATAGCTAATCTGCAAGGGTTTTGTCCCGCATTGACTAACCTGAAATCGATTTTGTCCCGCAATGGCCGTTCTGAAATCTGGTCACTTTAGTTATCGAGCAGTACAGGATTTTTCTAAGTTATGGCAGCGGGGTAACGTTGGGACGCGAAACGGCTAATAAGGGTCCCTCCAAGATATATTGACGAGAAATTTCGGCTCAATTCTTTCTAAAAGCCATGTCACACGGACCAAGTTTATCTCACACTTTCTCTGAAAGAAAGTTCTAGGCACAACTTGCATGCAACTTTCTATCATACAATCTTGGCCCGCCCTTTCACACGAGAGTTTTAAGTTGTAAGCACGTCTGCTAGCGTTTCGCCGATTGCATTGACTGTCGATCCTAGGTTGTTTATGATTTATAACGATCCTGTACTTTAGCTGCTGCGGCGATTTTAATTGACGAGTGTGTTGAGGAAGACAGCCAAGAAGAGAGACGTGTTCGGAGATGTAATCCAAGGAGTTGCTGGACAAGACAGTGGATTCAAAGACGGGAAGACGGACTTGGTGCTCCTTCCATGCTGAATAATGAATTAAGGTAATTTATATAATGTAATTAAGGTGATGATGAATATAAATTTAGTATGTAATTGGCTGAGGAGCTAGAGAAAGTTGCTGAAAAAAGTAAACAATCAAACTCGCTTCGATTTAAACAAATATTGCTAATTTCTCGCGGGGGCATCTTCTCTTCTATTTAGTATTAAAAACTAAGTCCCTCTCTTTATGTCAATTTAGGTCAATTCCGAAGGAATTAGACTTACATTTGAAAAATTATAGGAGAAAATAAACTACGAAACTAGACTAGGAGAGGAGAGGCTCAGACAAGAGAGTAGTATATACATACGTGTACCTCTAGTAATAGCATTCACATGCTCTACATGGCAATTAGTTGGTGGGGAGGTTAACGATTTGGTTTGTGAACAAGAAGGTTACCTGTTGATTCATACATCTGTTTTTTCTCCCTTTACAGCTTACTTTTTAGCTTTATCTCAGCTTTTTCGTATATTGATGATAACTGCTTCAAATTTTTTCTATTTTGTAAATTTCTATTAATTGCCAATATTTACCTGATGAACCACTCTCCTCAATTTAACCTCCAATAACTCATTGTTTCTCTATAGAAATGAGGATCCAGCCAGTTTCCAGAACTTTCTAAGGTTAAAGGAGGAGTTGTTTGATGACCTGCTGGCAATGGTAGGACCAGTAATTACAAAGGGAGACACAAATATGAGGCAGGCTATTTCAGCACAACATAGGTATACCTCAGCATTATAATGTTTTTAAGTGCCATGAAAACAACAGCTAACCCAATTTCAATTTCCTGTTTTGTACAGATTAGAGGTCACTCTGCGATTTCTGGCATCAGGGAATAATTACACTGATCTGCAGTACCTCGCCAGAATTCCTCGTAACACATTATCGAAGCTGATTCCAGAAGACCTGTCTGCAATTAGGACATGCCTTATAAATTTCATCAAGGTGAGGTTTTATATCTCCACATGTGATGACCAAAAATTCTAAGTAAGAAATATAGAGCAAAACTAATATCAGGTTTTGGATTCCAGATACCTACTACATCTCAGGAGTGGCAAAGAGTTGCAGAGAGGTTTAATAATTTATGGAACTTCCCTCACTGCATAGGTGCATTAGATGGAAGGCACATAGAGTTCTGTGCTCCTGTTAAAGAGTGTGCTTACTACCGAAGCTGCAAGGGTTACCCCAGTATTGTACTATTAGCATTAGTGGATGCTGACCATTTGTTAACATTGGAGCTAATGGAAGAATGAATGATGCTGGTGTGTTCCATGAGAGTGGCTTGCCTCAAGCTCGCAAAGATCTCTAAACCTGTCTCCTCCAACTGTACTTCCTGAATCTCATCGAGATCGACCTTTGCCATATGTTATAGTGGGGGATGATATTTTTCCCCTTATGACAACCTGCTTAAGCCATATGGGAGCAGGGGAAATGATTACACCAAGTGGGTGTTTGATTATAGGCTAAGCAGGGCAAGTTGCATTGCAGAAAATGCTTTTGGTGTTCTTACCAATAGATTTAGTATATTGTTGAGTGCTATTAATTTATCGTCAGATAAGGTGGAGCTCATAACATGTGCATGCTGCCTCCTGCACAACTACATTGTAAGTAGAAAACCAGTAGTTTGCACAATTGGAAATGAAGGGGATCCTCAAGCCTGCACATTGCCACATTTAAGAGAGCGACAAGAACGAGGGAACAGGCATTCAAATGATGCCATAATTGTCAGAAATGAATTCCGGTCATATTTCAATGGACCGGGTAGAGTACCTTGGCAAGACAGGGCTGTAGCTGAATTCAATTAAGTGGCAAACAAATGAGGCTTCTGTAACGGACAAATGATACATTTGATTGCATCATAGGCTGCTGTGGTAATCCTGCAATTCCATTCTTAATTAGAGACCGGCTGTGACCAGACCCATTTTAAGGCATTTGGAGGCCGTGGGCCCTAACTTTTTTTGAGGACCTCCATTTGCAGAGCACATCTTATTAATCAAAATTATGCATTGATTGTAAAATGTTGCAACAGTAACTACATCTCTGATTCATAGAGAATTTGAGGCAGGTGGCGGGGGATATAAAGAAATAGGTGTTGGAAAAATTAAAATATTAATTAAACAAAGTGTTAAGTAAATTCAGGATAGCAATGGATCTTTCTAGGAACTGAAATAAAAAACTTTCTTTCCTCATGTCTAATAGTTCATAAGTATTTCTGACTTTTGAGTCTGTTTTATTTCTCCTCTCAAAATGTTGTGCCCCCTCATAAGTGAGGTCCTGGGCCAAGGCCCATGTGGCCTCCCCTTTAAGATGGCTATGGTTGTGTCAAATACCAATGCATGGTAGCATAATTATGCTTCATCAGATTGTCTGATTTTTTTAGCATGCAGATTTTGTTCCAGAGATCTAGAGGTGACATTTTCTTATCATGAGAGCATTTCATTAATTATCGTATGTAATTGTTGAACAAGAAACTCATTAAAGTCATGATGTATTCAGTTGCTCTTTAGTTGATAAGTTATGTAGTTAATAAATGGTAATCAGATGGTTTTGAAAGAAGTATTAAATTTAACTATAATTCTCCATTTCTAAATTTTAATTTTGAATTGAAGAATAACTTCAGTTGCAATAGAATTTCAGTTTAGAGTGTTGGTAGGATGGTTTAGCATGGTTGAAGTGTGGACATTACATAATGCATTCAAATTAAATAGTGCAAGATTTTTTATTTGATTCTCTTATTGTTTCAGAGGCATAATCAAAGATACTTTCTTGTTGAACTCGACCATGCAGATGACATCTTGTAACTGATCAGCCATATGGTAACATGAAATATTGGTGGTGAGTATTAGCAATGAATTTTAATAAGTAATTTGATTGAGAAAAACTTCCCTTTATTGGCCTTTACTTGGTGGTATTCATCTGATTATGATGCTATGCATTGAAACCCAGGTCGTGTTTTTCATGAAATTTTGTGGTATAGTAATACACCCAGTACCCGACTAACACGAATTCTACCAACATGATTTCAGTTTAACATGGTTTTTAAAGTAGGACTGGTTTTGTCTAACACGACTGGTCATTCGGTTTAATGTGATTTCTCCACGACTTCTCTATGATGGTGGAAAAGTCTACAAAGCAGAAATGGAAACAAGTTTATATATGTTTGGCCCCCTCTTGTGGAATACTTAGTTGAGAGAGAGACAGAGCAATCAGGATGCAAGAGCTAGATGCAGTAAATGGAAGCATAATTTCCTATAGACCTCTATTATATAATGTGAGATATGTTCCTACTGCATAAAGTCTTCCCTCAAATGTACTGTACATGTTCTTGAGAACATTCATCATGGAAAGCAGTGCTCGAATTGGAAAATTTTAACAACTGGAAGGCTAATAACTGGAACATTTTAATCTGATTTTTTAACAATCTGAACGCTATAGGCTTCATTTTGTATTATTAATGGCAAGGGTAACTTTTTGTGATCACTAAATTTTGGCATTTGTGCAGTAGTAGTGAATCCACCATGTCAAAAGCACGGCTGGAATCAAAAAATAGGGCAAACGTTCCATTGTTTCTATTGACCGATGATGAAATAAAGTCAACAGCATGAAAGTGATGATTCGGTCGATTTTTCCTATATCTCCACTGGGAATCAGAAATTACATTATATTTTTCAAGGTAGGCCATAATACAGTTAAAGTAAACAAGCTCAAATAGTTTTGGGAGAGGAGAGAGATAGGCCGGTAATTTACAAGACTATCTCTCTTATCTTTATTCTTAAAAACAGGAATAACTTTACTAATTTTCAAAGACTCGGGGAAGATGCTTAAGAGATTCATTTGTTAAGTAAATCAATGGTTTTAGTAAAAATTTCCTGCAAGCAAATAGCAACTTTACAAGTACATCATCTAGGCCTGATGCAGCACTTTTACCTAATCTATGAAAACAGAGAAGTAATTCATTTTCATCACAAGGTTGCAAGTAAATTGAGTTGGATACATTGGATGGTGGATCACAAATATTTATTAGGGCTATTTGAGCTTCTAGAGTGGTCTGGAAGTTTTAGGAATTCATCATTGATGAAATTACATATAGAAATTGAGTCAATAATAGCTCTATTATCCTTGCGATAGACTTTGGGAATATTATTGTCTCTTTACCTAGTTCAGATGTAATTATTTGCCATCCTTCTTTGGTTTTATTTGGGGCATTAGCTAGCCTTTAAAATCATAAAGACATTAAGTGATATTAATTTTGTTGAATAAAATTCTATTTAATTCTTTTTTCAGTATTAATTGATGTATTGCCTGTGCAGTCTTAATGTGTTTGCTTTTTACTAATAAGTTCTATATTTGCTTTTTCTGATTAAAATATATTTTAAACAAAAATGTATAAAATGATTTTTCATTCCTACATTACCCCTCCCTTGGATGAAGTCTGGATCTGCCCATGCTATAACCCCAGTATCAATGCATATTATTTAGTAATTAGTGAATTTGATCTTGTTCAAAAATGTTCTTTTTGATTTATTTTTTATTACAATTTAACAATGGCAACACTTCTAGCTTAATAACAAGAATGGTGTTCTGGTTCATTCGGTCCAATTCAAGCACTGACGGCAAGTATTTTATTCTAAACATCCATGCAGTGGCGGCTCGTGTATAGGCACTGCGGAACTGCAGCACCCCCTATTTCCACTTGATATTATCGATAACATTTAATATAATGAGTCCTTTTTTCTTTAATTCTTTCTTTATTTTTGTAGTACAATATATATTCCTTAAGCTTAATGTCAGTACTTCAGTAGCCATCCCCCAGTTTATGAAAAAGATACAAAAATCTTTGTATGGAACTGTGCGCTTCACAGTGCCAGCGACGTGGTGTTTGACTGTTGTGCGCATGCGCATATAGGAGGGAGGGTGGGGAGGAAGGCGGGACTGCCAGGTAGAGAGAGCACTGTTGCTCTCGCAGTGCCGGCTCTGGCGTGATGGTGGAAGGAAGTTTTTTTTACTCAGCGTGTGTTGTGCTTAAAAACTGTGTACCATATTCTTGAATGTGATAAAGTGTAGAAGAGTGTAGAATTAGATTATTATTCTGCTTCCAGCTATTCTATTTGATTCATTTTTTTCGGTTCTTTTATGGATTTCATTTTTAAATGAATAGATCAAGCTTGAACTGTAACAATTTAAGTTAAAGTAAGTAAAAAATGTTTGGTTTTTTTTGTTAAGATTTTATCAAGTTCCTGAATAAATTTTCTTTTTATACATGTTTTTTTCCTTTTACACAATTTTAAAACAAAGGCTAAAAATTTTCTGGAGCAGCACCCCCACTAATTTTAGCTACGAGCCGCCACTGCATCCATGTATTAGTGTTGGTCTTCACTCAACTTGATGTCATAGTCACATGACCCACTATTTGATCATAGGTCGTAACAATAAATAAAAAATATCATAAATGATGATGATAATATTCAATACATAGTTATTAAAATAGAGTGGAAGGTGAAATAATGTAATTTTGGTATGAGTTAATATTAAATAATTTTTATTCGTTTTCGTAACATCAAAAGTTTTGATTCCTTGCAAGAAAGAACAAAGATTTTTAATGTCGTGACTGTTCTAAGATTTCTTCAATTCATAAGAATCAAGGGAATTTATTCTTGCTATATTATTATTGTTATTATTAATAATATTATCATTCTTTTGTTGTTCATTTTCTTTGCCAGATTTGTTAGGAAAAAATAACAGGTTTTTATGTAACTTTGAGATTCTGGTTCATATAACGAAGCACTGGACAAAATCTTTTTTTCATAATTTTGAAATTTTGTAAAACGGCAAAATAAATCAAAATTATATTAAGTCATAATAAAGGAATAAAATCAGTCTATCAGGTTAGGGTGCTGGAAAGCATCTCCCCCTACTTAGATTATTTCTTATGAGAAATTCGTGTCTTACTAATACAATTTCATCTTTCATGAATTTTTTAAAGAACATATCTATCATGTTAGTTGGGGACTGTATGTATGTGTAATTTTTTAATTTGAGTTTTTATATAGTATGGCATGTATCAGATTGACTTTTAAGAAACACTATTGTTTGATGTTATCTCAGAAGTTCCTTGCAAGCATTATCACTGCATTTTGATGACTACCTTGGATCAATTTAGTCATGTAGCCATGCGTTAGTATTTGGAATTTAATTTCTTTTAGCATATTTTCCAAAATAGGGCTTCATCAATATATGAGTTCATTTATATAAACAACAATTTTACTCGACATAATTCAGAGGTTTTATAATTATGAACATAAAATATATTACAGTGGGTTCTGCTTATTAAAATCGAGTTGGGAAAAAGTATTTGATTCTAACTTGCTGATTCAATTATACAGAGGTTGAATATTTTAGGCATGTTGTACATATAAGAAAATGCTAAAATAGAATTTAAAGATACTTTAATAAACTGTAAACATTAACTTTATTTAACATATAAATTAAGGTGTTTTAAAGTAATTTTCCAACTTCTTTTGGATCAAGTTGTCATTAATGTGAGACATTGAGTCAACTTCCACCTTGTACAAGCAGCTGAACTCCTCTGGCTGTCCTCCTCTCAGCTCCAGGTTTCGCCGAAGAACAGCCAAAGTATTCCTTATTTCTTGATTGGAAGGGTCTGGTAATGATTGCACTTCTTGATCTTCTTTCTAAATATCTTCATCAACACTCGAGTTCTTAATTAATATTTCTAAAACAATGTAATTTTCGGTCAATCCAGGAGTTACAATAATGTCATCATCTATTGAATTCCATTTATTCAATTCTTCTTCAGTCCCAGAATAAAACCATCTTTTCTGAAGCAGTAGTAGATGATAATTGCTCCCATGCCTTCCTCAGCATATGCATGGCATCTAACACATTAATCTTTTTGGAAATTTCAGAAGCACTTTTCTCACTGTTATTCTCCTCAATAATTTCAGTGATCATTTTTCTCATATCTCATCGATAGTGTCTTAAGTGTTTTTACTATCCCTTGATCTAATGGCTGAATGATGGGAGTAGTATTTGCTGGAAGAACGACCAGCTAGATGTTGTTCATTGGCACACTTTGGTGTGCTGTACAATTGTCCAAAAGCAATGTGATCTTTCTTCTTTGAGCCACAAGTTCCTTGTCCAACTGGAATAAAAACTCGGAGAAAATCTGGGTTGTCATCCAAGCATTTGATTGCTTTTGTATGCAACTGGTAGTGATATACCTCCAAAACAGAGTGGGTTTTTGGATTTACCTATAACTAGGAGGTTCCTTTTATCACTTCGTCATATTACAGGTAACGAGAACTGTTATATGGTCTTTCTGCTTCATTCCTCCCAAATTAGAACTGTTTTTAAACACTAAGGAGGAATCTGGCAATACTCTATAATAAAGGCCCGTTTCATGTGTGTTCTAGATTACGTCCGGTTTGTACTCTTTCAAAAGGTCAGTGAGAACTGACCTTTTTCCACTCTTCAGCTCCTGGTTCATTTGCATCTTGCTTCTCTCCATGCAATTTTTTGTGCACAATGTTTTTCCTTGACAACCTTGACAACCACCCATCCATTGGCTTGAAATCTTCTTCACCAAGGCAGTCTGCAAATTCCACTGTTTTTCCAATAATACTCGGGTCAAGAAAAAAAGTCTTGTTTACTGCAAACCCAGTCTATCCCTTCATTTATGTAATCTAGTCTTTTATTTGCTACATCCCTCCTCCTAACAATTCCACTAACAATGACTAGCACATTTAAATTTCTTTTTGCAGTGGTTAATTTCTAGAGAGTTAATAGTTCATCTTTCTCTTTTCTCTTTTTAGGCAAATATTTAGGATTATCATTGGAAATCTTCCCTTGATAAAGATTTGGGATAAAATCTCAAATACCTCCATGCCAATTCTGCTGGAAATGAGAAGCTAAGAATTTTGTCAAAAGTCACAAAACATTAAGCCACAATACACATCTCTGCAGAAAACATTTCAGCTACCCCTTATACATCATCATGCTGCTGTCCGAAGACAGGTTTTAGCTGAATCGCTGCCTCCCAGGAAACATCTTTTATACCTCCATAAGTACTATATTCCTGCTTGAAATTCTCTAATATTCCAATTCTTTTTCTCCCTCTTCCTCTTCTTCCACAAATTTTTCCTTCTAAGATCGTACTTTGTAAACTGTCTTCCAATTTGCTTTTCTTTTCTTAATTATCCATTTCTAATACTTCATTATTCTTCCTCTGTCCATTTCACTTGCATCATCCTCCTCCTCCATACCCATATCTCAAAACTTGTTAAATATTTTTCTTCCTTTCTCCTGACCATCCATGTCTCTGCACCATAAAGAGCTATGCTCCATGTAGCATTTTTCTAATTTGTTCATTTATTTTCTTGTTTGTGAGAAGCTCCTTGTTAAATGCTGCTTTTGCCATTGCAATCCTACATCTGCAGTCCTGTGTAGTACTTCCATCCTGCACTATAATACTGCCAAGATATTTGAAGCTACTTACTAGTTCTAATTTTTGGCTATTTACCATTATATTTAATTCTTTGTTCCTTTGAAGCCACCATGACTTTGTTTTCTGGCATTGATCTTCATTCCATATTCTTGGCCTCCACTAGTCTCTATCATCCTCTGAAGCTTCATTAAAATTGAACATTTTTTCACTATTTCAGGGACTTATATGCATTAGGAAGTTGGTGTGTAATGAAGAAAAATAATTTCCTTTTAGTTAATTATTTTACAAGTAATAAAATATAATGAAATTGCTGCATATATATACATTAAGAATGATACTTTATAATGCATGAGGAATGATAATGTAACTGATGTAATAAATATGACTGCTATTCTGCTGTGTACTGTTAAAGAACAATAAATGAATTGCTATCGATAATGTTTGTTTTCAAACTACCTACCTACTTTATGCATATGCAGTTTTCTTGTAGCTTTATAGGAAATAAACTTCCTAATTAGAAGGTATTATTTGAAGGAAGAAGTCATCAGGCACGTAACTCTAGCAGGTATATTATCTCCAAGGAATAAGTCCTGCAGGGAAGTCTCCTCCAAGGAAACGGTAAGTCACCTGCCAAAACTTATCTAGAGCAGGTATATTCTTTCCTGAGAATAGGGAAGTCTTATCCGGGACAACAGGAAGTTACCTTCTCGAGATTAAGTCCGAGGGTGACTCGCTTCCTGTTCTCTCGGATAAGACTACTGAGAAGTGAGCTTCATACTATAAGTCCACACTCTTAAGAGAGTTGAGCTTCATACTACTATAAGACACCACTCTTAAGAGAGTTGAGCTCTCATTATGCTATATAAGATCATACTAGTATAACACAGGACTCTTAAGAGAGTCGAAGCTTCTTCCATCCTACTATAAGACACCCCTCTTAAGAGAGTCGAAGCTTCTTCCATCCTACTATAAGACACCCCTCTTAAGAGAGTCGAAGCTTCTTCCATCCTACTATAAGACACCCCTCTTAAGAGAGTCGAAGCTTCTTCCATCCTACTATAAGACACCCCTCTTAAGAGAGTCGAAGCTTCTTCCATCCTACTATAAGACACCCCTCTTAAGAGAGTCGAAGCTTCTTCCATCCTACTATAAGACACCCCTCTTAAGAGAGTCGAAGCTTCTTCCATCCTACTATAAGACACCCCTCTTAAGAGAGTCGAAGCTTCTTCCATCCTACTATAAGACACCCCTCTTAAGAGAGTCGAAGCTTCTTCCATCCTACTATAAGACACCCCTCTTAAGAGAGTCGAAGCTTCTTCCATCCTACTATAAGACACCCCTCTTAAGAGAGTCGAAGCTTCTTCCATCCTACTATAAGACACCCCTCTTAAGAGAGTCGAAGCTTCTTCCATCCTACTATAAGACACCCCTCTTAAGAGAGTCGAAGCTTCTTCCATCCTACTATAAGACACCCCTCTTAAGAGAGTCGAAGCTTCTTCCATCCTACTATAAGACACCCCTCTTAAGAGAGTCGAAGCTTCTTCCATCCTACTATAAGACACCCCTCTTAAGAGAGTCGAAGCTTCTTCCATCCTACTATAAGACACCCCTCTTAAGAGAGTCGAAGCTTCTTCCATCCTACTATAAGACACCCCTCTTAAGAGAGTCGAAGCTTCTTCCATCCTACTATAAGACACCCCTCTTAAGAGAGTCGAAGCTTCTTCCATCCTACTATAAGACACCCCTCTTAAGAGAGTCGAAGCTTCTTCCATCCTACTATAAGACACCCCTCTTAAGAGAGTCGAAGCTTCTTCCATCCTACTATAAGACACCCCTCTTAAGAGAGTCGAAGCTTCTTCCATCCTACTATAAGACACCCCTCTTAAGAGAGTCGAAGCTTCTTCCATCCTACTATAAGACACCCCTCTTAAGAGAGTCGAAGCTTCTTCCATCCTACTATAAGACACCCCTCTTAAGAGAGTCGAAGCTTCTTCCATCCTACTATAAGACACCCCTCTTAAGAGAGTCGAAGCTTCTTCCATCCTACTATAAGACACCCCTCTTAAGAGAGTCGAAGCTTCTTCCATCCTACTATAAGACACCCCTCTTAAGAGAGTCGAAGCTTCTTCCATCCTACTATAAGACACCCCTCTTAAGAGAGTCGAAGCTTCTTCCATCCTACTATAAGACACCCCTCTTAAGAGAGTCGAAGCTTCTTCCATCCTACTATAAGACACCCCTCTTAAGAGAGTCGAAGCTTCTTCCATCCTACTATAAGACACCCCTCTTAAGAGAGTCGAAGCTTCTTCCATCCTACTATAAGACACCCCTCTTAAGAGAGTCGAAGCTTCTTCCATCCTACTATAAGACACCCCTCTTAAGAGAGTCGAGCTTCTTCCATCCTACTATAAGACACCCCTCTTAAGAGAGTCGAGCTTAAGTCCTGGATAAGACTATTCCCTGTGGGCTTATTCTTAGGAGTCTCTGAGGCTATTCCCGGCAGGACTCTCAGGAGTGTGACTGGACAGAGGTAGTTGGAAAGAATTACAATTTATTTGGAGTGCTGTTTTTAATCGCGGTAATTTTATACATGCATATTTGTCATTTTTTACACATTTCTGGCAACAAGTACATCCCAGTTTTGGAAATTAATTTAATGTAGAAGTATGTAAGTTTAGCAGCAATCCTGGTTGCCTATCATCCTTGCAGAGTCGTAATAGATGTTTCTCCAGGCCCCTGAAATGGCAATTTTAAATGATGCTATTAGTATTTGTTAATTTCACGACATTAAACAACAATAGATGTAGGTAAAAATACATATGCAGAAATGAATAATGACACAGGATAGACCCTTGGCATAGTCAAAGCTAATGGATAAGTTGAATTTCCTGGTCAAGTTATTTCTATGTGAAACTGAATTATAGGCGTTTGAGTTTTCAAACTTTACTTACAAGAAGATATTTAGACAAGTACTTTTTTTAGCCTAAGCTGGTGAATGGTGGCCGAGAATATTGTTAAGCAAACGAATGTACAACTGTAACCCAATTTAGATCTAGATTGTGGTGAATTTGTCATTTAACTGAAATGATGACGGTCAATTACAGAAACTCGGCCACACCTTCATATGTATTATAAATAAAATTCAAAAATTTAATAACATAATTGTTTCTCACATTTTTCTTGGAGACAAAGAGTGGCGCGAAACTTTAGAGGGTGTATCCACAATATTATAATTATTATTATAATATTATATTCGCTATAAATCAGACTACAGATTTCCTACTAACAGAATAGTCTTGCCTTCGGATTAGAGGTGTTGCGATGGCTGAAGTTAAATACGGGTTATTGTGTATTTTCACGCATTTATAAAAATTTGTAATCCGAACTCGAATGGGGAAAAATGTCCAGTTAAATGATAGCTAAAAGTTATTTCTAGACTAGGAAAAAATCGAACTCGGAAAAAGGGTGTGTATACAATATTATATTCGCTATAACTCATTGTCAGACTACAGATTTCCTGTAGGTGCTCCAGAATTGGATTTCATTGAATCATCTCACGATGACTCGGATGATGATCCGATCAAGTTAAATTACTACGCTTCTAAGGTTACTGCGTACTTTCACACATTTATAAAAATCAGTCAAAAAAAGGACGCTGAAAATATCGGTGGCTAAAAATCGATCACAGAAGAACAGTAACTGGAAACGGAAAAAAGGAAAGGTAAATGGCCAAATAATAATATAATATCGTGAAAGGATTCATTATTTACTCTTAAATATATCATAGGCTCAATATCGTAATCATTAAACAATTGATTCATATAAATTAAATTTAAAACGTGAGCACTTTTAGATCTTAGTTAAATTAATGCGTCAAGTTACTGCGTATTTTCACGTTTTTATAAAAGTTTATAATTTTGGCAGATTGCAGACACAAATCCAATCACCTATATTTTCGGAGTACCTTCTATATGTTGCTTGTATATTACGACACAAATGTGACTCCCCACTCGCCTACCTCCCCTCCAGACATTTCCCCTCTGAAGGTCGCCTACCGACTGGAGGGAAAGTTACCCGAACTTATTTCCTAGTTCCCTACGTCGACTCGGTTGGCGGAGTGGGTATAGTACCTGCCCCCCAATGCCGAGGAAGCGGGTTCGATTCCGACGGTGGAATCGTGCGCTCAAGTGGAGCTAGGCTGAAAAAAGCCCCGTCGAGAACAGTTAGTTTACGGCCGCCCAGAGGACGGCGGTATTTTTTCAGCCTATCGATTCCACCGTTGTAATCGGCCCGCTTCTGCATTGGTTGGGCAGGACTAGCCCACCTCGCTACCCGAGTTTGGCCTCTGTGGCGGGTTTTTGCATCCGTTAATAAAATAATTACATTTTACCGATCATTTTTCATCTTTTCCAGCTACCTGCAGACGAACTAAAATTATCGGAAGGCCAAAATAATGCTCGGAGAGGGCAAACATAATAATAGGAAAGGGAAAAAAATACTCGGGAAGAAATAAGACCCGAAAAAATAGGATGCGGAAAATTCAAAACCGGATAATATCGGAATTGGGAAAATAGAACGCACACTAAAAAACCGCTGTCAAATAAATTCGGAAACGGAAAAACCGAAACGGGAGTAAAATCGGAGATGGAAGAAAAGAGGACGCACAAAATGTCGAAAAACGATGGAAAAAATAAGATAAATAAGCTATTCAAACAATAAATGGTGTACAAATAGAATATAGAGAATGACAGGCGATTGTGAAAAACAGCAGATGGAAAAAATAATGCGTTGCAAAAGAATAAAGATAATATAGATGGAAATATAAACAATAAATCGGTGTGATATGATAGCTGAGTGAAATATTTATGATCATAAAAATAACCGACGAAAAAATATGCGATAGCAGAATGGTAAGAAAATAATTGAGAGAAATTTTTCTTTATTGTCCTTTAAATAGTGCCAGATACATTACGGTCGTAAATTGTATTTCGAATGCTCTTATAATATAAACTCAAAGAATCTCGCTTATTTATAAGCAATTGTTTACGAATATAGACTCGCAAGAGACTATACCAAGTAATTATCACTATATTGTATATGAACCTGCTCGAGATTAGCACTTATATTATATAAAAATTTTTTTTTTATTTTACTCCAGAAATCTTTATACAAAAATTGAGAAAATTATTATAATTATAATGGAATTAAGTCGGACTATTGAATAAAACAGGCGATTGAAAAATCCGGTGCAAACTATAAATGAAGATAAATAAATAATTAATTGGTCGGTTTAATAAAATACTCTAGCGGAAAAAAGCGTTCATAAAGATATTTGTCGAAAAAAATAACCAACAAAAAAATAGGCAAGTGAGAGGAGGGGGAAAGAGATAAGGAAAGAAAGAGAGGAGGGGAGGAAAAAGGAAGAAAAAGGGTGAGGGGAAAAGAGATATGGAGGAGGAGAGACGGGAAGAGGAATGACAGAGTAGACGGGAAATGGAGAGGAGAGGGGGAAAGGGAGACGTGATGTGGAAAAGGAGAGGAGAGAGGGAAAGAGAGTGGAGAGGGGAAAAAGGAGACAAGAGAGAGGATAGAGGGAAGAGAGAGGTGAATGGGAAAGGGAGGGGAGAATGGGAAAGAGAGAGGAGAATGGGAGAGAGGAGAATGGGAGAGAGGAGAATGGGAGAGAGGAGAATGGGAAAGAGAGAATGGGAAAGAGAGAATGGGAAAGAGAGAATGGGAAAGAGAGGGAAGGGGGAAAGAGTGGAAGAGCGGGGAGGGGGAAAGAGAGAGTGGGAGACAGAGGAGAGAGAAAGTGAAGGTAGAGGTAGAAAGAGTGGGTATCGGAAGAGAGAGAGGAGTGGAAAAGAGGTGTAGGGGAAAATTGAGAGGGGGGAAAGAGAGTGGGGAGGGGAAAAGAGAGAGAGGGAGAGAGTAAGAGAGACGGGACGGAAAGGGATGGATTAATGAGGGGGAGGAGGGGAAGAAAGAGAGGAAAGGGGAGAGAGGGAGGGTGAGAGAAGAAGTGAGGGAGGGTGAGAGAGGGAGCGGGAGAGAGAGGGAGCGAGAGAGAGGGTAAAGAGGATAGAGGGAACGGGAGATGGAGGGAGAAGAGAGGGTGGAGAGTGGTGGGAGAGAAGGAGGGAGCGCCGGGGAGTGAAGAGGGGGTAGATAGATAAATGTCTTTGTTCGGGAAAAATTTAAACCATGAGGTCCACTGTTACATTTAACAGGATTCGTACCCGCTACCTTTTCAAGAAGCAGGCGAGTAGCAGCCAGCGCCCTAACAACTACACCACCGGCACCCCGAGGGTAGAGATAGAGGGTGGAGGGAGGGAGGGAAAGAGGGGTGAGCAAGGCAAGGAGAGGGGAAGAAAGCGTTAGATGAATAGATACTATGTAAGAAAGCAACAGAGAATACTTTTATTATTTTTAGATAAAGTAAGAATTTGGCACAAAAGGTTTTAAGAAATAATATTGATTTGTCTACGTTTTTTGGTCATAATCCTGTCAATATTTTGACATGAAATTACACTAGTAGATATTTGACGGTATCAGAGTTTAAAATAAAAGATTTAGATATCGGGAAAACATAGCTCAAGCTCTCAAAAATATACATAATATCTTCGATTGTCCACATCGACGGCTATTTTTCTGAACTGTCTGTTCTTTCTCTAGCATAATCCGTGAAGATATAGGTACGGCACGTCGTTATTCAATTATATCCATTACAATTCTCGATGGCGATTCATTTGTTGTTACTTTTACGTTGGGAATTCGTTTTCTGTTGAATGTACTTCCTGCATACTAACAAAATAATTGCAGAATGTATGCACACGTCGCTTACACATCACCGTAATAGGGCATCGTTAAAAATTAACGAAATTGACAAATACAGTGTTGTCCCGAATATAACGCGACTCTAAAATTTCAAGAAAAAACTGAATTCGAATACAACGCGACCCCAAATATTTTGGAAGTTTTTATAGAAAATAACTCGAAAAAATCAAGAAAATTATTAAGTTTCACTCTATTAAACGTTTAAATAATTTGTAAACATTTATTATGTGCTATAAAATCTGGAGTCTTCTTCATTCTCCCGAAAACAATGTAAAACACAAAAATAAAATAAAAAATTTTAATCATAATCAGGTAACTACCTAACCAGAATCTTCTTCCTCTTCCTGGATTTTATTTATTTTAAAATTCATGTCATAACCTCGTCGGACTTCTGTTAACTTGCGATTTGGAAGAACCTTTTTTCTCAACATGATCAAAACTCTCATTGTTACCAATTGTTAAAATAACGAATGAATAAACACTCGTTAAGGTAGGTATAAAGAATACGCCGACGCACTGAATGCAATGCCTATCACGGGGTTCAGCCACCGACTGAACTCGATCTATTCTCGCCTCAGATGCTTCTCAAGTACAGTGTCACATGCACTCCTAATGTGTCTACAATGAAACCAGTATCTAAATAGACGTGCGGAATGTAGGGTGATTTTTTGAAACACGATTTTACGATCTTTTAAAATCACTAGTACTCGAATATAAATTTCATTTTTTGGAAAAAAACATCGCGTTATATTCGGAACGATACGGTAGGTATGTAAACTTGCCTTTTTATTCATAAGAAATGCGAAAACTGGATAATCAGCGACCGGTTGGCAAAAAACACACTTTATATGAATATTATATATCTTTCGCCATGGCGCCCGCGGTCGCCGCGTTGCCGACCTCTGCTCTAATGTAATCTCTTCCTATGTGTAACTCTTTCTCCCAACGTGGTTTTAGAGGTCATTTTGCCACATTGTCACATAGTAACTTGCAATTTGACCCGACGCCAGTGGGAGTGTTTCTCGAAACTGAGGATATTTGACCCGATGCGAGTAGCAGTGTTTCCGTCTGCAACATTGTATTTTGTGGAAGAGCGGGAGGAGTCGTCGAAGTTTTTCTCTCATCGTCAGTGTGCTTTTGAACGTCACCCTGCATATAAAAAAAAAATAGTGCTATATAATATATATAGTTATAATAGCAGACCATACATTTCGTCCTTACGCAGGTTATCTATAATTTGACGCTCTCTAAGCAGACGCGACCAGCAGTTTCATTCTGATAAGCTTTTTTGTTACCTATATGTTATAAGAACACTTCTGTTAGATCACACTTAGTAGGACTTATATTAAGTAATAACATGAATATTTATTATTTAACAACACAACAAATGAAGTGATTACATTTTTTTGTATACTGGGTCAAATTGACCCGACGCTAGTAGTTACGTAACTTTTTGCCACGCGAGTAGTTAAGGGTTAATAGATAGATTTTTTTGACAGCGAACACTTTGAAGAAACAGTATTGCAACAAAAAAACAGCAGGGGTGTACACGAGTTTCCCGTGGTACAGAAGTGCTTTTCGTCAAATTCGCCCTAGTATAATCGTATACTTGCTTTGCTTTGAAATCGGAAAGTTATTTTTCCTCATATTGTGGTGGCCCTGCATTTTAGATCCATTCTAAACGTATTCATTTCGTTTTCCCATTCTATACTCGCCCTACACACGAAATTTCTTTGAAATCCGTTCAGCTAATACCTTACAAATTCATAGTTACAGAAAATACTAAAGTTGATATTGTGGTAGCCCTGTTTAATCGACCCGGTCGATAATTAATATTTTGGTTATATATTTATATGATGATTATATATTCTATCTTTGGTTAAAATCCATGAGATCAGTTCTATATAAATACGATTAAAAATATATTATTTCACTTTTTAGTGTGGTAGCCCTGCTCTTTAACTCCGCTTCAAACATCTTGATCTCATTATGGTATGTTGTACAAACCTTATATGCAAAATTTAGTTGAAATCGGTTTGGCCAATTCCTTCCAAATTCACAATTACCGAAAAGTTAATCTTTGCAATTGTGGCACCCCTACTGAATGGATCCGGTCGAAATATGCCATCTTGGTCATTAATTTATGCGAGTATTGTATGTACCAAATTTGGTTGAAATCGATTGAGCCAATTCTTCCCTGATATATGCGTACGGACAGACGAACATCACGAAGATAATAGTGCTTTTCAGCAATGACGAAAAGCACTAATAAGAAATATACATTTTTAAATAAAATTTTCAACATTACAGTACTTGCATTCTTCAGAACAAAGTTGGATCATCGAAGGTTAACACCCAATACTTGGAAGATGTCGTTAATGCACGCAAAATTTTTCGCTTGCAGGTAGACACAAATGCGAGCATACACTTCGCAAGAATGAACCTTAGGGCAAGGGTGTGCAACCTTTTTTCCGATAGCGGTCTGCATTACTATTTCCGAGTACGTCGGCGGACCGCATTTATAGTCGCGGTTGTTTCGATTGGCCGCATTTAAAGTCTCAGTCGGACTTGAATCCTGTATCGAATCCGTTATCGCGCGGACATTTTGTTGGAATTTTTTTTAATCGTTTGAAAATTAAAATAAAAACAGTTCGCGAGCACATTTAGTAAAATTGTAGATCTGTAAATAATTACACAAGTACTTCTCATTTCCAACAACTTTACCGATAGTTGTGCGACAAAATCAATGTTCTATTCGTAGTGAGCGGAGAGAGGGGTTGACCCGCGTAGTCCTTGAAGCGGGCGGAAATGCCTGGCGAAACGAAGAAAGGGGTTAAGCGCCAGGGGCGGAGCACCTAGTAGTCTTAAATAAAAATTTTAATGGGTCGTTCCGATCTCCAATGGTTCGAAACTATACAACGATGCTCCTTATTCAGGGGTCAGCAAACGGTGGGTCGCGACCCCTTAAGGAGGTCGCGAGAGGATTTTAAGTGGGTCGCAAGCACCCTCTGCTAAGGCAGGTGATTTTATTCAGGTTTTCAGTGTCATGGAGGTTTAAATTTATTGGCATGTTTTGTTCAAAAAACAAAGAAAATTATATAGCTTATCAACGTTCAAAAACGTCTTTAACAAGCGAGTTATTTTTATAAAACAAGAAATTATATCTCAGTAGCGATCTGTATTTAAAAAATTAAACTATACGCCACATATTATCTGAATGTTTTTAATACACATATGTAGTTGTAAATAAAATAATTGTTAGTGCTGATCTTGTATTTATAATGAGCACAAAATAAAAAACTCATTATTAATTTCCTTATTGTCATCCCTCTCCCCTATATGGAGAAAACTGGTGTTTTCTTTTGCTTCTCGAATATTCTCGGGGGGTTGCGGCGACCAAAAATCCGGATGGGGTAGTTGCCTACAAATATGCCTGAGAACCACTGGCCTGGAGCATCATTTTCTCTAGCATAGTCCACCTTTATTTATAAGATGGTTCTTAAGCATAAATTGACATTTTAAATTATTACCGATTATACATCTGTGATGTGGCTTTTCTTGTTCAACTTTTAGAATTTAATAGGAAAAATTGGCTCTTGTGGAATCAATTGATCTTAGCGTTCACCAGTTTGCAACCCCACCTTCCCCCACACTCCTTCCCCTATTCTGCCTATCTCACTCCCGAGTTTACAGACACCATCTTGAAGCACAACTTGAGAGTCAAAATAATCACAAATGTTCCAAAGTACACTAACACAATATTATTACAAAGTTACAAATTAATAAGAAAATATTATTTGACAACAGGGCAAAATTGAAAATTAACAGCAACCATTAGACGAGAACGGCGAGAAAAAAAAGGGTGGCCAACCCTGGCATTCACCGACAGTTATGAAAGTACCAGAGAGACTAAATAATTGGATGACTGGTAAATAGATTATGCTTGCCTCACATTGTTTAAGTAGAGCCCCAAGAAATTCACAGTATAAAAAAAAATAAAAAAAATCACTGTGTATGGTAGTACATAGATAGAGAAATATTTTAAGGTATCCTAGCCCAATTGGGGCTAGTGTACACTAACTGTGGTAAATATTACCAACGAACATGACATGACAAGGTTATTAAAAGAATTTTGTGCCATGCTGACATACATAGATGTCTGGAGACCATCTATGATGCCTGAAAATGTAACTGCATTTAGCAGTATTGCAGCAATTTGCCTTGTAGATATCAATTTATTTTACCAGATTTGCATCTGGGGGCTGGTTGCAATGATAAGAATCATCGGGCGATGATGATGACCAGAACATTAACAAGGAACAATATTAATAAACTGAAAATTGAATATACCGAGAGGAACAGGGTTTACTAGAGGAATTTGCAAGAGTTAAATTTTTACTGCCAAAAAGCAAATGCTGAGAAAGAAAAAAGGAATAGCTCATATTTTCTAAAATGAGTAAGTGTGCCTATTGCTACATTTGCAAATTATTTTGTACATCAGCAACAAAACTTACTACTGGTTGCAATAATTGGAAAAATATAAATATTGTGTTAAAGGAACAAGAACATTCTAAGGGCCATATTACATCGATGTGTGTTTTTCGAAAGAGAACTTCAGTTGTTGGTTGTATTGATATAGAGCCGGCTAACCAAATAGTGACAGACTAATTATTGGCAACAAGTTTTAAAAGGAATTTTTGTGCCTGTTAAGTTATTATCAAACTTAGGTATTGCTTTCAGATGCCATAGAGAAGATTCTAATTCTAATATAAAAGGAAATTTTTTGAGTTGTATAGAATATCTAGCTGAGTTTGACATTTTCTTAAAACACATTTAGAAAATGTTGCTTATCCGGGTTGAGGAAACGTTAATTACTTATCCCATACAACTTGTGATGAATTTACCAGTATAATGGCAATAGAAGTTAAAAATAAAATCATTAGTGAGATCAAAGAAGCCATGTATTTTTCTATTATAGTGGATTCAACTCCTGATGCTACTCATATTGATCAGCTAACATATGTTTTGAGATACATACATTGAGAAGGCAATGCTTGTGAAAGTTTTATGGGGTTTATTCCAATCGACAGACATAATACTCAATATTTAGAACAATCTTTATCATCCACAAGTTTTCCATTGATATTAAAAATTGTAGGGGCCAGTCATATGATAATGCAGCTAATATGGCTGGCAAATATTCCAGGTTACAAGCTAGAATAAACGCCTTATGTCCAACTGCAACTTATGCACCATGTGCAAGTCATTCGTTAAATTTAGTGGGAAACTCTTCTGCTGAATCTTGTTCTGGTGCCCTACCAATATTTTGATTTTGCAACACATTTATGTATTTATTTCAACATTCACAAGGCGATGGAATATTTTCATCAACTCTTTAAAAAGCAAGTCTTCTCATCATATAAAAAGAATAAGCGATACTAGGTGACTGACTCAAGCTGATGCAGTTTTAGCATTAAGAAAAAACTATGCTTGCATTAAAGAAGCTTTAAAAGAAATAACTATTAATGACAATGAAAAACCAATGGGCAAAATACATAGAAGCACAAAAATTAATAAAATTTTAAAATCTTTGGTAGAATTTATTTCACATATTCGGAATGATTTTGAAAGCATTGAGAGAGAAGCAGCCGATTTAACAACTGATAAGAAGTTTAATGATGTAACAACCATGGTAAAAAGAGGAAACTGCAACATGATGAATCAAGAAACAATTAAATAAATCTTACTGGAAAAGAAGCTTTCATAAATAACAATGTTATTCGTGATGTTCTAATATGCGAGTTAAAATATTTGTGCAAATGCTTAACTCAAGACCATTTGAGCAGTTTAGCAATTTTATTTATTGAAAATAATTTTGTTCAGAACTTGGATATTGAAAATATCAAAAATAAATTTGCAGAAATGAAATCTAGAAAAGCAATTATTTCATTAAATTATAGTTCTTTTAATTAATTTATTTACTTATTTACTTTACTGGATACTGCCACCTATACTTGGTCATTTTAGTTTATAGTTCGTTTGTATACTTATAGTTTTATGATGTTTTATTTAATAAAGATTTTTTTGCTGTATGTTGTATTTTTTGTTTAATAAAAAAATTTTAAACTGCATTGAAATTAAAAAAAAATAAAAGAATACCCTTATGTATAGAAGATAAAATAGTTATAGGCCTCCAAAATACGTTGCGCCTTAATCCGCCACTGCTGACATCAATGCACAAACAAGCCCATTCAAAGATGTTACCTCTTGAATGAAAGCATGATTAGAGTGCATTGGAAGTGATTGGATTGCACAAAAAATATTCTCTTGCTGCTCTGAAGAAGTTAGTCTGAGGGAAACATTTATGCTCTATGGAGGAAGCTATTGTTGGTTTTTTACACGGTTACATTTATGTTTAAGTTCTAATAGGTTAAAAGAGTCGAAGTTATCATGGTGACAACCAATAGAAAACGGCAAGTAATACCTAATGATGTAGACAGCAATCTTACTTGAAAGTGATTCAGAATAAAGTGCCAATTCAGACAGTGATAGTGAGAATCATATTAAAGATCGTGCTCAAATTACTAAGATAAAAATCTATATTTTTTGGCATTTTTTGTAGAGTGGGCAAATACGAAACCTTCTCTCTCCTGTCCCTGTGCACTTCTATCATCTTTATTTATCCTTATTTGAAGGTTTACTCCACAAAACGTATGGGGAAGGTATAGAGATCTATGATATTGTAGTATACATGAAGTAATCTGTAAATCTGGAATAAAGACAAGTAATATAGTTCTCCTGTGAATGCTTAAAATAATTCATCAAGCCATTTTACCAAAAAATACCCAAAAAATTTAGTATAAATGCTCAAAGTTTTATCCTCAAAATATTTCAAATGGTAGGTAAAAAATTATAAATTTTTATGCAAGTTTACTCCAGATTAGCAAATTCATTTAAATCTCCTCTGACCTCTGGAATGGCTTTGATTTAAATGTTTTCTGCCCTTGAGGGGTTAAACTAAAACCTTTCATATAATTTTATTCTGGAGCAAAATGATAGTTGAGCTCCAATTATTCAAGTGTGGTTTATATGGATGACTTGCCAATCTGAAGTTAGTTTAAAATTTCCTGCTTACATGAAAAATGAAGGGGACAAGTACTTATTTATTTAAACTGTGTGAATATGTCAGATCAATCAAATAAAAGATATTTCAGCTAAAGAGACAAAGAAAGTTGGCAGTATTTTTTGCCAAAATAATGTAGTATAAATTCATTTACCTAACATTTTATTTTATAGTGATTTTTATAAAAAAGGACCATCTTAAATTCACAGCGATGTGAAATTACTTAGAGTAATGAATGCTTTTGTAACATAGTTCATATTTCCTCCCTAATAACAGCTTCTGGCTTAATTGATAGCTGTGAATAAACTAACTGGTTAATTATTTAAGTTCCTTTGTAAATTAATAAGCAGCAGTAATAAAAAGTATCTGCAGTGATATAATGACTATTTTCGGTTGAAATTTTTTGCATCGACTATTGTTAGGTTAAACTAAGGTCAGATATAGTCGAAGGATCAGAACATTTTTGACAAACTGTAACCCTGAAATCACTTATTGAGAGCTTGTTTTACTTTGTGCAAATTTTCTAGCCCATCTGTAAGTTTATTTTATTTTGTACATTTCATTTTATATTTATAGAACCTTAATGAATAATAATGCAATAGATTCCTTCATAGACAGGGTCTTCATTTGGGTGGATATGGCATGTGACCTGTTTTTATGTGCACAAATTTGTACAATGTTTAAAAGGCATTATATAAAAATTTTGCCTCCAAAAATGTGGATTATTGACATTAATCAATTAGCCATGCCAACCAAACTCCCAATCAACATGGATAATCAGAGCTTTATTGTATTTCTAAATTGACAGTGTTTTACAATATATACAGTATAGTGTTTTCTACATAAGTGACAAATATTAGCTTTAAGTCTTAAAATTTGGAAGAGATACGAATTTTTTTGTAAGACTGCAAAATAGCTTCAGGCAATTGCCAATTGATGCTCAAAGGATTAATACTTCATAACACCATTCACCCTAACTCTCAACTTAGGCTATCTCCTTTAAAATACTACTCTATCTCCTGATTATCCCTGGATATTTAAAAAATGTCACAGAATCAAGATCCTGAAAACAGTTACTTTGTATGAAACACAGATATGGCCTAGCCTACTCTTTTGGCTACATAAGTTATATATGGTAGCTTCAAAAAGTTCCCAGATTTATACCGTTTTTCCGGTGATCGGAGAGAGACGGGTCATGTCAAATTGGCAACACCTATCAGGATGCAGTATGCAAGTTCCAACTAGTTGCATGTGGACGGCTGGCAAAAAATCTGAGTTTGTGTTGAGTCATGCACGTTGGTGCATCGTGTTGTGATTTTCGAGTGAGGTCACCTTAAAATGCCTGTTTTTGAACAGCGAACTAACATCGAATTTTGAATGTTAATACAGAAGTCTCCATCTGAGACTCTTAAATAGTTACAGCAGCCAAGTGTATGAGTGGTATAAGCAGTTCTGTGAGGTCCGTGAAAGTATCACATATGACCCTCTCAGGGATCGCCATCAACTTCAACCAATGATATGAAAATTGAGCATGTACAGGAGATTGTGAGAAGTGATAAGAGGCCAAAGTCTGGAGACAATTGCCACTCAAGTTGTAATTTCAGTTGGAAGTTACTACACCACCATTCATGAATACTTGAACATGCACCAGGTCTGTCAAAAAATCGTTCCTTGAAATATGACAGCGGAATGATGGGAATCATGGATTCTGTTAGCGGGTGACTTAATCAAGAGATGTAATGGAGAGGGTCTTTTGGATAACATCATCACACGACCTTCAACCAAAATAGCAATTGACAGAGTGGAAGTCACCAAGGTCACTGTGAAGCATGAAATTCCAAATGGAGAGGAGTAAAGGCAAAGTGATGTTGGAGTTGTTTTGTCCACTGGAGCATCGTCCACTTTGAATTCTTACCAGAAGGCTGAACTGTGAATAAAGAAATGCACTTTGAAGTTCTCCATTGACTCAGAGATGCAAGAAAGCAACTGGAAAAATAGGCACAAAAGAACTGGATTCTGCTGCATGGCAATGCTCCAGCACACAGGTACCTTTTGGTTGAAGAGTACCTCATGAAAAAAGCTATGCCAACATTAAAACATCCACAGTACTCTCCAAATCTCAGCCCCATGTGATTTCTATCTGTTTCCGAGAGTCAAAGATATGCTGAAAGGCAGACGTTCCCAGGATGCTGACAAAGAGAAAGTGGCCTTGAACACGGTTGCAAAAAATTAATTTCAAGAGTGCTTCTAATAACTGTACAGCTGCTGGCAAAAATGTGTTGTTGCCCAAAGATAATAATTTGAAGTAAATGTTGCTTACGTGTTTGTATTTCAATGCATTTTCACAAAATAAAATAATTCCGGGAACTTTTTGAAGCTAACTTTTATGATTTATTGATTTCAAGCAATATAGTGAGTTGCATGATTTATTTAAACATATACAGTATACTGTTGATTAATCTTGCAGTTAATATGTACTCTTCTAACATGGCGGCAAGTGAGGCGAAAGCTATCTGTTGAATAATCGGGACAAAGTTATTTTTTGCTGTATCTGTAATCAGCATTTCCATACTAATTGTACAGAATTAAGTGAGACAGTATTGCAAGTCATAAAAGAAACACCATCTGTATACGGGGCCTGTATAAACTGTGTTATTGATCGAGCTAAGATCATAACAAATGTAATGTGGCGGCCGAAATAGCACTTCTACGGGAAGAAATGAAGAAGATGATGCACTCCTGCAACTCAAAGGCCTCTTGTTTAAAGAGAGAAAGTTCAAACAAAACGTCGACGACTAGTAAGAATGAAAATCATCTAGTGCAGACAAGTATACAAACAATGAAACTGCCATGGGTCGTGGCTGCCTATGAACATCCAGTAACCCGACAGATTAAAAAACTCCAGCCTACGGTTGCAGCACAAGAGGAATCAAAGGCTGTGAGAAGAGAAACACCAGGAGGAAAAAAGTGAGTTTTAAGCTAGTGCTGATAAACACCAGGAGGAAACTAGTTAGTGTAAAGCCAATCCCACTTTGAATGTGATGGGTGACCCACCAACTCTCGTGACTGATCATAACGATGGCGAACCATGGATCCCTCTGACCCAAAAATGATCGCATCGAAGGAACATCATTGTCGGAACAGGTGATGCTTCCACTCCTTCCTCCCTAATGAGTGCCCCTCAAAAAACACATCTTCATATATGGAGACTTGACAAGAAAATGATGCAAGAAGATAATGTTGATCACGTGAAAAAAACAATAGGTTGTGAAATTGAAGTGACCAAATTAAAAATTTAACAGTGATATATAAACTCCCAGAAAAGGCATGCCATCCAGGCAAATAATTTGTGCATGGCCTATTAAATTCGTAAATATATTATACATATTTAACTAAAAAGTTTAACTTGGAGTGTAGAAACAAATAAAGTCTCAGAAAACTTTAGTATGGAGGATATAAGGGGAGTATGAAATTCATATACTATTTTACAGAATTTCAGAGAGAAAAATATCCAAGTAAGCTGCACATTTTGTCTGCCAGCAATGTTTGAAAGAAAAATGTAAGATTTGCTAACTCACAATTTTGCCAATCATTTGAGTAACATTTGTCAAGACTTCATGAACTATCATCAGAGATAAACCAACCTGCATGAATCACTACTTATAATTTACTATAATGCAAAATAACATGCTTAATATTCAATTTTCACAGCATTAGTAATAAACAGAGTTCAGACCTTTTTTATTTAATTAAATTCAAGATTACTTTAACAAATTGACTTGCAGAAAATAAATCGTCATTTCTCAAAAAATTGCCAAATTAATTTAGAGTATGATTTAGTGCTTTTTATCTTTAGGATAATTTTTGAATTTTTCTGACTACTCATGTTCTTCAAATATACCTTGTTAGTTTGTAACTCAAGTATACTTCATAAGCAAATATATATGAACCACTAACAGTTTGTACAAATCTAAGACTCAAAATAATGGTTCTAATATTTTCTATTCAATATTTTAGTTGCTGATATTCTAAGTCTTAAGTTATCATTGCTACCATGGCTGAGTAGAGAACTAAACAATTTCCATGACATGATTATATTATTCAGTACATACCACTATTCACAATAACTGCAGTAACTTATATGAAAACCAGCATCTTACAAAATCCAATTTTGTGATAAACTTTTCATAAAGAAAAGCAAGCAGGATGAAATAAAATTATAAATGCTGTAATAGACATTGTCTCACAAAATAATTTCATTCTTCTCAATCAATATCACACAAATCTAATATCCTATTTATGCTGCACACTTGCATATTCATGAGCATCAAATAATATTGCAGTTGACTGCTGGCAAACGTCTTTCATCAAAAATAAGTAACATGTTGCGTTTCATAGAGCGAACGTATTACTAAATGCATTTACCAATACTTTGCCTAACTTCTATTAATACAGCATAAATGTTTATGCTATTATTGCATAAACTGATCAAAACTGTAAAATTTCTATTAGTTTTGTTAGGTAAAATTCTTGATTCTGAACATCAACTTTTGCCTGAACATGCAAAAATCTATTTTAGAAAATATGGTTAACTGTTTTACATTCCAAAAACTATTGCCCCTAATCAACCTGATAAATACTACATGTAAAGTGGGAAGCTCATTCCTTCTAATTTGTAACACAAAGTGATTACACTCACCCCTATTCTTCCTTGTTTTCACAAAAGAGAACACGATCATGAAGATCCAGGATGTCAGCTGAGCAGTAGATTGCATGTCCAGAATGGCCAGGTGACTATCTCTTGGAGTCATGCTTCTGAAACAACAACAGAATCAAATCAGAAATCTTACATTACAGAATGTCATGCTGATATTAAGGCATCTTGTTATACTCTTACTTTTCTCATGTGAAATCATTCTGCCATTTTTCATAATTAAATTTCATGTTACTCTTTAATCTGAAGATTTTAAGAAGAAATAGAGTAAAAATAGCCTTTTTGTACATTTATCAAAGCATCATTTCTAAGTTGCTCAGGTACCTAAACCATAGTATTTGGTTAAAAATACACTTGAAAATTTATTGATTACAAACCTTCATATCAACATAACTAAACATGTGATTGATATTTATGAATCTTTCCATATATAGTTACATGCATTAATTATTTATGAACTGCTCTAAGACTAAGAAAATGTCATCTCTAACTCACAATCAGTGGAACAAAATCTGTGAGACTAAAAATTCAGAGAAAATCTGCCTTGGTCAAGATGTGCAATGCTGCATCCATCTCAAATGATGGTCTATCTTAATTAATACAAAGCAATGGTATGATCACATTTATATTCATCTCAGGTTTAATATCTTTGCATAACCAAGTCTTTTATTTCCAAAAGTTAAGAATTCTTCTCAGAACATGAAATCTCATGACAATAAAAATTTATTTATGGAGGCATTACCCTGATAACAAACATCAAATTCGGTATTGTTAGCATTTTAGTAAGAAGTTGTACATCCAGGCCAAGATGTAACAACACTGCCTTAGACTTTGATACTTCTAGGAATAATTATTACATTATAAGCCAAATAGGATAAATTTTATATTTATTATTGCATGTACAGAAGTTTCAATTTCAGAAGAATATTTTATGAAATATATATAACAAAGTATCACCCTTCCCTAGCTACAGATAAACTACAGGATGAAATACTGAAAAAACTTTCATTTTCAATTGTAGGTTTTTGCAGCAATCAATCATTTGTCTAACTAATAATGAGAACTGATTTAGAGTTAAAATTTAGAAATATTAGAAAATTCAATCACTTTTTTCCAAGCTAGAATGTGAATAGGAATAAGAAGTTAGCTAACAGAAAGCCTTATTACCAAAGGAAGCAATCACAGGAATTTGAACCAAAGAAATTTTACATTGAAGAACTTTCTGAATGTAATGGGATAAAGTTACTCTTCCTGACTGAGACAAAAGAAATATTTCTAAAGGTAATATTATGTTATTAAATCACTTGCCCACTTCCTCTAAATAGCCTTCTAAGGTAATATTACTAGTAAGGAGTACAACTATCTTCCATCAATGAAGGAATAGGAAAGCTTCAAGCCTAAAATAATGAGCCAAGTAAATAAAAATTAAGAAAATGCTTTGACTAAAAAAATTACCATTTTAAAAATTTAATTCATTTGAGTTGAATGAAAAAATAGCATTTGCTTCTGCTTGAAAGAACTGCTTATTTTCAATTTTTTTTAGCAAATGGTTAAAAATGGGTGAATAAAACTGTGCTTAGGCTAAATTCTTTAAGTATCGCTTGACATTTTATAAGTGTGGTGAGGGACTCGCTGAAAATTTATCAAGTTCGTTTTTTATATTTTGGTGATAATTTTACCAAAACTAGTGATATGGCAGTTTATGATTTCAGGAAAAGTGAAAAAACATGAAAAAAGATTAAAGTCAATAACTAATGATTGCAAAAATGTATTGCATCGTTTTACAGAGGAAAATGAGGAACATATATCAAATCTGTTTCTACGACAAAATCAAGAGAAAATATTTGTTTTAAGTTAAGGAAAATGAAATTAAATGCTTTTAAATATTACTCAAATGTATGATGAAACTATCATATTCAACTACCACTTGTTTTTTTAATGTAAACAAATATAGTGAAAGAAGAATCACCGAGCTTTTTTTCATAAATAAGATTATAAACATTTTAATGTAATATAAATAATTTAGTTATTCAATATACTTAAACCTAACCACTACAAGATTATAACTAAACAAAGATGTCAACATGTTGAGCACAAGCAGTGGCATAGCTAGATTCTCCTTCACCTGGAGGCAAGCCACAGAGATGTGCCCCCCTCCTTTTGCTCCCTGTACAATTTTCCAGACAAATACAATGCAGGTAATGTAATCGAAAGTCAAGCATACTATACTAGCATTTTAATTTGGCATATATTATGGTATTATTATTGATTATAAATGGAAACATTAATTTTTGATCCATGAGTTGCCCCTTCAGCCCTGCGCCAGGAAGCCACTGCCCCCCTCTTCTCCCCCCTTATCATGCCACTGAGCACAAGGTAAGAAAAGCTTAGCCTGAAAATTTGGGTACCCTATCTTCCATATTTATATAGATATTATGGGTAATCTGATTGATGGAAAGATAAAACATGTTCATGTTCATAATATTTAAGCATTTGATTAAAACTGAACAGTAAATTCTTATTAGTAAAAGCAAACTTTTATTCACTCAAAATAGAGTGTATTCTTTTAGTAATTGCTTCTGATGCTTTCTTTTAACATTTACTAAGTTTTTATTCACTCGGCTCAATGAGTAAGAGACCAGAAATCTAAACTCCTAATAAGTAAAGTGCAAAAGGCTGGTGTAATGTTTGGGAGGTATGAAAGTAAATCCAGCTGTAACTGCAAGCAAGATTTCTCTTTACTTAGCTTTGCTTTAAGTGATTCAATATTATGGCAAAATAATCAAAATCCACATAAGCGAGACAACATATTAACCACATGGGTTTCCTTGCTGCCTAATAATAAAATGATCTGTTCCACCTTAAGAGCTCACAAAAAACTTTCATATAAAATAGTTGCATGTCCACCATAAACATTTCAGTCTCGAGAGAAAAGAGAGATATAACGAAGATTTTCATCTAACACAGTGAGCGAATAAGCAAAATGCAGAATCTTGTAAGGAGATCCACACCCATATACACTATAACTCCCATATTCAATAGTAAATTGCAATTGCTTCCATCAGATGCCATGTCATCCACGAATTACAGTTAACCAATTTAACATTGAAAATAGAAGTTAGTTCAGTTTCCTTACCTTTACAGAGAAAAATCCTTCCATGGTGGAATATCACTCTCTGGGGTGCTAGAAATACTTTTCTTAAGAATACCACCCCGAAAATGGACTTAATCACAGAACAGCTGTATCATGGGTATGAAGTTTACACAACTGCAAAGATTCAAGGAGTAATATTGGACATAATTATAACATTCTTACTAGCCAAAACCTTGAATAAAAATTCAACAAATAGCGATAATTGTTTGCATTGTCTTGTAAGAATGCAACTAAGTAAATACAAACTAAAAATATTTAAATACGGCTGACGACATACCTATAACATTATATATAACAGAGACCGCTTCCTAAGCACCGACGGTCAGTTACGTCTTGACGAAGAATATGATTAGTTCCTTCCGCCGACCATAAGAGGTCGCTCAGGACAGAGACCCAAAATTTTGGAAGGAAAAATCAAATTTCTCTTAAGCTAAAGCTGACCTTGTCAACTGCGTTCAGTTTCGCGGTGTCCGACGTTACGCGCGGCTTAACATCCAATCATTATCAAAACACTGATAAATGAGTCAATTGAGACAACACAATTGTAATTAAGCGATAAATCGGCAAATGGAAAAATAATCGGCAATAGGCGTTGAAATAGGTATTGGTCGCGCTTCTTTCGCTGAAAACATCAAAACCACGAGGAGGATCACTGCAGGTGTGGTTCAAGTCAAGGTTACGGTAGAGGTGGGTAGGATTTAGGGAGGAGAAGCTCTGAGGGTTGTTCGTGAAATCAGTGGGAATTATGACGCGCCAGCGATGCCGAGTAAACAGCGAGCCAGAAAATAAAGAAGTACGTGAATCATTTATTTCAGTGGCGGAACAAGCAACGAGCCCTGGGGCAAGAAAGTTTAGCGGGCCCCCATAAGTGACCAAGCGTGCTGATTTTGATGACTTTGGACTGTTTAACTTTTTCTATTGATTTCTTTCTGTTCGGATTTTTAACACAATATGCAGAGTCAATCCAATAGACGCTGGGGAGTTTTATACGAAGGTGACTGGTGACGGTGATTTGCCATAATTACTGTACCGCGCGCACCTTTTTTCCCAATGTGTCAGTAAGAAAAAGGGAATGCGCGTCTTGCATGAGGATTTCTGAACAGGTTATATAAATTGCGAGTGTCGATAGTAAATTCACTGCCACACGCTTGCGTTTACACTCGCAAAAGATGAAGAATTCTACGAAGTATACGCGCGGACCTTGTTTCGTAGACGGGTAATCGGTGAAGAGCCCGACTTTTTTTTTAATCCCAGATGTCAACTTATTCCAGCACGAATCTATTTTTTTTCCTCCGAATTGGCCCAAAAATAGGGGTGCGCGTGATACTCGAGGGCGCGCGGTACATGAGTAAAAACGGTGATTTTGACATGAGGGTCACTTTAGTTGCTTTCCGATGGCGCATGCTTTGAAACGTAATCCTTTATACCAAGTTGACGGCAACGCGTTGGCGATGTGACGCGGCAACTCTGAGTTAAAACAATACATATTTATGTATGCTTTATGATTGAACTTTCATTCGCAGAGCGTTAAAATGGAAGAATTACGTTTTGGAAATGCTTCTTAACGTATTTATGCAAATGTTTTTGTTCACCGAACTTGATCTTTGGTTAGCAAGCAGCCCATTTCTAGCGAATCATCAACAAATCTTTCAAACTGGCGCGAATTAAATATCGCATCATGTCAACATTGAAACACTTGGGAATGAAAGTTCAGGTGACGATGACTTTCTAGTCATATCAAAATCTTAATTTGCCGTCATATCAAAATCAAATCACCGTCATGAGTCACCTTAATATAAAGGCTCCCTAAGGATTAAAAACAGTGTTTAACCTTGAAGTAATGTTGCTTCGTTGCTACATATGATTGAATTGGATAAATCGTTGAAGGCAAATAAGGGCCCCTGTGGTACCAGTGCCGACACAAGTATTTACACGTCCGCGAGTCAGCCGTGCCGTATCCAAACAGTGACCTTATTGCGCATTGGCGAATGCTACACACAATGCCGGTCCGACGGCAACAATACTGTCCGAGTCAGTGCCGTGACTCTGGCCGGGAAAACTTGAAAAATATCGTTGCCGACGATATCTGAAAGTACGGTACTCTGTTTCCGGACGCCACGGCGCCGGATACGTATAAATGATACGTGTAATGATTCTCAAGGGTATTTCATTAGATACTATTTGTAGGCTATCAAGTGGATAGCAGGCCGAGCTCCTGGGCACTGCCCCGGCCTAGTTCCGCCACTGATTTGTATAATGCAGGGATCGGCAACCGTTTTCACAAGAAGAGCCACTTTTTCGAATTATGCATAACACGCAAGAAGAGTCTCAGTCATTGGCAGATCCACGGTGGGATGATTGGGGCGATCGTCCTCCCCCCTTACCTTACCGTCGTTTTACCTTTTGCGATTATCTCTGTAAAACAAACGTTTCTTCCAATAATACGTCCATACCTTTTATTTTCTACAATTCTATTAAAATTATTTACGAAGCCAATTTCGTTCGGAGAGCTTTTAGGTGTTTTAACGTGGAGAGTGGCTCTCGGGAGCCTTACGCAAGTCCTTAAAGAGCCGCATGCGGCTCAGGAATACTTCCGGTGACGTAAGCAGTCTGGAGGTGTGGCTTATAAGCGGAACGTGGAGGAAATATTACTGCATCTGGCTAAAATACACGAGTACATCGAAATTTTTAAGAATAAAGCGTCTATTTTTGTAATTTCCTTTAGCACGCTCTCAGCAAGTAATTATAAAATACGGAAGCATTGAATAAATCATTTTTCGGAGAGGATACCCAAGCGAGACTCGATCACGATATTCTAAGGCAGCAGATGACGACGAAATGGTCAATGCAGTCATGAATATACTATATATATCTATTTGATTAAAAAAGCAATGATCATTGTAATTGATCTTTAAAGTTATTATCACTGGCAATTTGCATTACCTTGTAAGGGTTACTCCGATGAATATTTAAATAGTTAAATGTTTATTTGAAATCGGATGCAATAATAACCTGAAAATTTTAAAATTACACATAAGAAAGGAGGAATATGAATATCATATAGTATAGCAATGAATACATTTCTCCCTTTCTTAGGTTTTTGCCCTATAAAATTGGCAGAAATAATCACTGATAATGATCGTTAGTAAAAGAATTTTAAATATCTAACACGTATGATTCAGGGTGGTGAAGATTAACTTCAATATGAGCTGTTAAAAGATGGCAAGTGAGCCATATATTTCACTTAACCTTCTTCCTTTAACAGAGTTTAACAGTATAATGCCTCCCAAGGTATGACCAAGGCCGAATTAAGGGGCTCGAGGGCCTTGGTGCATAATTTTTCGCAGGTCCCTTCCTTTACCCCGCACTTAGTCTGGGACCTCCGTGAGACTCCTGTTATTACTGGGTCCAGGCGCAACTGCACCCCAGTTAATCCGGCATTGCTTGGAAGAAAACAGAGGGGAGACATCTCATCTTCTATAGCTATATGTATGTAACACTCAAGAAGTGTTGATATATGAAAAAATACATTGCCTAAGAGCGATAGACGTCTGAAGGTATACAATCATAGCATATATCTTGCACTGATTTTCGTGCCAAGAAATGTCTCTTCTCAGCATTATAAAGCCATATTGTAAAGTCGCAATTACATATTTCTTAAAGCAGGTGTCAGATGCCGCAGTCAGTACGGTTTGATTGATTGGGGGTGGCCTAAATCCCCCCTCCCAGAATTGCAGTGGTTGTGGAGTCTATTAGTACACCCCTGAGTCCCATATTTTCTTCTGGAAAAAACAAAAATGGCTATCATTTCTGATTTTGTTTACCATTAACTGAGCTTTATAATTCATATTTGAACTCTGAAAGATACTTGTATGAGTGTCCATGCAAAGCAAGGCCTCTCAAAAAGGTTTTTTTATTTCTCTCATCTATGCAGTTTCAATATTCTATTAAATGGGTTGATGGGGAGGAAAATGTGTACAGCAATGCTGTACCAGAAATGTTCTGGAGCCTCCCTGCCTCGATATTAGGTTCCTTTTGGTGCACAGCTTATGCAGTAACATGGAAAGTACAAGAACTGTTTGAGTCAACTACACATAGTGTACAAATATTGTAAACAATTATTTATGAGACTTCAAAAAAATCAAATACTATAGTATATTTTGATATTTCATTATTTTATCATATTTTATATTTTTCAAAAGATAAAATATTACCATAATCATGTTCCATATAATTCAACACAGATTGAGGCATTCAACAGCAGCAGTGACATCAACAAAAGGGTGATGCAGTCAATCTTTTAAAAATCCATTTTACCTCGGACAGCACTTTTCAAATTGTTTGATTAATTCAAGTATGAATGCAGCTTTAAAGGCAAGATTGTCTCGATGGTTTTTAGTGTTGCCATCCACTCAAGTGACACGAGAACTATCGCTTTCTTTCCTATCACTGCATATTCAATGGAGAATATAATAAAATTATAGGAACAACTTGCCAAAAATTTCAATCGCCATTCAATTGTACATTTTGCATTGAAATATTTTTTCTCAAATGCAGATATTTAATGGTGTTGACAGTTGCCTGGGTATTGTCATGCTGTAAACAAACTCCTTTTGAGATCTTTAGGTCTGAGTTTCAGGCTTCAGTTGGCTCTTAAGAATATCGAAATATGAAGCACTGATGATAGTAGTTCTCTTCCTGTAACTCTCTAAAATAACTCCATTTTCATCCCAAAATATGGTTAGCATCACCTTTCCTACAGACAGTTTTGCTCCAAATCGACTTTGGTGATCTGGAATGATACCACTCTTTGTTGGCTCATTTACTTTCAGTCAGAAAGTAAGCACCTATGACTAATCTCAAGTAGCTACATAACCAATGAAATCATCTCCCTTCATCTACTCCTAATCAATCAATTAATAATTCATATAATTTAGAAGTTAAAAATTTTTAATTGTAAATTTCAATTTTTCACAGTAGTCTTCTTTCTCTCAGATGACATTCATGGTGTTCTGCTGAAAAGGCATTTGAAACTAGCTACTTCTTTGTCATCGTAGATCAGGCTCTCATGTCACTGACAACACATTTCAAACAAATGGAAGAGTATGCAGGTAATTTTGGCTTCCTATATGATTTTTTTAAACTTGGAGAATTAACAAAAAACGAAATGAAAAAAGTATAAATTTGGACATATTGATTAATAAAGATTCACATGACATCGGCAGTACAAACCTTTCCTTAGAACTGCATTTGCTCTGACAGTTGAAATCCTTAAGTTTCTCAAGTCATTAAATGGTTCTTTCCCAAATACAGAGATAGCGTATAGGATTTTGTTAAGAATTCCAGTCACAGTGGCATCAGCAGATAAAATTTTTTAGAAAATTAAAATAATAAAAAAACTATCTTAGGACAGCAATGTCCCAAGAGAGATTGAGTGGATTGGCTATGTTGTCTATCGAGAGAGAAATAGTCTCAGATTTGAATTAAAATGATCTGATGATAGAGTTTGCTGCAAGAAAGTTGAGGAAGTTGAATTTCTGAAAATAGACATTGCAATAAACAGTGAGTTTTTATTCTACTTTACTATTAAGTTGACCTCACGTATCATATATTGCCATTCAATTGAGATTTTTGTATGTTTATATTCATATCCAAATTTCAGGTATACATGCATTTTCCAGAACAATTTTCGACAGAATAATGAACATAGATCATTATGAATCAGGCATAAATGATCAAATTATTGTGTTTTCCTAATGAAGAACTTGTATTTGTTCTTGAACTCTAGAAGCGATTCTCATTTAGAAACCACAAGAAATACATGTATATTTAAATATTCAATAAAATATTCCATTTAGAAACAATATTTTTACAATTTTTTTTTAGTGCATGAATTGTACCATGATTTTAGATCCCCCCTAGGAATGACCCTGCATACAGCATACATCAACTTGTTTCAACTCACCTGTGAGGGTACACCATCTATTTTACACACTTTACTGATTCCATTCATCACTGACAGTGTGATGAAGAGATCCAATGTTCAATTCCTTCAGCTTTATATGCACGTTTTCTCGAATGAGCTTTTCAATAGCAGATATATGCTAAGGTGTAACTATGTGGGTTTGCCTGGCCAGGACAAGCAGCATCTTCAAGATCAGAGACCCCATTTTCAAATTTATTCATGCTCTCTTTTTGTGAAACATTTCTCATGATGCAACGTATTTCATTAGATTTAACTTCTGCATTCAAAAACTTGATCAATGCTTTCAATTCAATCTTGGTGCAACTTTCCATATGTAGTCATTTTGAATAGTCAATTTTTAATTATCATCTGAGCAACCAATGACAATTAAACTCAAGAGGTGTCAACTAAAGTAGTATAACTTATTTCTGTAAAGTATTTAAAATTAAACTTGTATTTACAAATTATTCACTTGAGCTGTTTTCATTTAAACTGCAATCATATATTTTGGGAATAAATGGATTAATGTAAAGAGAAAGTATTGGAAAATTATTTTCAGACAAAAATTGGAAATTACTGGAATAATAAAAAAGAATTTGTGGAAATGCTTCAATTCATAGATTTTTTATTGAAATAGTAAGTGAAAAAATCTGAATAATAAAGTAAAAATCTAATTATAACAATTTGAATTGTTATTATTGTTACTGCATTTTATAGAAAATTTGATTCTGAAAAATGTAAATCAAATAAGGTGCTAATTTTTCTTGATTTTTTTTAGTTTGGAATAAATGAATCAAAATTGATTTGGGTGATTAATGAAATTCTGGAAAATTAAAAAAATTAGGCAATATATATTTTTTAATCATTATAAAAATTTCTAAAAACTGATCAAAGTCTATCTATTAAGATTTTCTTAAATATTTTAAAAATCAAGATTTCAAATTTTGAAAAAATCAAGTTAGTTCAAAATCATAAAAAGAATTGATTAAATATGATGAAAATCAGAAAAAATCTGAAAATATAAATAGTATTTTCAACTTATGGAAAATTTTGAATTTTTTAGATTTTATAAAGATATGTAGGAATAAATTTTATGAAACAAACAAAAGTCCGGATTGATGGAGCCCTAAACAGATACTTGGTGACAATGGCTCTAGTTATTTTGTCTGCAAGTGTTAACAAGGTAAATTTTGCTGCTCATTGAGCCATAGCTTGTACAAACTATATTGTTGACAATGTATTACGCCCATTTTCATGGTACTCCCAACTCCTCAGAGTCTACCATTTTCAATTGCTATCAACTCAAATTGCGGCATTTACACTAACGTTATTTAGGTATACCTTATTGACAACTGTCACCATTGCTATATCTGCCACTTTTTCTATTTGCCAAATGTTATAACAACTTCATTCTACTTGCCATTCCTTTGGCCCTCTTTCACCTCAAACTTACCTCAACATCTCTTATGTCACACTAATGTAAGTAAAATGACCTCCGCATCTCTTCTTTGCAGATGCATATTGTCCCCAATAATTTTCTCAACACCCCATCATAAACGTGTTTTGAAGGAGAGAACATTAAAATCAAATGACAACAATTACAGCTAACCATTTGCAGATTTCCAAAGCATGGGTAAAGAATATGTTTTCATAAGATATATGTTTATTGCGGAATACATCCAAGAGCTCCCAAACACTTTCCATAGTAATAAAGAAATAGGAAAACATTTAAATATTAAAAATTTGGCACTTTCTCAGTCTGAAGCACATAGAACCAAATTCATGATACAATGTATAACATATAGGCTGAAAGAAGTACACATTATAAAGGATACTTGAAAGTTGCACTAAAACTTTTGCTTAAAAGTAATTTTAAATTTCCAAATACCACATTTGGAAATCTATCAATATTACAGAAAAGACAGTTACCTGGTGCAATTAAAAAAAATACTTCCTGCCAGGAAAATATTTCAAGACACAACCCATGATACTAACTTTACTTCAGAAATAGTTTTTTCTTCAATTAAGAACCACAAGAACATTCTGCAAGACAAACCTTTTGATCTAAATGAATGCCCATCAGAGTAGTTAAAATCAATTTTCGAGAAAATATTATATGTACTATTTTACAGACAAATATGGAAACTACATAATAAAAGAGGTTATGTACATACAGCGGATGAAAATGCCAAGTTTACTTGAATATAAGACTTATTTCCTATTTCAGCCTTTGAAAAACCAAAAGATGTCTTAGATTCACACATTACCCAATAACTCCATGTGTTACATTTTTATATCAAGGCATTATAATAGGACAATTTAGGATAACTGAAGCCAATGAGTAATGTTGTCAAAGATAAAAAATTCAATGTGTCATATGCACAGTGAAAGTATTTCTTGGACCCAAGGATATGTGTTACTACCAATTGTCTGAATATTTTTTCTTTAAATTCTGAAGATCTATTCAGGAGAGTTGTTTTATATTCAGGTAAATAGAGTATTTCTACTGGCATATTACATTTGAACAGAAAATCAGAGTAAATCTTTTGAAATAGTAGTGCTACAAGGTGGCACATGTAAACATTTTTATAGGATAACTAGAAAACATGAATTTGACATGTTACATTATCAGATATTAATTCACTTAAAAAAAGGTTACAACAAAGTTTCTGCTCTGTGGTTTTGGGATACTATTTTTATATAGTTATTATTTGATATATAGGAACATTGCTAGCAAGAGTAAGAGGTTTGTAAGAACTTTTCAGTAGCATATTTTGTCACACAAAAGATAATGAAGATATGTTCAAATCACTTTTGCAGTGAGTAAGATAAAAAAATAAAATAAAATTCTGATTTATAAATTTAGACAACGCATTATTTTACAATAACATATTATAGAGATGAAGCTAATAGCTGTGTCAGGACAAGGTATTTTTGCACTCATGTTAAAGTTTCAAGATGGCACCTTATCTCAAATATCCAACTTTTAATTTCTCTTTATATAAAGAGCCTAATTTATATTGACTTAGTAAAATGAAATATACAACTAAAAATTAAATTACTATATCAGTACTACTTTCTTCACATTAATAAAATGCAAAATCATCAATCATGATGCCCTAATCAACACTTTTAGCACCTTCATATACATTGTCTCAAATGAGACACCCAATAGTGTGCCCTAGACAAATGGTGCTCAACCTCAGGCCTGTATTTTACAATTTCACAATTCCAATCCTTTCCAAAAGGATATTTAATGTATTCTCTTAGTATAGAAGATATTATCCTTGCATTTTTATGACTTTCTATGGAGGATTTAATAAATAAATTACAAGGATGAATGCTAAGGTTGTTAGTCTTGTGACCCTGATAGTGTTCTCAATTGGAAAGTTGTGCACCACTGTCATAGACGATCTTAATAAATTTTAAATCTAATTACACTTCTTTCACAAGTTGCAGCACTAACAAGGCAAAAATCAGTAAAACACATAATTTAATGCCAACATGTAAATAACTTGAGATTGAGTAGTCATGTAATAGCTGACAAAGAGCTAAAGGAAGAGACAAAGCAATGGGAAGGGGCATGGCTATAGGGGCTGCAGACCCTGATTACATTGAGGAGAGTGACATTTTAAAATTCAGCCGCAAAAAACGCTTTCATGCACAACACAACTGTCCACAGGATTCACCTATTTCACTCCGAGGAGTAATGTATGTGCTAGACTCTGGAAGATATCAATTCCTAAAGATATATTTATTTATAATAATATTTTAATTTTGTGGTTTAATTATCACAACCATTTCAACAATTTTTCAATTTAAGGAGTTAAATATAATGATCAAGTTGTCATTCAGGTATGTCCTAAAGTACTTTATTCTCTAGGTGGGTGCCTCTTTTGCCTTGCATTTGTCCTGGCACCGGCTAAGAGCATACGAACATATAAATATTTTTTGGCTGGTGATAAATTTTAATTCTACTCTATGGAATGTTTCTGCTTTAACATGGCTGTTTACAAGTAATAAGTATTAAACATTAGAAATGAGTCACCTGCATCAAAACTACAACAAAACCTGAAGATAGGATGTTAGGACCAACTCAATTCTGGAATGGCATTTTCCAATCACTTAAATCTACAAATCATCATTTCTCAAGTTCTCATTTTTCATCTAAAGTAAATGGACTTAAGTAGCTGAATTGAGAAATTGCATCTATTCATCTCATTGAGAGCATTAACATCTATAGTTTATGCAAATGTCATTTTCTTTATCTCATCAATTATATTTGAAATATGTTTATATTCTGTTATTATGAAAAATTCAAGAAAGAATTAACCAACTCACTTGACAGCGGGAGTCAAATTGATAAACTGTTTTTCTAAGAGCTACAATAGGTCTGGAAAACACATCTGCATTTCTACTACAAAGCAATCATTGTCAGAGGTACCTAATTTAACAATCATTTTTTGAATCGACTCTTGATGAATCACTGCTGATGATGTAGCTGAAATGCTTAACTGGTTTTCCAGCATTTTTGGAGAGAAACAGTTTATCAATTATAAAAATTGCTAACAAAACTTTCCTATCCAATAAAGAGATAAAATGTAAAAATAGGCAATCATAAGCAATTCATAGACATCCTAATAGGCTTAAAGGCATTAAATGTGAATCTAATAGTTTCAAATATAAAATATAAGCAAAACACTAATATTTCATTTTTTCAGATTCACAACATAAAGTATAAAAACACCTGAAATGAGAATATTTCACTTAAAGTCGGCTTATTTCTAAAAATGTGTCTTTGCTAACCCCATATGATAAAGAATTAAAACAGATGAAACTTGTCAAGCATGTGCATAATGCTTAAGTATATTTTTTATAAAATATATAAATATTTTAAATCTTTAATAGCAGAGAATAACATGGCTATTTTACAACTCTTTAAAAAATAAATATTGCAGTTTTCTGCAGATCAAAAATAACAATTTACTACACAAGTCCCACATTGAGCATAATACATAAATTACCTTCAGTTGGGAATTATGTAATACTTAAAAATAAAGAAATTTCAAGGAATATCTTTAATTTGACTCACATGATACAGATACATTCAGGATACGAGCTAACCATAAAGCATGTCGCTTAGCAAAGCGAGTTTGGTGAATATCAGTAGGAGTTTTAACAGTACAATGGCTCACAAGAAGTTGTTCCTGTGTTTGAGTAGCTGTTAGAAGTTGATCGAAAAGGTCACTGGAGTAAGCTTCTGTAATCCAGTTCTTGATAAGTTTAACTAAAGTAGCAACAACAAAACGACGATGGCACCACAGAGCTTCATGACCCACAAATCGACAAATGAGGTCAGTATTATAGAGTAACTCATGTACAACAAAACTTAACAATTTTTCACAAACCTGTCCCTTAGCACCATTTTCCTCTATGGCAAAACTATCACCACCTTCACACCTCTCCCGGAATCCTTTAAGGGCTTCAACTATCCCAAGCAGAGAGACATGCTTGCCATTGCATGAAGAGGCATCTTCATCGCCCATGCCTTCGACATCTCCATTGAATGCCGATGAGTTGCAGACCATCTGCTGTAATAGGAACTGACGATACTGCATTCCACTATGATCTGAAACATGACTGGCAACCCACTGACCTGTGTAGTGCCATTCACTAAGAAGAACTTTCCACAATGAAGAGGGAGAGCATATGTGTTGAATTGCCCAAATTCGGTGATTCCATGCATGATAATTGTTGGCATATCTATTGGCTGCTGACCCTGAAACCTTTAATTCACTCTCCAATGCATCCGAAGAAGAATACATGCCATTGCAAGATGAAGCAGTCACAGCAGCAGATGTGGCATAGGGCTGGATTCCAAGAAGTTGGGAAATTAGCCAGCGGCGATGAGAAAATGCCTCAGAACATTTTGGCTTAAATGATAATACAATGGCTGAAAAGTGAAGGTCTATGAATGGATCAAGTTGGGAAGACGATACTAAGTCCTTGCGCATGTGCCAGAATGAAGCTACATCTGGGTTTAGCAGTAATGCCCCACGTAGAAGACGTATCACTGTCCCGGGATCTGAAATTAATGAACATGAAACATTAATTCAAAAAAGAAACATCAAACTGGCCTTATGGCTATAATTCAAATGAAACTTTAGATAACTCTAAGGGCTACAAATACAGAACAAACAAAACAAAATACACTAAAGAAGTAATCACTTTGTGGAACGCCATAACAGACATACTTGTATGTTAAATAAAATAAAACATATTAATAGTTAATAACTTTCCAAAAATCATCATCATCATGAGGTAATAATGGTGACAAACAATGTCAAAACCAGTCGTATAATTTTGTTTTCAAGGAAATAGAACATGTTGTCAACCATTACTGCATGTTTCATTTACTTAACATAGTTATCCCTCAACTCAGCATGTATATTGAAAAAATGACAGTAATACAAAACGAAAATGTCAGCAAACAAGCACCAAATTTTAAAAAAATAATTAAAGAACATTTCTAAGTTTATTTACGTAACTTATCTTAGCTAATGCTCGTTCAATTAAATACTTTTATGATAAGTGACCTTGAGGTTTTCAGCATTAATTTAAAAAAAGGCAATTTCAGATCAAAGAAAAAAATAAGGTAATCAAATTTATAACATTATAGAGCAACAAATCATACGTATTACGATATTCACTTCATATTTCATAACTTTATTTTTCTTATGAAATTAATTACTTTTGTAACATGAAAACCTTGCGGATATGTGCGAAAAAAGCCAGAGGCTGTTGATCTAATACAACTAAGGATAAAAAGATTAATGTATATTTTCTCCAAACTAAAGGGCTTCACTAGTTCACAATGTCACAGAAATTGCAATGTGCAAAACTGCAGTCATCGATTATTATTTAACGCTAATGACTCTTATATGACATCGGATGCTAAAACTTATGAAGGCAGGACCATAATTAGTCATTTATGTATACCTTCTTTTCTGCGTTTTTTTCGGAGGTCCATCAATTTTTGGTAGATGTAGCAAAAGACGTGGCGCACACACCATGACTCCAGCCCTAAGGAATGACTACAATGCAGTACTGGAGACTTATTTTGATTTTCATTCACAGGTACAATGTCAAACTCCGCTCTGAAACAGGCACAAACGAAACAATCGTTGATACACTAAAACTTCGCATTTAATTGCAAATAATGAATGTGGCCTAATGACGAATAAGTTTACCCAATACAGACACAGCAGAAAAAATTAAAACTGAAAATAACACAAAAGACATGCAAGTCAAATTATTAAGACTTACAATTTAGGGTCCTTTTTAAATACAGCCTCAATGTCAGCCAGGATTCTCTCTGCTGCCGGAAAAGGATTGTCTTGCATATTACCTTTACCTTATTAATACAAAATATTAATTTAAATATTCAAAGAATACAGAATTAGCTTTAGAACTTCGAAATCTGGGTCAACACTAAGCTTCATATTTTAATATATCGCTCGTAACGATATTTTTCCAATCGATATGACTAGAGCTTCAAGTTAGAAAATTTTCTTCGACTGCAGGACTGCAGTGCAATCTGCTGTGATCGGCAAATTACATTTTTCCACGTGAAAATCATTACGAAAACAATAGTTGCGTAGTTCTAGCGCATGCTGCGTTTGGAAGCGTTACTTTCGCTTTTTCCAGAATAAGGAAATGGTGACTGTGTTTTTTAACTTGTCAATCAAATTTTTCTTAAGGATTAGGACTAAGTACTTAAAGAGGGCAAAGTAGTATCTAGGATTATGTAGTTTTACTCGTGTAATGGAAAGACATCCATGGGTTGGTAAAAGAATTGGATGAAACCAACCAAAAAAACCTGTATATTAAACACGTATTTGTTCGCTATTTGGATGTTTTGTGCTAGTTACATTCTCAAACATGTTAAATAAATGTTGTAGGCGAGTTTACAACATTTCAGAAGAGGAAGTCCGGTGTCCCGTTATTTTCCTGCAACAAAACCGTTTGAACCGCAGTCCTACTGAAATCACGATCGTTTGTACCTCGTAACTTCCCATGCCAGATCCTTGAACTATAGGTTTAGAATCACTGCTTTAGGATCTTTATTTGTTTCTGTCATACACAAATAACCATGTTGCAGTAATTCTTTCATGGAGAGTACCACTTTCGTAAGGCTGTAACCTTGAAGTAAATTTGAGCCTTCAAGGAAAATATCTATTACTGTTCTTAATTTTATTCTACATCCAAATATTACTCATCATTTCAGTAGATATGCACCTAATGTTCACGTAAAGTATGTTATTAAACATATTCAAATAGTTGAAACGTATTTCGGTTACCGTCCTCACGTTTTAGTCACATTTAGATTAAAAAATTACGAACGACCAGCATTCAAATCTAATATATGTAGAATGTATACACATTCATGAATAGAAACGAAGCCAGAAGTTTTTTTGCAGAAACTTTTAAAATTTCTTTGGAGTCAGATGGTTAATATCCTTCAACTTATTAATTCATTGATTTTAACATACTGATGTGAACTGTAGTAAAAGAAATTACCAATAATTTCTTGTGGGACCTGATATTGAAGCATGTTTCAATTTTATGGAAATGTCAAAACTGCATTAACCATTGGGTTAAATGGGCTTCAGCCTTTTAAGGATGCTGAAGCCACACATTAATTTTATCAAGCAAATGTGATTTGTTTTTATTTATGATCAATAAATTCTATATAAAATTATAATTCTATTTTCTATTATTCATTAAAAGTATGTGACACCGCCATTATGAGGGCACCTCATATTATTAGCACAGGGGGTCCAAAGTTCTTAAGATGGCCCTGGAAGATATATTCTTGTTCTGGAGAACTAGAGGCTTTCTTGTAGCAATCAGCTTTCTCTTAACATTGTTAAATACAATAAAATGGCCTTTAACTGCTCTGCTAATCATATACAATTCGTTTATACTGTTACCTTCTGTAAATTTGATTAAAAATTTAGGTACTCTGCTAGATGTTAAATTTACTTTTGTTCCCCACATTAACGATTGTACATCAGTTGCTTCAAGAATGTTTGGCTTCATGGTAAGAAATACTCCCGACTTTAAATCCATACATTCTATTAGAAATCTTTATTGTGCCCTTGTTCATCCTCACTTGAAATATGCCTCCTTTGTACGGCAACCTTAGTATAAAATGCATCAAAATCAAATCTATCAAGTTCATTCCAAGTTTTTATGATATATCAATTACAAATTAGGAATCCCCCTTGAAAATATAAGTTAAAATTTCATAAAGTCCTCTTTTAAATCACCACCTTTATCCCTTATATCGTGGAAGAAAACAGAAAACCACCATACCATGTGTGTATATTCCCTAGTCAATGAACCAATCTAATGATTGAGAACCATTTACTATCTCTTAAATATAAACTCAGTAACCTGATTCTTCCTCACAATCTTATTCATAATACAACCGATTGCTCAGAATCACTCAACCTTATGTCCTTCCATGTTGCATCTTGTTTCACAATATTTACTCAAATTTTTCACACTAATTTTCACTATGCGACTTACTGCTTTTACTCTACCATAAATAGGCTACACAGAGTAGGAAATGAATTATCTTCTATTGATATTTTCTTTTGCAACAAATACCAAATTTAAAATATGCTTTGTGATACTAGGTATACCCACTGTCCATAAGTTTCTGTCAATAGTGTTTATTTTACCAATATTTATAATTTTAATGTTTCTATGTATCACTACTATGGTTTTCTTTCCTATGTTTTCTTTATTTTTAGTTATTTCTATCAATATTATAAGTAGCTATTATCTTGTTATTTTCTATCTTATAATTATAATTGTATCTAGGTATTGTCTGTAAATGTTTATATAATAATAAGTTTGTTTGTCCAGCAAGACATTACAAATAATGCATAGGACACATCAAAACAAAGATCTTAAAAAGAAGAGAAGAATACAAAAGTACCTTAAATAACAGACAATAAATAACTAGGGAATATTATAAAGACATTTAATCAATAGGAACTCATGTACATGCTTCTTGAAAGATTGAAATGTGTTTTTTTCTTTGATTGTAGCAGGCTGAGCATTATAAAATTTAATACATCTTGCTTTTGGTCCTTGGGAGTAAATTTTTAAGTTTTGTTGTATAATATGGAGATCATTAATTCTTGTGTTGTATTAATAGAAATTGCTATTTTTCTCATAGTCAGACATGTTTTGCATCACACCTACAACTCTGCATTATAAACATAAAAAATGGAAGTCAAGAGTCCTAATTTTTTTAATGTGCTCTGAAGGGTGCATTATACATTGACCTGACAACCTTTTGCTGGATTTTTAAAACCCTATTTAGTTGGGTAGATGAGGCCCCGAGGACAATGCCATAAGCAATTTATGAATAGAAATAAGCAAAACACACATTTTTTAATACCTCAATACTGAGTGTGTGCATCAGGACAGATAGGATATAATACACAGAGTTTTGCTTTTTACATAAATTCTCTGTATAATAGGACCATGTTGTGATGTATCTTTATTCTAGTGCTTAAGCTTGTTAATAATGAAATACAAAACATTTTCAATCATCTGAGAAAATGATTGCCCATTGCTAGAAATGCTATGTTTGATGACAATGGAAATAAGGGAGGTGCTTTACAGGTCCGTGTTTAGGACAGTTAAGGCCCTAGGCAGAGCAAATTTTTGGGCCTTCCTCTTCACATTAAAAAGGAAGGTATATAGAAATAATGTAATGGAAACACTAAGTTAATCCATAAAAATGTTAAAATCCTTTATTTTAAAGTAATTAAACAAAAAAATTACATTTAAAGAAATTTTTTTTAATCTTTAAAACAAACTCCAAAACTACAAATCTCAAAAAAAAATTAGAGGTAAACAGTTAAAATATATCAAGTTTACGGAAAAATTTTGTTTCATGCCAGGGACTTCATTTCTTAAACAAATGTCTGATAGTTTATGCATCTCACAACAACAACAGGGATCAAACAGACTAAATTCAAACACGCACTCAAATTCAATTGCACAAATCTCTAAAAAATATTTTTAATAAAGGAAATTATTGAAAATGTACATTTCAAGAGTAAAGCTCCCATCACCAGCAGATGATAGCGAATAAAGGGGGCAGAATATCATGTGGGGTATTTAAGTGGGGGAGGGGGGTCGACAGACTGTAGAGAGGGGAATGGGGGAGAGGGCCACAATCATTATTCATAATGGTCTGTTGGTGTTTGTGTATGTACAGTGTTTCGTATGCATTTTTTTCACTGTAGTCTCCTTTCTCTCATATATATAATATATATTCAAATTTTTTTTTCTCTCTTTTAGTACTACAAATTTATCAATAATTCCATCATAATTAATTTCATTAGCAACTTCATTTTCAATAAAAAGCAATGACATTGTGCTTAATTTTTCTATTAAAATAATGCTATGTTGGTACAGTGGAAACCGCTTAACACGAAAACGGATAACGCGAAATATCGGTTAACACGAAATGCAGGCTCGGTCCCTACCGGTGCCTATACATTTCAACGTATATTAGTTCGTTTTACGCGAAATGGTTAACAAGAAATTTCGGTTAACACGAAAAAAAATTTCGGTCCCCTGAAAATAAATCCCCATCAAATTTTTGGGATAACACGAAATGACCCACTCGTTTCTTAGAGCCACAGCTGTACCTCCTCCTTCCCCCTCTCTTTCAATAGGCATGGTCATTAGTAGACCTCAGAGAAACTCACGCGCCCCCGTTGAGAGGGTTGCTACCGAGATTTCCTTGGCAGCAATAAACTAAATTCTGGGAACTACCATCTTCGAATTAAAGGAAGGATTTGGAGGTGCAGATTGTTATCTGTACCTTCCCTTTCCCCGTCTTTCAATACGCTCAACTCCTCACTTGCTCTCGTCTCTAGACCCCTATGCAGAACAGTTCTACTCAGTTGATTCTGAATTTCCGTGTGTAACGGTTAGCGAATGTGAAATGAATCTGTGAGCGAAGTTCTTTCTTTTTCGGGATCGTTTTCAGTTGTGATTTTATCTTTTTATAAAAGATAAAAGACCCACATAAAAATGGCTAGTAAAGTGCGTAAGCAAAAAGCAATACCTCTGAAAGTGAAAATGAAACTCCTACAAGCGGTTGATAACAGTGATAGAACCAAAACGGACATCTGCAAAGAGTTCGAAATTCCCTTTTCAACTTTGTCAACAATTATAAAAAATCGTGATAAAATAACATCTGTGTTTGAGAGAAGCATGTTTGAACCGGGACGGAAGCGTCTACGCACGGCAAAGCACGAGGATTTGGAAGCGGCGCTGATCATCTGGTTTAAGCAAGCAAGAGGCCAGAATGCTCCAATTTCTGGTCCTGTTTTGATGGCGAAGGCTGACGCTTTAGTATCAGAATTGGGAATTGAAATCAAGTCTAGTCCTGGATGGTTGGAGCGGTTCATGGTGAGGAATGGGATAATTTTTAAGAGTGTTTCCGGCGAGTCGGGAGACGTCTCCCGTGATATGACGTCAGAGTGTGTAACTTCTACCTTGCCTAAATTATTAACAGACTTTGCGCCTAAGGACATTTTTAATGCTGACGAAACCGGAATTTTTTTTCGCTGCCTCCCAGAAAAAACTTTAACTTTTAAAAATGAGCAGTGATCTGGTGGAAAAAAATCTAAAGAGCGCATTACGGTAATGGTGGCTTGCAATTCAGACGGTTCTGAAAAAATCCCGATGTTTGTTGTGGGTAAATTTCTGAATCCTTGCTGCTTCAAGAATGTAAAGAAGCTTCCCGTGGAATGCACTGCAAATAAAAAAGCTTGGATGACGGGAAACATTTTTACAGATTGGGTTAGGGCATTGGACAAGCGCTTTTTACGCCAGAAGCGCAAAATAGCTTTAATTATCGACAACAGCCCTGCTCATCCAGAAGTGGAAAAGCTGAAATCAAATAAACTGATCTTTCTGCCGCCTAATACAACAAGCGTATTGCAGCCATGTGATCAGGGAATTATAAAAAATCTAAAATGCCACTATCGGAAGTTATTACTCCAGAAATATTTATCTAGTATTTAATCAAATGAGGAAATTAAGCCCGTGACTCTTTTGGATTCCTTGCATTTGTTGTATGCCGCTTGGAGATCAGTTACAGCGAAAAAAATCGAAAATTGTTTTCGCCATGCTGGATTTTCCTCTTCGCCATCAGCAGATAGGTTTTCTGGACAGGATGAAACTGAATTGACTACGAAAATTAGGGTAAATACATATACTGAAAGTGAATTTTTTTTTGTTAAGAAATAGACAATTGAACTACTTGAGCGACCTTGATACTTAATATTTGTACATTGTTTTTTAAGAAATTATTGAAAAAAAATAATTTTTTTAATGTGTATATGTAATGAATAAATATAAGGTTTTCATTATTATAACTAATTACTGCGCTGTTTCCATCGCATATTTGTTATGTCAAGATTTATTTACGAGCTTATATCAATATCTCAAATCAGTCTCAAAAAAGGTTATCATGAAATTCGTTTAGCACGAAATTCGGTTAAGACGTAATGTTTGCGCTAGTCCCCCACATTTTGTGTTAAGCGGTTTCCACTGTAGTTTTTCACGTTTCAAAGTTGAAAAGCTCTATTCACAGGAGCATTACTAATTGGAATTTGAATTTTCGTGCCCCAGCATTTGCCTAGTTTGCCTTATGGTTAGGGTGACCATATTCCAACAAGATGGAAATGGGAAATTTCCCAACATTTATAATAAAAAAGGGACAAATATTTTGCGTGATTTTTATTAAAAGGGTGGTTTTTATCATTTTAATAGATGCATTGTTTGAAAGAACTAGAACAACTCTATAGATAAGAAAATTATGTGTATCTGGTTATCTATATAAAAAAGAAAGGAACAATACTTCATGCATGTATATAAGCTCAGCAGAGGCATTCTTTATGAATTTTGTAATCATGTCAAGAACAACTGAATACCTTTTTTAATACCAAAAAGTTCTTTTTTCGAAGGAAAAAGTGTTCGCCGTTATGTTAACCCTCATTATTGCATTTTTTGCAAAAAACATAATACATACTAATGGGAATGGAATTTAGCATAGTTTTTTTATAATCTTTATGGCTCTAGATTTTAATATAATAATAAACTAGGCATGAGATGTCGGGGATAATTGTTGCAGAATATTTTTATTTCATATACTCTACAGGTAAATATTATTACAAAGTGCTTACCATATGTAATAAATAATGACAATCTTTATTTTTTTCATTTCAATTTTATTGAGAAGTTGAGTGGTAAGTTTAACCCTTCCTCTACCAAGGGGGATAACTCAGTTACTCCAATGACATTTTTCTATTTTTTAATGGTTATTTTTAGGATTTCATTCATATCCCCTCATGTATTAGTTGTTTACCATCTATGAATATTGCTGTTGGATTTTGTGTAATTTACAAATTTTTTAGAGCCGGTTTTTAAATAAAAAAACTGTCGGAGTAACTGAGTTAACCCCCTTGGTAGAGTTAGTCATTGTTTCATTTTACTTTAAATGCAGCTCTGCTATACATATGGCTAAATATGTGTGTAATTTATTCAGTCTATTGGTGTACAATGTAAAATAATACATTTTGGTGATCAGCAGCCACATGCTGAACTACAAAAAAATTCTTATGTGCTAGTGTGTTATATTGAAAGGCCGTTGTAAATCCAAGTCGGTATAGCATTTTCGTCTGGTTGTGTTCAACATTCAAGGTAATTAAGAACTTTTCATTGCAACTGTGCTATAATTATAAAATATTAATTATTTTTACAAATATTTATTTTCATATTACGCATTTATGTCAGCTTATACTCTTCGTGTTTGAAATAGGTAAAGAGTTTTTCAAAGCATTTTGGTTATGGGTAGGTGCATGTTGAACTACAAAAGAATGATCTTATGTGAATGTATGTTACAGTGCAAGACTGTTGTAAATACAAGTTAGCTTCATGTTCTCCTCTGGTTGTGCTCAACACTCAAGGTAGCAAAACTTTTATTACAATTATGAAGTAATTATAAAATATTCATTATTTTTTTATAAATATCTATTCTATATTATTTATTTTATATTGATACCCTAATATTAATGTTTCTCCCAGTAAACAACTATTTCTGATAAAAGAGTGGTGGGGTAACTGAGTTACCCCCCTTGGGAGGAGTAAGTTGTAAAATACCTTGGTAGAGCAAGGGTTAAAGAAAGTAGATACAACTTCAGAGACCAAAGCTCATTCAGAGCAAATGATGAAAAGATATGGAGATAGCAAAACATAATGCTGGTGAGTAAATTTGTTTCCTGCTCAATGAAGTTGTAACCATGGCCTTATTCAAACTTTCCTAGAGTGAAAATTATGAATTACAATTTAGTAAGGTCAGTATTTCCGAGAATCGTATATGTATAATAGTAATTTTAGTTGTACTATCAGAAAATCTGAATTTTTATTGTGATGGGTTTTAAAACGGGAAAAAATGGCTTTTTTGTCCAAAACGATGGAACGGTTAGGAAAAGGCCCTAAAATGGGCCTGTCCGGGCGAAAATGGAATGTATGGTCACCCTACTTATGGTAAACACATGACTGGTGCTTTAAGGTACACATGAAATGTTTGTTCATTAATCTTACTTATTAGGTTGCAGCTTAAAATGTGAAATTGTTCAGTTTTCTCTTCTTTTATTTTCCTTCCTTTTACAAATTTTGGGCCTTTATTATTCATTATTTATATCAATGATGTCATTATCCCTGATAATGACTGAAAATGTCATCTATTACTAAGGAGAACAACATTGGAACTATTAAAAAATATCAGAGAAAATCTGATTCAACACAAGGTTGCTACTGACTTCGAGATTAGACAACCATTCTCTGAGCTTGAATGGAAATCAGAATAACTAAGCAGACTTGAATGCAATCAATGAATCATTCATCCAAAACTGAGAAGAGGCAATTATAGAAATATGAACATAGTTAAGCAATGCAATTGAATCCCAACTTTTACCTCCAAACCCCACACATCCATGTCTCAATTTTTCCAAAGTTCACATGGTCTATTGGAAATAGAACTACATAAATCCTAAATAACCATGTCTCCTAATTAATGCTATGCTAAGGTTAAGACCCCATTAACTTTCATGTTGGGTTCAACATATCTTAGAGTTGCCACCTTTTAGGAATGGGAAACATGGACACGGTCTGACCTTTTTATTTTTTTCAGGGAGTGCTGAACATTTTTCCCAAATTATACTTGCCTGGCTAACAATCTCCATTAAAAAATAATTTTTTAAGAGCATTTCTCTTTAAAAAAATAATTTTAGGTGCAGAAAACCACAACAATCGTTTATTTAAATAATTATATTAATTGTATAAAGTATCCAATCACAAATAATGAATCTTACATAGTCACTGATTAACATCGATTTAACATTTTATACTCACCAACAGCAGATTAAAACATCCCATTATAACAAAAAATCAGGTTTCAATTATAATGAAGTCAGAACTTAAATTTATATTTTTTGTTTGGTTTTGCACATTCTAAATCTAATTAAATTAAAATTAAATTCTACGGACTATTTAATCTGGATGCAAAGGCTTTTGCGGTGTGGATGCTCTACTTCAGCAGTTTCTCGGATGTTCCGCCGCATTGTCATCTCGGATGCTTTGACGGCATTTCTCCAACGTTATCATAGCATCCAAGATGACAACGCAGTGGAACACCCAAGAAACCACTGAAGTATTTTTAATCTGTTTAGCTCATCATTCCATATATTTTTCATGAGTGAAAAACTCTCTCTGCACTTGCATTGCTTACAGGTACAGATAAAACATATTCTATAATTTTTATAATCTCAGTGGAATCTGACTTCTACAAATATTCCACCCACATTTTATCAACTGGTAGATTTAGACTTACTAAATATCTCTCTCAATACCACAAATTCATCATAAAGTGCATCACCATTGATTAAATGGGTAAGGCTCATATCTTGAACTGTTGTTGCCAAATCATCGAATGAAAATTCTGATTTTAAATTAAAAATTTGGAAACTCTTAAATTAAGAATATTCAAATTCAAACCATCTTTTTAGATATGTGACAGATTAAACTAGGAAGTTCATGCTAATTCTATATGCTCCAAAGTTGCTTCGGGATGCTACATCTAAAAAAGACTTATTGCCTTAACTGATATTAATGCATGTCTTTCTGTTTACTATGCATACATTTATAGCAGACTAAAATATGGGATAGAACAATGGGGCCATTCTCAACATACATCTTGCTTCTTTAAGTTACAAATATGGTCAGTTAGAATTATGGTGAGGGCTAATATGTATAGCTGCATAAGTCACTGTAAGGCTTTTAGAGTACTCATATTAATCTCAATCTACCTATTCCATTCGATCCTGTTTGTCTTTGACAATCATGGCCTTCTAGAGCTAGAAAGAAATAGTCAGGTTCACAATACTAGATATAAACTCTGCCTTAGGACCTCCTCACATAACCTCAACATGTTTAAAAACAATTTAAAAGAATATCTTATTGAAATTTGTTTTTATTCCATAGAAGAATTTATGTGTAAACAATAACTTTTTTGTTTTATTTGTGTATTGTTTTTTGTTTGTGTTTATTTCATTAAATGCCCATGGATCCCTTATAATACTTTTTGACTGACCTGTCCTATTCATGTATTTCAACATGTCCTGGGACCAATAAAAATTTATTTATTTATGTGGTTGTGCATAACTCCATGGTAAGCAAAACACAGTTCAGCAACTGTGCTATAATATAGTTAATGGTTTCAGGCATCACTTTAAATAAATTTGTGGAATTACAACAAGTTTCTTTATTTTACAGTGCTATAATATATTCCTTTGGAAGAAGGAGCTTGAAAGAAGGAAGAAATTGTCTTTGAAGTTTCTTTTTTTAGTAAATTCTGAATATGTTTCGCAGTTTCCAACAGGGTTGTCTTTAGGGGGAGGCTGGGAGGTCAGTCGCCCAAGGCCCCACACCTAAGGAGGCCCCGTGCCTATGGGACTTTTCGCTTGAAGATAGTGCCACAATGATGTAATGTGTGTGGAACATGAAAAAATTTCTCTAGAATTTTTTTATAAGGCAGTTTAAATTGGATGACCATAGGAGTTCATTGTTGTTTTATTCTTCAAGCAGAGAACAAACAAAACTCTTGTATCTGAGAATACTTATCATTTGATTCTCTGCTTCTTGATTCTCTCACTCATAATGAAAACATACACAGATCCATATCATTCATTTTCTGGCATTTGAGTTTAAATTTAGGACTACCTTGGATGAACATATTCATTCATTGGCGAAAGATTCACTTGTACGGCAGCAGACGATAGCAAGTTCTTGTTCTCTGGTGAAATAATTTTTACTGTTAAGTGTTTTTATTTGGCAGTTTTCTAGCGAATAGACCAGTGGTCAGCAACCTTTATGGGTGGTGGGTCAATGAATGTTTTTTCGAGAATATGGCGGGTCAGTTAATATATATGAATGAAAAGAAAAATCAAATCTAGATGTTTACAAAAACTATGTTTACTAGTTGATTCATTCTTTTATTTTCAAAACATAAATACCTAATTTAAATCTGGCCATGGGACCTATGGTGGGCATTTAAAACCATACCATAAAACAGTGCTCTCCAACCTTTTTTATTTCACGGCATACCTATAGATTTTTTCATTCATCGTGGCACACTGAAATTAATTTCACACGAAACTTTGTTGAAGATTTCTATTACAACATCAGAAAATAATTAAAATAATCGACAACATCAGAAATAAATGAAAAATAAAATATTTTCTTAAGAAGGGAATAAATTGTGGCTAAAATTCATTGAAAATAATTTTTATAATTCAGTGAATTTGTGAAATAAAACCAAAATTAATTTTTTAAATTTTTTACCACTATCACTATGTTCAGAAGCAATACAACATGTTTATAATGACACTGAAGAAATAGTGAAAATATTTTCCTTATAATGAATGTCTTAATATCTAAAGATGTATGGGAACTTTATTAAATAATTTTATTAGTGAGAAACCTGTCCCTGTCTTGAAGAACAGTATTTTGATGTTCAGCTCTATGGTGGAAAGAGCCACTCAAAGTTTCTGGTCGGGGTATTTCAGACATGATCTCTTATTATTCTTAATCAGCGACCATGTTGAAAAACTTAATTCACATAAATATGTCGTAGGAAATGGTAACAACGCATCAATTGCACATTCAGCAATAGTTGGGTATTCATTCCTCACTTGCAGACAAAACTCATCCAGAGGCATATCATCTAACTTCAGGTTAAGACTGCGATTGTTCTTGAGTTCAATGAGTTCCCTCTAATTTTTAGGGAGAAATCATTAATTGATAAGTCCACAAATGAAGAAACTTCTTATGCTCATTTGTAGCTCAAGAATTACAAATTCAGATTTTCCTTTGTATAAACTCTGTACGTCCCACGGCACACTAAGTACTTCATTATGGCACACCACTGTGCCGCAGCACACCGGTTGGAGAGCACTGCCATAAAAGATTTATCTCGTGCCCAGTCAAGTAATTATGGTAAGAGATTGAAAAACTACTCGACATCAGTATGTATTCTTTCAAAAACTCACAAATCACAATTCTCCGCATAGATTATATCGTCGCCTACACAAGAAAACCACAGAACTCTATAATTTGTCAAAATATACATTGTGGAATATGATTGAAATATGATTTTGAAAAAATTATGAAAAACTCGCTTAAATAGCTTCAAAAATAAAGATAAGGTGATACCTTAACTAATCGAAACTGTAATTGTAATGTTTCCTTTGTAATCTAAAATTCACTTTATTGGAGTTACATGGTTTTCTTGTGTTGGCGACTATATTTTTTAATGTAAAAGTCAACAATTATCGATAGATTTGCTCATAAGAAAGTTCTAACAGTAAACTTTTTTAAAATGTAGTGTGAAATTATTTTATTTTATGAATTTGCTATTCAGGTATATTTCTTGCTGTTTTTCAAACTTTTTTATTTTTTTAGTAAATAACAACTAATGCAAAAATTATAAATAAATAAAATTTAAAATAATCATAATATAATTAAATGGCACAATATCATTTTTCTGTGAGTGTGGTAAAGGGGGACCTGCAGCTGCCAATTCGCCCTGGGCCCTGCAGATCCTAGAGATGGCCCATTTCCAAATGTTTTTTTAAAGTTACTGCACCTTCACTTTCTAAATAAATCAAGAAAGGAGGGTTTTCTTTTTAATGTTATTAAATTCATATGTGAAGTTATTGTATATGATATACAGATAGTCAGTAACACCAACAAAAACTCATAAAATTATTTATTAGAAACTATGGGAAAAAAGACAAATGCATTAAATCATTATATAATTGAAATTATATCGTAATATATCATAATCCATAATTTAACTGACATATTATAATCTATAAAGGTATGAAATGAAACATTTTGCTTTGTTCCAGGTAAATCTATTTTTCAATCCCTTTGAATCTTAACCTTTCCATCCATTTATATTCTCAACCATGCCATATTTGTGAAACAGCATCCTAACCTCTTTCTTACAAATAGTCATTACCACTCATACCAAACTTGTAAAAAACATGATATTCACATAAACCATTACCATATAATATTCTGTCAATGTGGGCCTCACTATGATACCTCATTAATGTTTAATAGACTACCTGCCAATATCAAATCTATATCTTCTGTTGAATCTTTCAAGAGTCAACTAAAATGTTTTCTTCTGAGCATGACTTATTATAGTATTTGAGAATACCTATGTAACAGTTCCTGAATTTACTTTATACACATATAGATATGTGTGTACCCTTTTTCCCTTTTCTTTCTAGCCTTTATTTTTATATTATATAGTAAAATATTACTACATATTTTGTTTCTCTGAACTTATGTTATAAATGCATATTATATGATAAAAAAATATATTGTATATGTATTTTAAGAGGCAATTGGAGATCTTTCCTTTAAGCAGAACATATTAAACTGTCTTTGAATATTTAAATGATTGTGTTGGACAAAAACTTGTAAATGAATGCTATATAATTCTGATGGCAATTTATGGGTACATGTACATTAACCGGGACCACCAACAGTGGCCCCATCAATTAAATACAGGAATTTGAAACTTAGGAAATATGTCACTTAGCTTTAGGGGATTCCTTGTCTTCCTCTGGCCCCAGGTTAGGTTGGTTTCCTGTGCATGTTTACTTCATTCTCCCCCTCGGGTAGGTTGTTTATCTTCACTGCTTTTACTCATTATCATTCATTTCTTTAGCATTTTTTATTATTACAGTGTCTCCTCACTTTCTTGCCATTGATGGTGCCACTCTCATCTCCAGTAGTAGTAAAATGTCTCATCGAGTTAAAGGCAGTGAAGATAAATGCAACCCAACCCGAGAGGGAGAACATAGTGAATTTGTACAGGACACCAACACAAAACCAACCAACCCAAAGCCAATTGACCCAACCTAACCCCTAAAGCACAGGTTTCCAAACTGTGGTTCGCAAACCCCCTAGGGGTTTGCAAGAAGACTCAAGAGGTTTACAGAAAAAATCCTTAATGGCGTTTGCACAGCGTATTTCATTGCACGGTTTATGTTAATCATTGTCTGCATTGATGGGACTGGTTCAGTTCAAAGAGTGTTTCTTTCCTTCTTTTGTTTAACATAGGAGTGAGTGTAGAATATATTTAGTTTTCATTTTAAGATTCCTTAAATTAAGCAATGAAGTTGAGACAGAAGCTTGTATGCATAAATTAACAAAAGTTATTTTTGTCGAAGAGAGAAATCGAATCCTTGACAAATTTGCGTGAAATTTTTTTTAGACTCCGACACTGAATTTTTCAAGTTTTTTAACTATGAGATATTTTAACTATAATGACAAATGCATTATCGCCACATCTACCTGTCCAAGGCTGTTGTTACTTTGGCACGATATTTTACTTTGATTACATAGAACATCATGCACGTACCCAGAAATTTTCTTTGGGAGGGTCTGAAGCCAAAAAGCAATCTCCAGCAATTGGTTAAATAAAAGTTCTATTCAAATAATATAAACTTTTATAACATTTTTAGTTCTCATGACCAGTGGCGGCTCGTGTATAGGCACTGCGGAACCATAGCACCCCCTATTTCCACTTGATATTATCGATAACATTTAATATAATGAGTCCTTTTTTCTTTAATTCTTTCTTTATTTTTGTAGTACAATATATATTCCTTAAGCTTAATGTCAGTACTTCAGTAGCCATTCCCCAGTTTATGAAAAAGATACAAAAATCTTTGTATGGAACTGTGCGCTTCACAGTGCCAGCGACGTGGTTTGACTGTTGTGCGCATGCGCACATAGGAGGGGGGGGTGGGGAGGAAGGCGGGACTGCCAGGTAGAGAGAGCACTGTTGCTCTCGCAGTGCCGGCTCTGGCGTGATGGTGGAAGGAAGTTTTTTTTACTCAGCGTGTGTTGTGCTTAAAAACCGTGTACCATATTCTTGAATGTGATAAAGTGTAGAATTAGATTATTATTAAAAAATAAAATAAAAACTTTTTTAAGAAGCACTATGAATTCGGAAAGACTAAATGCGCTTGCAGTACTTTCAATGGAGAAAAATTTCCTCAATTGTCATCCAGAGATCAAGGAGAAAATTATTGAACTTTTTGCGCAAATTAAAACAAGAAGAATGGATTTCATTTTTAAATGAATAGATCAAGCTTGAACTGTAACAATTTAAGTTAAAGTAAGTAAAAAATGTTTGGTTTTTTTGAATAAATTTTCTTTTTATACATGTTTTTTTCCTTTTACACAATTTTAAAACAAAGGCTAAAAATTTTCTGGAGCAGCACCCCCACTAATTTTAGCTACAAGCCGCCACTGCTCATGACTCAAAGCAGCAAGTGGCAGTGTAGCAAGAGGCAATGTAGCAAGTTTTTAGCATGGTTATTGCAGATTCCACAAATGCCTGTAACAGGGAGGGAGGGATCCGGACCCTCCCCCCATGGGTACATCCTTGAGTAACATAAGTTGTCAAACAAATTATTACATTATTAAAGCAAAGTGATAATTTTAAGTGCTTAAATTTGAATTCTATAGAACAATATTTTAATAAGAAATTATGGTACTTGTCCTTGAACCCCCGACAAATATTCCTGTAGGGAGTGGCGCCGTAGATGACAAGAAATGGAACTACGTAGTGTACATATGTGTATCTCATAGACATTTAGTTTTATGGCATTTGCTCTGCTTTGTGCATCCAATATCCACTGGCATGGGGAGGGTGACATTGGTGCAGACAGAGTGCCGCACAACTTAAATCTCCAGCACAACTTTAATCTTTAATGCTAAAAAAAAAATAATTTTGAATAAACTGTAAATGTAACCTCCACATGGTTCAATTTCTCGTCACCTATGGCACCACTCCCTAAAGGAAAATTTATGGGTAGTTAAAGGGCAAGTACCAAAATGTTTAATCATTTTTTGTTAAAGTGAACTTTACACACAAAATTGAAGAATTTTAATTTCCATACCTGAAGGGGGATGTTTAAACACATAAACACGCTCCTTGGCTATGAGACTGATATTCAGGTAAGAAAGATGATCCTTAAAAATATTTATTTTTAACCCTCCGGTAGTCGCGTGGGGTAGATTTCTACCCCACCTCTCACATTTTATGATGGTTTCCCTCCCGTTTGTTTTTCACTGTCTCCTCCTTTTCAGTAGCTGTAATGACACGTGTGGAAGGTTTTTAGGCAAAAATTTCTAGTATTGTGCCAACCATTTTTGAGTAAGGAAGCTTTTTCTTAGACTGCACATCGTGATTTGAGAAGAAAATCTGTGATATATCTCCTTGTATGGAAAATATTGTTGATGTTTTGGTGAATTAGTTTTAAATGCAACAATTGACAGTTTTTTTCATGTTTCTGTTTCTCACTCAACAAATCAGATTGGGTAGAGAAAGATTTGAGATTTTCTTCAACATAAATTAGATTTTCGTAAATATAACAACTAAATACTGTTAAAATTCTATGTTTAGTAAATAATGGTCTACAGTGTTCTCTAGAAGAAACACCTGATAATATCCATAAGGCCTTTTTTTTAAATAAAAACTGGTTTAACAAATGAGACGTGCTCCCAAAGACAAACTCCATACATTATGTGGCAACGGAAAAAAGCAAAATAAACAGCTCTAAGATACTGATCAGATATGAGTGGATTCAATTTGCTTAACATATGCAACACATGTGCAAGCTTCTTATTAATCATGTCTATGTGTTCACTTCATGTTAACGTAGAATCAAGCATAAAACCCAAAAGTTTCACTGTATTAACTGTGCCATAATCACAGGGCAGGTCGCGTAAGGAAAAAATAATATATTGAGTATTATGAAAACCAATTTACAATGGTGTCTAGAGTTTGCAATGAGTTAGATAGAGAAATATTTACATCTTTATTATGATCAATTAAAGCAGTGTCATCAGCAAATAAGAAATTATTAGATGTAACACTGTTTGGAAGGTCATTAATAACAATTAAGAACAACAGAGGCCCAAGGACAGAGCCCTGAGGAATGCCAGATTGAATTTACAAAATACTGGATTCCTGGTTATTAAAGGACACAAACTGTTGCCTATTGGTTAGATAAGACTGAAAGAGAAGAAGGGCATCACCCCTAATACCATAATATTCAAGTTTTAACAATAAAATTTCATGTGATATACAATTGAAAGCTTTCGTGAGATCACAAAATGTAACTGTTATGAATTCCTTATCTTCAAAAGAAGATATAATGTTGTTTAAAAGAGATTCAACTGCAGAAGTAGTAGATATTCCTGATCGAAAGCCATACTGCATAGGAGAGAGGATATTGTTACATTCCAAGAATTTATATAATTGATTAAATATTATAGTGTCAAGAACTTTGGAGAGAGTTGGAGTTATTGACACAGGACGGTAATTACTAAGATCATTGGAGTCACCTTTTTTAAAAATCGGAATTACTTTAGATAGTTTAAAAGGATCAGGAAAAATACCTGTTTGAAGTGATTCATTAAATAATACGGTGAGATGGACAGCAAGTAAATCAATAACCTGTTTAAGAAGGTTGTTGGACAAGCCATAAGCATCCTTACAATCAGAACTTTTTAATCTCTGAACAATTTTTTAAATCTCGAATGGCAAAACAGGGTGCCATGAGAAAGGGGGAACTAACAGATTATAATTAGGGAGATAATCTTCAGCTGTAGCATTAGTTTTCAAAACTGAATTTTTAATCACTATGAGTCAACAAAAAAGTCATTAAATTTCTTTGAAGAAATGGAAGTTTACTGAGAACCAATTATTTCCAGATTTCTTATTTATAATAGTCGAGGCAGCTTTACACTCGTTAGTGGAATAATTAATATATTGTTCAATGCAATTTTTTTGCATTGAGAATATTAAGTTTATATCTTTTTAAAAGTCTATATATAACTTTTTATCATGTTCATCGTTTGAACATTTAAAAGAATTATATAAATTTATTCCTCATACAAATAAGGTCTGGTGAGAACCATTTAACACAAATATTTCTTTGACATTCTTTCCTCCTCCGGTAGCAGTACCATTTCTCGTCATTGACGGTGTTGGTGGGTCCACTTAATAGACACGTACCAATTTATGTATTTTTATTACTCTTGTTAACTTGAACGTCTTTTATTTTATTTATTTTTATTACTATATACTGTATTTGATTTATTCCACGTCTATGTGTAACCTACGGAACAAATACATTTATTATTATAATCCTGAATACTCGATGAAAAGTCGAAAAAAGAAATGAATGAGAATAAACTAGATCGTTCGACATATCAATGAAAGAGCATTTCAGAGCTCAAATATCGCAATAAAAACATATCACCTACGACACAGTTTTTTCCATAATTGACAAGGACTTAAGAATGTTACGAACTATTTCCTATGTTAGCATCAATTCCTGCATAGCTTCGTTACAATATAACAATAAATAGTTTCTTAAATCGATGTTACAAATTCATCAGTTTCCTAACATCGATATTAAGACATCGATAGATCGTATCACTACCCTGGATACGACTTAATACAGATAATAATTTTGAACCGGTGCTGATACTTTTAAGGTGATTGTAATGATAGTTTTTATTACTAATTTAGTTCATAATAATAATTGTTTATTTTCCTGTAAATTATCTCGCTGAATTACCGTTTTTTTATGTGGGCGGGTAGTTGAAGCTGACTGAAGGACAGTCCATATTGGTCCATATAGTAGCGAATTGAGGCGTGAACCGCATGGTTTTTGTTTTTTTGATTAACATTGCAACTTGAAGTATTTGTCATGGCAGATCCTAGAATAAAAACTATAAGGATAAAATCAGGAGTAGTCAAGCGCTTAGCTAAGGAAAAATCTATGTATGAATTACAAGTCGTGCAACAAAGAGCTCGAGTCCAGAAATATAAAGATGAAGGTATGGAACATTTTTCAATTTATCGTTTTCTTATCATAGGCGCGGTACTTTTTATCCCAATGTTATTAGACAAAATTGGTGTGCGTGGCACGTTTTCGGAATGCTATAAGGTCGGATCGAGTCAAACTGAACGCTTGGACGTATTAGATCGCTTTTGTGGAACAAGTGCGTCATTGTTAGGTGCTAAGATTAGAAGTTGACATTTTGACTTTTTATCGATTTCTTAATTATTTTTTTACTAGGTAAAGATGAATACGAAATCAGGAAGCAGGAGGAAGTACTTCAAGAATCCCAAATGATGGTTCCGGAAACCCAAAAGCGGTTACTGGCAGCATTTCAGGATCTTAGCAGCATCCTAGATACTGAGAGTGAATTAAGTGAGGTGGTGGAATATAAAAACGCTAAAATCATTCTAAATGATGCTCGAAACGCCATTGGAGAGTCTAATTAGTACTCTTCTGGTTTGTCAAAGAATTTCAGTTAACTTGTTACAATTGCGCTTTAATATATTTTTAATTTGAAATGGTGTTTAGAATTAGTTACTAATTATTGCCTTTAATGATCCCCAATAACCCATGAACCTGTTCTCTAGATTTGCTTTACTTAACTAGCATCATTATTAGAAATAATGGCTCGGATGCCATGTTCATACATTCCTCCTGGAATTGGAAACCAAAATTTCATCTCACCACAAGCTGCACCAACCCAATTTCCTGGGAATGGGCAAGTCATGCAATCACCTGGAAACTTTCAACCTCAAAACAATTCAGGTTTTATGCCACCAAGACCATTGGTTCCTAATATGCCTTCAGTTTCCTCTATGAAACAGAGTGATAATAGGGTGCCAGTGTCCCCTGCAGTGAACAATCCCTTTACAAGTGAGTGTAGTCCTCCAAACATGTCACTATTTATGCACCCTCCTAGATGGCCACCTTATTTGAATTGTCCGCCACAATTTGCGGGTATTCAAACAACGCCTGGCTACCCTTATCAGGGTGGAATTGTAGAACAACCTGGACCATCATCTTTCTACAATACTGCACTTCCTCCACCAATTTCTGCAATGCCACAAATGAGTATGATTAATTCTCAGCCATGGGCGCCTATCCAAGAAGACTGTCATAGGAATTCGGTAAATGAATTTGTTGGTGTTGTTCAAGATGTTGATGCTGATCAATTTTGGGTGAAGTCTTGGCTTCAGTGTTGTACAAGAGGAGCTCATGTACAGACTTCTTCTTTAGCCAAGAATGCTGGAAAATTGAAAGTAATGAAATTTTTTTATATTCTCTATATTGATATTATTCTAGTGAGTAATTATACATTATTTTTATCTATATTAATAAAATCCAATGTGTGTGTGCAGTATAGCTCATAAATCAAGAAACTTAGAGACAAAACTTGGTACACTTACTAATGGGACCATGAGGATGTGCACCTTGGGGCCAGAATTTTGATTTTTATGGGGAGGGGGTGCCATGTCCCATAAGTTAGCATGTATAAATCGATTTTTCGACTTACAAGCTTGTACTCTTTTGAAAATTACAATTAGAAAGAATTGACCTACGATCTTTGGACCTGGACCGTTTTAAAGAAAAATAAATAGTTTTTTATTCTTATCATCACATTTTGCCTATGATATAAAATCGCTCAAGTTCTACGTTTAAATCGTATTTATTTGAAAAATTTAATCCACTTGAATCCTAATATGCGTAAGGAAAGCGTACTTTTAATGCGAGAGAGGGTCAAAATTAAATGTTCCATAAATTAATAAATAATTTTGGACGTATAAGAATTGTATAGTGTAATGTAATACAATTTCTATTCACCAAAAACTTTTTACTCTGGCACCCTCAATTATGTGAATTTTATAATTATTGCTTACTTTTTAGTGCATTCAAAAGTTGGTTTTGTTCATTTTTATTCTTATTTGATCTTAATACTTAATTCACGCACACCCATCGTATTTGACAGGCAATTACGCTAGTAAGATTATAAATGTATGTATATATAATTATAAATGTATGTACTAAAACTATAAATCATTAAACAATTTACTTTTGCCAAAGAAAGAATGCAACATGTACTGTTTTTATTCGATGTTAATTTTATTTTAGGTATGGGAGGTTAAAAAATCCTTACAAGATACTTGGAAACTTTTGAGTGACCTTGAAGGCTTGGAAAAAGAAATGGCAACAAATGCTAAAGAATTAGGTGATGCTGAATGGAACAAAAGAATGCAGGAAGTTGATTGTAAAAAGGTAAGAAGTTCACTTTCTGATCTATAATTGTGAGTTATATGTAGCAAAACAATTTTAATATTTCCCCTTGTGTTCACTAGGCTCTGTTGCAGAAGCATTTGAATGTGATGGATGAGGATGAACTGAGAAATATAAAAACAGTTTTGTTGAAGAGAAGTAAAAAGCGTACAAGAGAGAGAAAGAAACGCATTTTGGAGAAGGAAAATTCTGAAATAGAAACTGAGGATAGGAAGAAGCTGCACTTAGAAATAGACATGTGGCTTGAAAGACAAAAGGCTGAAGTTGAACTCTTGAAGCGGGTAATTCATAAATTTCTTCATCAATCCCTCTACTTGATACTGGAAGATTTATTTTAACAATAAGTAAATGTTTAAGCAAGTTGAGCATGTTAACATTGTTTCAATGAAATTGATCAACTAGCCAGTCAATTAAAGTTTTGAGGAGACTGCGCAAGTCAGCGCTCAGTCCCTTGGAAGCACCATAAAGCAGTTGGCCCCCTTGGTGATCTTTGTAAAGAGTAAGCACTGGATTCCCATCCTCCCTTTTGTGTATGTATGGTGTGGAAAGAGGTACAGCTATAGTAATCCAAGAGGTTGATTAGCCAAAAATAAAAAATAAAACAGTCAACTCAACCCAAGTTGAGAGCCTTTCTACTTTTCTACTGCTGATATCATTACCACATTGCTTACTTGCTGAACATTAAGCATTACATTCATCAGCCTCAATCAGCTGCCATGATTGTGGTTGTTCTTGATACACAAGGATGAGCATCAGTTACAAAAATGGTGAAATGGATGACAAAGTTACGTCAAAACCAAAATTTCACTTCTTTGAATTAAGGACAAAACTTCTTTTAAGAAATATGTAAAAAAAATTCTTCAGGCATTCTCAAGTGATTTTTTTATGGTTCCATATTCTTGACTACGAGCTCCTTCATTAAATTAGTTGAAACATCTTTGCTGCAAAATCCACTATCTAGTCCAAGTGGTTGTCATTTTCCTTTGATTTGCTTTTGAAATGCTTATCAATTCATGCTATTTTCTACACTTGCTTATACTTCCAATGGCATTTTGATTTATCCATATGGTTTCAAGGAAATTAATGTAAATGCTACATTTTCAACAGTTCAACCTCTTAATTGAAATATCTAAGTTAAAAACTAATTTCTTGTAAATGCAGCCTTAGACTAGATTACTCTTTCTTTCTTAAAGATTGAATCTGCTTTTCTGACTCCATGAATAAGGACATCCATGGCTATTTAAATTTTGAGAATCACGCCTCTATATTGAAAGCTATTTAACTGTAATTCAAGTTGCTGGTAATTTTTTTAAAAATATCAAGTACATACCACTTCCTCATGTCTTCATAAATTGATATTAGAATGTTCTGTTGTTTATCCATTATGGTCGGAAGCTGTCACTGGAATGGGAGGGGGGCAACATAACTTTGAATTTTATTTATTTTAATCTTATAGTTGGTGCACCTTATATTTTCTGTTGCTTTGCTGATTGTGGTTCATTTTCTTACAGGAAGAATCAATGAAACAAGAAGCAGATGCAGTACTTTGGGGGGTTAGACGCAAGCAATCTGAAGGTCGGAAGATTTTATCTCTTTTGTCTGCACTTGTGAAGCTCCACAATGTTCGTTCAAAAAAGAAAGAGTGTTCCACAAATCCACACCCATCTGAAGATACAGAGCAGTTTATGAAAATAATTGGTCTGTATTTTCTTTCTAAATTCTTGTAGTAGTGATGCCATTGCATGGGCTAATGTAATTGTGGAGCTTAATGCATGATTCTCCATTCTCAGGTTGGGGTATTTATTGATAGCTTAGTTGTTTCAAGCACCAATCCGGCAAACGGAGAGACCCGGGTTCGATTCCCGGTCAAGTACAGGATTTTTTCTCCTTCTCAAATGTCAAAATTTAATTTCCGATTTATGCAATCATGCATAACATGTCTTTCCAACTCCTTTGTTTCTTATTTTTCATTAGATACAAATGAATTCTCTTTGATTGCTTTGTAATTTTAACGTAACTGCATTTTTTTAGTTCCTTTTATGTTATGCAATCCTAAAAGAATATACTTTTATTACTCTGTATAAAAGCAAAGAACACCATCTTACAATGGAAATGTGTCACTAAATAGCTTTTGGAGTTGTTCGTTTGTGCTATCTGAAAGCTGTAAGTGATACATTTTATCCACAGAAACGTGAGAAATACTTCTATGTAACCAGATCACAGTGCATCTAGTGACCGATTTATTTTTGGTCTTATGTGATTGCTGGAGAATTTATTTTAAGCATGGATAGTTTACGTTTATTTCTGTAAAATTTGTCAATTGGTGATAATTACTCATTTTAAATTAAATAACTTGAGAATGTGCAACGGCTCAAAATTGAACCTTTCTGCAAGATTAAGGAGCTTGACTCCAAAATAGCTTTTCAAGTTGTCTCCATGTAATGTAATGGCAATGGGTGTCAATGCATAATATGTTAAAAAAGTAAAAAAAAATCATTTTTAAAAGTCACTTCCTAAATATTTGCTTGTTGCCAAAATTGTATCATCAAACTCTGCTTCAAATAGATTATTCAACGGATGTTGCCATAAAATATCAAAATCGAAATTTTGTATGTGCAGACATTACACGAATTTCAGTTTTTCTAGATTTTTAGCTCTAAAAACAGGGATGCAGGCATTATACTCATGCAGGTATTACATGCATAAATACAGTAATACACATCACTGGGTACATGTCATAAGTCAAAATTCATTGTTGACCTTAATATTATTGCAGACAAACTGGTCCACCTGTGGGAATGTCAAATGAAGGATTACGAAGCAGAGGAGAAAACTTTGAGGGTGATGTTGCAAGAAAGTCCCGAGAAAGGAGAAGGGAAAGGACCAAAAGACGACTTGAAGAATGATTTGAGTAAAGTGGAGAAGAATAACCGAGAGTGGGAGATTGCTCTTTTCGGCGATGATTCTAGAGATGATGACATGTTGAATGTTTCTCCATTCCGAACGTTCTTTTTGCAGCCATGTCAAAACCTGGATGTCTTGGTTGAAACTAGGTGTGTATACTTAGTATGTTATTAATGGTTCCTAAGACTAGGTTTTAAGAAAGTGAGAAATGAAGTTGATACTGTCATTTTCCATAGTTCGTTATGCTGTTGAAATAATTGCAATGAATATTTAAGTTGCTGTAGACAAAAATCATGCTATTTACCCAGCCTATGCTAGCAATGAAAAAATGTTTACAACTATGATTGCTGTTGGGTTCAAATCTGGAAAGGAAATACTCAACCTTCCAGCAAATACTTAGTATGCATAGTATTATTCCAAATTAATTAGAAGATATTAAATACTTATAATGTATACTTGGTGTGATGAAGATATTTACTTGTGATTATTATATCTATTCCTGAATTATTGTTAACAGGAGACATTGGGACCAATATATCTCAAATTCACCATCTTCCTCCTCGATTCCAATTGGATGGGTGATGCCAAAGGAAGCATCATCTAAAGAATGGAAAGAGGTAACCAAGTAGGATTGATACAGAAAATTGGTTTGGTAGTAAGCTTGTAATGTTGTTACCATGATTCAGAAACTATGAATTGTATTTGTGAAATTGCAATCTTGTATTAATTTACCTTGTGAGATGTTTTTTACATTCTTTTTTGGGTTTCCCTTTTATTATTAATTGAGCACTCATGACATTGGATCAGATTATTTTTTTCTTAATTCTTAAGGTGAAATGCTTTTAAAGCTGAGAATAATGCATTTCAGATTGTTGTATTTCATCCCTTGTTGCTTTTTAGGTGAAATCGTAACTGCATTTATGTCACATGTTTAACATTAAATATTCTGATGATATTTTAAGTATTATAATCTATTGCCAAAATTCTATTAAATTCTTGGCTCACTTGCATTGCTTTGAGTAACAATAAACATGCTTTGAATAAAAATAATTTGATGAAATGAAGGTCTTGTTCTTCAAATTTGAAAAGAGCTCCAAAAAAATCATCATTCCAAGTTATTGTGTTTCTTCATATCATTCGTTATAACATGTTCACGGCTGGACGACCCACTGGTGAGTTGAGGGTTCTCTTCTCTCACAGCTGTTGGCTGATTTTTATGAGAGAAAAAATAGAATACAGCAACTCACCAGTGGAACGCTGCACTGTGAGGGAAGGAATTCTGGCGGGTCACCCAGGAATGAGCATGTTAAAAAAACTAAAATATTTTTGTTATTTTGCATCTTACTCTGCTTTAAGTAATTTTTTAAATTCCAAAACGTATATTAATAGGCTGTAAAACCTAAAACCAAATTAAATGCTGTTTCATAAAAACGATGATAGCTCAGGATAATTGGCAAAATATCTTCTAAAGTAGGGTTGCTTATTTTCTATTTGGTGCAAAGCTAAAATAGTGCAGGCATATTGGTCTTTAGTAATTATCAATCTTTACAGAAAATATTTAACTACTAATGTTATTGCCCATCAGAAATTACTGCTATTTGTGAATTGTTTTACGTTAAAATAAAATTTTAAAAAATTAATGAGACCAACTTTTATATGTATTCACTAAAAAGTAAACAGTAAATATAAAATTCAGATAATTGAAAGTTCTAGAAAGCAAAAATAGTTTTTGGCAAATAAAAGTTTCATGGCAAAGAATATTAATGAGGGTTCACTCATAAAACATTAAGCTATACAACTTTTATATTCCCAAAACTATTTTTACTTTATGGAACATTCATATATGTGAATTTTAGATTTATGTTTTACTATGATTCAATTTTTCTCACCTGAACATCATATGAAATTTTAATTTTTTGCCAATTGCTTTTTTCTTTTTCTAATAGCAATAAGTTCACTTGATCCAGCACTACAATGCTAAATAAAATTTTGGAGGCACAATTTGGATCATCGTTTAAATTATATGACTGCAATTTTATCAAATTAAAAAAAAAAAAATTTAGAGGTAAACAGTTGTATCAAGTTTATGGAAAATTGATTCTTGCCAGGGACTTTATATCTCTAACAAATTTCTGATGGTTTATGCATCTCTTGGCAATGACAAGAACAAGGATGAAACACTCAAACTCAATCGAACAACTCGAAAAAAAATTTTTAATTAAGGAAGTTATTCTATATATGCATTTCAAGAGCACTCTCATTATCAGTAGATGATAGTAATTCATTATTTGATACAATCATACTTTACATAAGAATACTAATAGTATGGAGAAAGTCATGTGCTGGCCACATGACTGCTTTTATGTAAGTTAAATTTGAAGAACTTGCAATAGTAGGTTGTCAAAAGTGGCAACAACATTGAGATTTCATTCTCTGATGCTATTGGATATTCATTTGCAACAGTCAACAGGTATATGTCGCACAACGTCTCCAAATTTAATTTTAAAGCTGTGATCCATCCATAATTCAGTAAGTTGCTATTGGGCTAAGATTGGAATATTCTTAGCACTTTCCATCCAAAGATGTTACTTTCCCAAATTTTGCAGCATGCCTGTTCGTTTCTGGGGCACACTGGTTTAGCACAAATGAAATTATTTCTACTTTTAGTTAGGCAAATGTGAAAGAATAATGAACTTGGAAATAATTTGGACATAAGCTTTCCCACTTTGCAGTTAGGATGGAATTAGCTGGTGAAACTGATTTCTTTGAAGAATCCACTGTTAATCAATTTTAAATTTCCTTCTCAAACATTTGTGCTTGGAAAAAATGTTCCTTTCATAACTTTTTAACTTTAAAATGTAGCATGTTTTATTTTATTTGGTTATAAACTGATAATTATGAGATTTACATCTTCATTTAAAAAATTATTTATGCTAATGTTGAAAGTTTGTCAACTGGTTTCCCTGAGAAGCTCTTATTGAAAATTCTCCACTTTAATGCTGTTAAATATTTTTATAGGCTATACATATATTTTTTATTTCATTTATACTAAATCAAGTTTTTACTACAAATGAAAAAATGTTATCGATAATGCACAAATTCAGGGTTTTTTCATAACCATGTCCTTTTGAAAAATGCAGATGCATGATAAATATTATATGAAAAGGTAATATAGCATTCTTACACAAAATTTATTATGGCATGCATTTTTACTTTTTGATACCTTTTCCACAACTATTCAATCTGAATGTATTGATTACAACTTCATTTGTCTTGCTATTTTTGTACAACTTGTCCAATTATATTGACCCTGTATTTATTTGGTTCTTAAAACATCTTACATGTGAATGCTTTGTTTCAAATCAAATTTATAGATTATTTATATATGGTGGGTTGAAGTGGCACAGATCATTAATTAAACTGCTTATCAAAGGGGAGAAATAGACTGGTTCTAAAGAATTAAATTACTAAAACACAATATAGGACAAAATTTTATATTTATTAATGTCACTTTCACATTGGAGGTTATGTTACTCCTTTAGTTCGTGATAAAGCTATTCCAAATATTGGAATCACTCTACTAAAACTGCCACTATTCTTCTTGTTGGCATAATACTCACACAAAAATTTGCATAACTTCTTTATAAAGAAATATCACTTCCATTAGAAACCAGTTTTTCTCTTCGTCACTTTCACAGCTGTTTTTTCATTCAAAATTTCAAGCTATAAGATTGGGATCCTTAAGTTGTAACAAACCTTGATTTGCAAGGAGCATTTAGCAAATATTATTAATTAGTACAATACAGCATTCAACAATAATAACTACAGATGTTAACACACCATACAATACTATGTTTTCCTGTCCAATAAATTGGATATTCAATCTCAGCTGTGCTGAGATATCATCTTAGGCATGGGTTAGCCTGAGCAAAAAGGAACTTCATCCAATGACACATCTAGCATGAATTTGAATTTCCAGTAAACATGAAGGAAAAAGCACATTGTTAGAAACAAGTAATTGAAACACTGTACATGAAATACCAATATTACTGTAACCAGTTGAAGCCATCAGTTTAAGATGACCAGACATTACTGATAAAATGTGCTCAAAATTTGGGCTGATTTGTTTATTTATTCATTAATATTTCACTTACAGCACACAAAGGGCCAATTTACAGTGAAACCTATAACTCAACAAACATCCATTTCCTAGGCGAGATTCAAACCCGCGACCTTAGTGCCCATTGGCAGATACTCGAGCCACCCATCTGCCATGGCCGAGTAATGAGATTAAATTTTTGCCCATTAAGGAACCATAGAAAAAATGCCCTTTCCATATTAATGTTTAAAAAGAGAGGCTATAAATGAAGAATTTTGAAATAGGTAACCAAATATTATTTCATTGCTGTATCATCTTCATACCTTCAAGTGAGTTTTTGGTTAAAAGTGTTTCCTGCTTAAAAGAAATGAAATGTATTATGAGTAATACTGATTCCAACATTCATAAGTTACATGTATTTCTATGAATTAAATACATCATAAAGTTTCATTGGCATGCATTTGTATTTAATTAGCATCCCTAACACAAATTCCATGTTGACCCATCATTTTCTATTAATCCTAATTAATTAGCTTTCATTCATATTGAAAAACTTTGTTGCTTCATTTTAAATATAGCTACCTAATGCTATGATGGCAATATTCTAAAGATTAAAATATTTTTTTTTAAGTTCAGCTAATTAATTTTTCTGTAAAATAGTATTTTGAACTTGGATAAATCATCTTGCTTGACAAGAGCAGCAAAACATACAAAGCATGCATTGGATTACACAAACCCCTTTCCACATTAGTATAGTTTGTTGTGATATTAACAATTTAGTGAAACGTTTTTGTTATAAATTTTAAAGAATTCAAATATTATGATATTTAGGCATCACAAAAACATTTATGCCATTAAAGAGGGAATAAAAAACAGATGGTCACATCTTCAAGTAAACCTTGACAGTTGAAAATCAGTAATGTTTGGTATTCTTAAAATTTGGATGCAACATCTATGTACATACAAGTTATTTCTTCCCTTTAAATTAGAGAAAAAATACATACATTGTTGGTTTTCAAAGTTTCGTTTACAAATATGAAATTCCTTAAAACATTTCATTTAGGCGAGCATGCCTTGCAAGTCATTTATCAAAATGTTATGCAAAGGTAGCTTTTATATTGGTCATTAATACAGAACATGAAAAAAGTTAACAGATAGAAGAATGAACAATCATTCATTCCCAAAAACTGGTGACATAGTAAAGAGGTTGGCAACCTTTTCTTTTTGGTGGGCTGCATTATTGTACACAAGTGCTTCAGTGTGCCAGCTAAGATTTTACATCAAATGTTAATCAGAGAGTGTAAAAATCAAGTTTGAACAAGTTTTCAGACAAAAATTCACCAGTTCATAATTTATATTAACAAAAATAACATTGTCTTCATTAAATTCCACTGACTGGCTTTAACCATAGCTTTGAGAACTTCATATGGCCCACTGGCTGTAGGCAGGGTCATGGCATGGAAATCTATTACCTGAGACGAAAATACAAAATGTCCCCCATATTATGGCACACGGGTACAGATTGGTGGCATTATATGCCACCCTTAGGAAAAGTGCTGCCAGAGGCAGTCACCTCTCAAACTCATGCCATGGCCCTGACTGTAGGTTGCCATTCCCTGTCATAGTATATGTGAACAACCAAGTAGAGAAAAACATGCTTAGTATAAGTTGCAACATTCTGTAGCTTAGGCTTTGCTTTACAAATATGAATCATGAGCAGATTTAAATTCTTATGGAGATGATGGCAGCAATACTCAGTTTGCATTGTAGTGAATAATCACAGTTTTTCAAAAGATAAAATAAACTCAGAAATTCCAAATATTGTATCATGAAAATTATCTTACTGAAAAGATTTATAAAACAAAGTTTTCACTTGTGTCTTCAACTATTAAATATACAAATTATTTTTACATTTATTTTGTTTAAAAGTACAGAAAACCCCGATGGAGTAACATAGCACTTGTTACAGATCGGGGGTTTCAAAACTGCAGTTTTCAGACTTTGTTGGTGTTCTGCATCAGTAATAAAAAACAAAGTTAAAAACTGGAAGGGATCATGATACAGTTAGGACTGTACCCATGGTTCAAAAAGGTTGGTAGCTGGAGATTGACAATAGGTTCTGATTACAGAAAGATGATTGGTGTTTATTTGTGGTTATATTGTCGGCTATGAATGTAAAAAGGTTAAGAACCCCTGCTTCAGATGGACAATTCAAGAAATCATTGTTTACTCCCCAGTATGATAGTTTTTGATAAGAGATACTTTTTGTCTGTTACTACATAATGATCACAGTTGCCAAAGTAGGTACTCCTAAGTAATGAGTAGTGTGTGTCAACCTACTAACCTAGCAAAATATGGAATCAATATTGTATTTGCTCGTGTACTGCATACCCTTGTGTACCATGCGTACCCCTATTTTTGGGCCATTTCGGAGGGAAAAAAATAAATTTGTGCTGGAATAAGTTGACATCTGGAATTTGAAAAGAAAATCTGCCTCTTCACCGATTCCCCCTCCCTGAAACAAGATCCGCCCAAGTTAAGCATCATCTCCCTCCTACCTGCGTGATGCAGTTTATTGGATGATCGCTTTATGCCGATGCTAGCAGAAATCTCCTTAATAGTAGCCCCTCTTATGTCAAAAGGAGCATCAAGGGCTCAAGATAAATTCGGCAAACACAGATACTAGATGCCAACTTAATCCGGCAAATATATAGATAGAAATTGATAGTAAACTTTTAATGACAGAACTGCTTATTTTGAGTAGCTATAATAAACTTAAAACTCAATTAAAAAGTAAATCTTTAATATTATAAATATATAACGTCATCTCAATCCTCAAAATATTTTGCAGAATTCTTCATCTTTTGCGAGTATAAACGTAGACGTGTTGCAGTGAATTGACTATCGATATTTGCAATTTATATAACCTATTCAGAAATCCTCATGTAAGACATGCAGTCCCTTCTTTTTACCGACAATTTGAGGAAAGAGGAATGCACAGTACACGAGTAAATACGGTATCTTATTAAAACAAAAATTATGAATTTGTAAATATAGAATTTTAATGAAATTTTGATAAATTTAACAAAAACACATATAAATCTATATAATTAGAAATTAATTAAGTAATGACAGTTGCAAAGCAAATATTTCTTTTCACTACAAAAACAAAATTCTTTATAGAAAAACTAATTCCCACAGTTAATAACATTTGACTGGTGTTATTATACTTGGTAGAATTGATATGATATGACAATAATAGAATACTACATAAACTCATTTCATTTTTTATAAAATAAATATAGGGATTTCAATGTCATAAAAAGTTTTCAATGAAGAATGAGATTCGAAAATTCACTTAGCAATTAGATAATAAAGTGATAATTCCTTTAGAACACAAAGAGAAACAATTTATACATTTCACTGGTACTTGAGTTCTGAAATTGAAATGCATTCCTGATGCAATCTTCTTCAGTAAGTGCAGTTATTTCATTAATAGTAATATTTACATTAGAATTAAAATTTGATAAAAAAAATTACGAACTCATCATTTTGGCTGTCAGGATGACTCCAGTGAGAGCTAATAGTAATGTTCGCACGATTTATTTGTATAATTTAAAACATCAAGTCCATTAAAGTCAACATAAAGACAATGCATGCAAATAATTCATTACAAAACACTATTCGTAGACTTTCTATTGCACAGAATTCAGAAGCTATAGGAAATAGCTATTCATACAAGCCACCAGGGCTGTTTGTTCCTCATTGTTCATATGTTTCCATGGCATACAATTCACTGCCATACACCAGCATAGTTGCCATAAAGATTAGCCTGTAGAGGCCCTCCTGCAGTGAACAAGCGTGTGCCTGACGAATCATAGCAATGTGTATATATCGCAGGCGTGTACTTTAAGTTTTGCATTACATCCAAAAACTCATCATCTGGAAACTGCAAATCAAAAAGGAAAATTTAATGCATATCCCTGGTTTTGGAAATCTTGTAAATATATTAATGGTAAACAAAGCATAAATTCAATAAATTAGCAGTAATTCAAGAAAATCTTGTTTTCCAAGAAAATGAAGGGACTTGATTTTTAAATATAGCTCTTCCCTTTGAGAAATCAAGTCAGTTACGAGCCATCTTACATCAAAAGTATTTATAAATAATCGTAACATAAATTCCTCTTCATCAAATCTTTTTGCTCAAAATTACAACAGCATTATATACCATGAATTCATGAAAACAGAGTACTTTCTCATTTCATTAATTTGTATTACTTCCCTAGCACATTTCATTTGAGAAAAGTTTTCTTTGGTTCACAGTATTTTCCACCTTCAGTCATCTCCATCACAACCATATCAGTATATACATGGAAACTTGATTACATAATTATTATAAATGTAAACTTACCACCCATCCTCTAGATGCCTTCATAACAACAGTTCTGCTAGAGTTAATGCTAGATTCCATATATTTTCCAGCTCTAAGGTCATAAAACATTAAAACTCCCAGACCAGTTCCTATTGTCAACACATTTCTTTGAAAACTTGCTGACCTTATGCCTGAAAACATAATATTCAAATTAGACATATATAATCGGAGTATCTTCAAAATTGAGAGTTGTGTAATGGGTTAGTACTTGATTCACTTAAAAATTCACTGTACTTATAAATACCTAATGGGTATGAGAACAGGCTGATTAGCCAAATCATGAATTGAAGACGATGATAATCTGAACATATCAAGAAATTTTGTTTTTTCTCTTTTGGAAATGTTTGAGAACATTTCTGACACATTCCCATAATTTGAAATCAATTAAATATATACAAATTGACTGTCAACATATGATAAAAACAAACACTAGTAGAAATGGTATTTTAATTTATAATAAAAAGCAACGAATTTTGGATTATTATTTGGATAAATGAGAAATGTTTACACAAACTTATTTGCTAAAATTTGGAATATCAACTACACAAGCTAGAAAAAACATTAGTATCAATATGTACAAATAGAATTCAAGTTCAAGTAATGAACCTTTAAAACTACTTAACTAGGTAAGAAAACTTAAAAATCAAGATGGCTGAAATTGAGGCGCATAAAAATATAGATAAATGAGCTAAATTACTGCACTAAGGCAAATTAAGAAATAAGGAATTGGCAAAACAAATTAGTACAAATCGTCAGGAGACTAGTGAATAAATCAGTCAAGTTCCTTACAGGGAAGGATTATATAACATACTAGTAGAAGGTGCTTGCATACTGCAAGCATTTCATCTCACCTTAAAAAAACATTAATTTTTCAGACAGATATTTCATCATTACAAATATTCTATTAATTATTAAGATTTCACCTCCGCAGCGATTTTCGTTTTTCCCACATGTAAAAATAATAGTTTTAAAAAATCCCCAAATGTTGCAATTTCAAAAATTTTACACTTTCTCCATTATGGGGTACTAATATTACACATTTTAGCCAAATTTTAAAGTTGTAGCATTTCTTGAAGTAAAAAAATATTTTTCTAATTGTTTAAATTTAAATAAATTTTAACGGCCGCCGAAATTCATATATGGCGAAATTGAAATGTTTGTATGTGCAAATTCACTACTCTGTAAATAATTTGAAAATTTCAGCTTCCTAGCTCATACCGTAGTACCTAAACAGTTATCCATTTGTTTAAACTTTAAGAATTTTTAACTGCGAAACAAATAAAATATCAAAAATTTGTATAATCCCTAATTCGTTTTTTTTTAAGAATTCTACTCATAAAAAAAATTTCAACTCCGTTGCACATTCAGAAATACATAAACCTTGAAAATTTGTTTAAACAATTGCGAATTTTTAGCGGCCGCATTGTTGTACTTTTTCATGATTTTCGTTTTTTCTGGTCGGTTTTGCACAAAATCCTACCTAAGAAAAAAATTTCGAATCTCCAGCTCATCTGGAAGTGCTTAAACATTAGTATCCTCCTTTATTATGGATTTAGTCATAAAATTTAGTTGCCATATTAGTTGATAATTGCTAGAATAAGATTAGATTTAAGAAGGGCTTAATTTCTTATGGAACAATCCGGAATAGCATTAAGGCACTTTCTCTGAAGATGAAAATACCCTAATCTTTTACAATAGTATATAAACAAAAACTCCTTCGCCGTAAAAAGGAAGAGAATACTCACACTCACTCCTTCGCCGTAAAAAAGAAAAGAGAATACTCACACTCTGTTATCATTATATATATCGACGACTCTTACAGAGGATATAACACATAGATATATATTATTTCACTTCTAGATGCACTATTACTTTAAACTTGGGCAGAAATGTGTTGCATTAGTACCCCACAAATGGAAAAAGTATAATATTCTTAAAATTGCTAATTTTATGGATTGTTTTACTCCAATATTGTTCCATAAGGAAAGAACGAAAATCGGTGCAGAGGTGAAAAGTTTTGAACTATTCAATATCCAGCTCATTGAAACACAAGGATTTAACTTAAAGTCCTCTTTCTAAAGAATACAAGTTGAAATCAATAGTAGGTAAAGGAAATTACCACAGCCACTGTATCGAGTAGATATTTTCTTGACTGCTTGCAAAGTACGAGCATCCAACAGTAAAGTATAAGACCTGCAACCAACAGCATACATGCCTCCTTCCTGTATTGCAAGGCAAACATTTTCCTGAGAGGATGGAAGCTTTCTTGAAAGTTTCTGGGAAAAAGAAGCAATGAATTGAGGTCATATTATCTTATCTGAAAGGCAACTTGTAACAGTAATATGAGGAGCAAAAAGAATAAAAGTGAAAACATCACACTGTAAAAGCATCCATTTATAGACACCTGCAAGTAAGAGGTGATTCAGAGGCACTGCCCTTACAATAGGAATATACAACGTATTATATACATGCAGTGTGTCGTTAATTCGTTCCCGTAACATTAAACGAATCAATATTTCCCATAAGAATCCCTGTTATATAATATAATCGGTTCCAAAATCTCAGGTTAAAAACCTCTTGAAACATAAAAAGACCTTATATATTTACTGTATTTTATGGAACATTATGGTGCCATATATGATATGAATGATATCAGAATATAAATAAATCGATAAAACCATACATTAACAGAAACAGCTTAAAATAAACAAATACTACTACTACTACAACATAACTACATTTCAAGGTACCTAAAACCAGAAAAGGCTACATGTCATGATAGTACCTCTAGTTACAAAGGAATAATATTAAGCATTGTAGAAAATCAACAAGTGAACTGCACAGAATGTTATTCAAACATATAATTACAATAATAAAATAACATTTAAGGTACAAAATGTGTTTTATTCTTCAGTAAGCTGTATCCTAAATGCAGTTTTAATTCAGCTTCCAAAGTTATATGTTTACCTACATATCGTATTCCTTCCAATTTTTTAAAACTGACATTAAACGGATATTGCTGAAGATGACTTAGAAAATTAGTGGTTGTCACATAAACTGGTTTCCGAACGCCGATTTAGACAATTTCAACGTAATTTGTTTATTACGCACTGAAAGCTGTTCATCAAAGTAAAGGTAGCGAGAAATAAGTGCAAGTTACACAAGAATATTTTCCTATAAAAATATTTCCTCACCTCCGTTAAATAATATTTTTCTTGGGGATTATTCCCCCATACAGTGCATGACACAATGAGACTCATTTCAGAAGACAGACTCATTCAGGAAATATGATAGTAGGATCAACGCAGAATAATATTGTAGGCACAAAATATATTCAAAATAAAATATTGCTAACCAAAATAATATATGTACACAGTTCCGGCTTAAGGCAGGTGCGAAGGGTGCAAGGCACCCTGTGCAAAACTTTTATGGGCACAAAACCAAGGGAGCAAGACTCAAAAAATATTTTTTAAAACTTTTAATTGACATCCGAATTAAAATTCAAATAAAAATTGTAGAGGTTATTGTTACAGAGAAAGAAAAGAGAACAGTAATATACTTTTACAATGTTCCCTTCCATTTATTATTTACTATGATTCTCCTTTGCTCCATTCAGAAGATCATTTCCATTGTTGCCATAGTGGCTGAAATGAAACATCTAACCTTTGCAAATATTCTGACATGCAATTTGATTCTCCTATGTTGTGATACCAGAGTATGAAATTTACGTTAATGTCCACTTTCCTCAATACCAACAGAAATAAAATAACACAATGTATAGATATATTTCAAATAGGAATACAGTAAAACCTCTCATTAAGGAAATTCACGGAACCAATTTGTTCATCTATTCGTTTTTCAGAAGTTCGTTGACCGAAGGTTAATGGGTGTTGCATAAATTCAGAGATGATTGATAAATTATACAGAAGTAACAGGGTTATCCAAATGAAGGCAAATGCAATTATTATGAAGAAATCGCATAATCTAACCAAATCAAATCCTCCACTAAAATGCGTCAATTATACCTTTTCTAAAAAATATTACTTAAGAATTGACACACTATCCCATTTGCGGGAATTTCGATCTACACTTCATTACCTTACACATGTTTTCACTAAAATTGTTACCAATGCTCCAACTCCATCTCTTACAAAAATTTTCCCATACATGAAAAAAATGCACATGAACCACCTCTAATTGCTGCGATTTACGTATTGTGATGCCTACCATTAAATTTGGTGAATCCTTTCTCAGCAGTAAATTTCCTGTTAACTGTATCAGGAGAATAAATGTAATTTTAAACAATATTTTTTTAAAATAATTTTTATTTAAAAAAAAACGTTTTTAAAAAAATAATCTTTCTTGGCTATAAATTTTCTTTGAACTCCCGCACAACAACAGCTAAAGTTAGTGTCACTACATATCACGAGCAATTGAATTTGAATGTTTCTATTGCAAGAGAACACCTCGCGCAGAAAACCGTTGTCACACCTTGGACTAGAAACGCATGGCTGACACTTTTTCGAAAATATCGGAAATACATCATTACATATTGATTGGATTATTGACAGCTCAGGTCTCATTGGCCAACTGTATCCTTATCCATGCGTAACTGAAAAAAATTCTTTAGTAAGCAAAATTTCGCTTTAAAGATGTTAATACTATTAACTTCACCTGCTACTGTGGCAAGTGGCAAAAGGTCATTTTCAAAATTAAAGTAGATAAAAACATTTGTGCTCCACAATGTGACAAAAAAACTGAATGAACTTGCAATAATTAGTATAGAGAATTAAACAGTAACAAAAATGAATATAGACAAATTAATAGAAAATTTTGTCAGGTTAAAACCTCAAAGTTCTATTTTCTAAATTTTAGTTTTGTAAAATAATTTGTTTTATAATGTACAATGGTTGTTATCTGCCATTTGAATTTGCAAATAGCATTTCAAATTTTGTAATGAAAAATATTTAAAATATTGAATTTTAAAAAAAAGGCGCAAAATAATTTTCCTGCACCCTCCACATTTTTAGCTTTGGCCAGCACTGTATGTACATATATATAGTGAACCAATAGTGTTAAATATTATTTATTTTTTGGGCTTGCTTTTCGTTCATTTTCAGAGAAAACAAAACAACCACGATTTTAAATGCGGCCCGCCAAAATACTCTAAAATACTAATGCATTCCACTATCGAAAAATTTAGCATGTCACTGCCCTAAGGATGCACGATCTATCCCCAACACTTCATCCACTCCATCATCAACCATATTGGCCACGGTAAATACTCTCTCCCCTCTTTTTATGAAGCATCTGCTAGTGTAGTGTCGCAAAAGATTTTTAAATTATAGCGAGATATGTCACTCTCTCTCTCTCGGGGTGCCGGTGGTGTAGTGGTTAGGATGCTGGCTGCTACTCGCCCGATGCTTGAAAAAGTCATCGGGTACGAATCCTGCACGAGTAGGATTTTTTCTCAAGGTCACCCGGCCCCCTGTTTGCGTGGTTTGAGGAGACCGCGCAAATTCAGCTGTTCCGTCCTTCGGAAGGGACGTTAAGCCGTTGGCTCCCCTGGTGTTCTTCGTAAGAGCAGGCAAATGCCGGCACCGGGTTTCCCTCCTCCCTTCTGTGTGTGAGTCCGGTGTGGAAGGCAACGGGAAACCACCACACCGTGTATGTATATTCCCTAGTCAAAACCAATTAATTAATTAATTGGTAGGACCTGTCGCAAGACAGAACACGAATGATGATGATGTCACTCGCAAATAAGGCAATCCGCTGCAACTGAAGAAGTGATGTGTAACAGATACATATGAGTCGTCTATGCAGTATTTTTTCCATGTGTTATTTCATAGCTGAGTCAGAACAATGTTAACTTGAATCACCAACGACATTAATTCGAATATGGGTAGTAATTTTTGGATAATGTAAATGTAAATCAATGTTAATTGTAGCAACGTTAAACCAAGGGCACACTACTTTATATGTAAGGCTAATGATTTTAATTTCCAAGAGGGCTTACTGCTTAACATTCCTTTCAAAAGACAGACTTGTGCAGTCTCCTCAAATCGCACAAGTAAGGGATGGGATCATTCCACATTGAAAAATTCGACCTCCGCCGGATTCAAACCTGGGACTGCTGTGTGGAAGGCCAATGCTCGAACCACTCTGCCACCACCATCCCCCATATCTTTAACAATAATAATTGTTAGTTATTTTTTAAATGTTAAATCTAAATTGTATCTTACCAATTTTTGCTTACAATTTGTTTTCAAGTTAATTTACAACAATGAAATTAGTTTTAAACTCGCTCTATTGCCATGAAAAAAAAAATAATTCTATACCTTCTAAATTGTCTACTGCTTCCTTGTAAGAAGTTACTGTTTTCTTGGAGTTGGTCTTCATTTAATTCTTATTTTTCTACTTTCTGCATTCAGTTTCTTTTAATTCCCTCATAATTATCAAATGTAAATAATAGTTGAATTTTTTTTCACTAAATTTTTGTCTATTACAGCATAACAGTTGTTGATTTTTAGCTTGCATTAGTGCTATGGCTTTGCTAGATTAGATACAGATGTTTCTTCTAACAAACCTAGGTTTCATTAATTTCTGTTGCAACACTGTGAGAAATATTTAAATCCATCAAAAATATTACACCTTGGAAAAAAATTTCCATACATTCACACATGCTGGACAAGTGCTGGATGAATTTTTATGCATCTTTTCTCAAAATGAATTCTATAAAAAACTTCATAGGATCTTTATCTAATAATTACTTTCTCCATACATAGTATAGGAGAAGTATTGTATTTGTGAAAAATTGAATTCGAGATTGCAATGGAAAAAACATTTTAAGATCCCCTGAGTACATTTTCACTATTTTCTCGATGATGCGTGTGCCTGTGTGATAGGAATTTTGTGGGTGCTCTAACTCAAAGACTAATGAATAGATAAGAACAAAAGATTATATTTAAGATTTTTATTAGTAATTCAAAGGCTGAAATTTGTCCACCAGAAGTGGAGCTTGACTCGTAATTTTTCTGTTTTTACTTTCTCCATACGTAGTATAGGAGAAAGTATTGTCTTCATGAAAAAAATCGATTTCAACGGAAATACACATTTTGAGGTCCCCTGAATACGTTTTGCCCATTTTTTCGATGATGTCTGTGTGTGTGATAGGAATTTTGTAGGCTCTTTAACTCAAAAACTATTAATCAGATTAATGCAAAATTTTGCATTTGACGTTTTTATTATAGTGACAAGAGTTGATAAGTTTTTGGTTAAAATTGGTCAATCGAAAGTGGATGTTTACTCTTGTCACTTATCTCTCTCTATCAAATATTTGCTTTAATTCTTGATCCATGTAAAAATTGATTGGAACTAGTAGAGAGCCCGCAGTTTTATTGCAGGAAATTTTGAGAAACATCGAAAAATATTATAATAAATGAAGAACAAACAGAAAAGAAGAATCAAACTTTGGGAAAGAGTGGCAAAATGAGGAACAAACGAATAAGAATAAAGAAAAAACTGCAAAGACAAACAAAAATGATAAAAGCAATAACAAACAGAGCAAAGAGAAAAAGAATAGTCAAACGTCAATAGTGTACGACAAACAATTTAGTTACAACGCATTACAAAAAATAAATACATTTTCCACCTCTCCTTGTTTTCTCCCTCTCCCTTCCTCCCATTCTGTCTTCCTTCCTCCCATTCTCCCTTCCATTCTCTCTCTCTCCCTTGGTCCCATTGTCTCTCCCCCTGTCTCTTCCTTCCATTCTCTCTCCCTCTCTCTTCCTTCCCCTTGCTAATCTTTCAATATTTGAAACTGAAGAAACAGCTTGTTATGTCATCTCTTATTTATATGGATAATTAACTGACCTTGAATTCATTTCAATGTCATAGGCTTACGATGTCGAGTTTGGCAACAATATTGGTCACCATGGAAAGGAAAACTTTTACTTGAGAAAAACTTGAGATTTTGTAGTTTAAAGCTCAATTTTGGAAAATTCCATCTGTATTTGAAATTTCACCATAGGAAAATGAAACTTAATTTTCTTCATCCTCAATTTCAAGTGCTGATTTTGTATGTTGATTTTTAGTAATTTTATTGTACAAATGAAAAATAGGTAGTCTACACTCATCTCCATGTTTTTAAATGGGGAAAATGAAATCAGAAAATATTTTTAAAAATAAAGAAATTGGTCAAATGAATGATTTAAAAACCAGCCTATCACCCTATACTCATTATTGCGGTTAAAATTACATATTCCACTTGTCTCTACGTTGTTGTATTTCAGTTACAGATACATATTTATATTTGACTGGATACTGCCTCAGACACTAAATTATTTTTATATATAGATGCACTGGTGGTGTAGTGGTTAGCGTGTCGGCTTTCTATTGCAAAGTTCGGGGGTTCAAACCCCTCGAATGGAGGTTTTATTAAAAAAAACTATCATCAGTGCCTGGCAGTAGGCAGCAGTACTGTCAGTATGGTATAGAGCCGAAAACAAATGATGTTGGTTGGGTCTATATCCAATTCAGCTGTAGGCGTGATCAGGACGATTTGAACGGCTACAGTACTGCGATGTGGAAAGCAAGAGGGAAACTACCACATTACAATCCCTAGTAAAGATTATATGGTTGGACAATATGAGTTCTCTCGAGGTAAAACAATCCGGAGGTAAAATAGTCCCCCAATCAGATCTCCGGGCGGGGACTGCCTTGAGGAAAACATTTGTCGAAAGTAAATTACGAATAGAAATAGAGTCAACATTATAGGGCTAAGCGAAACTAGATGGGAGGGAGAAGGACAGTTCGACTCGGAAGAATTCACGGTAGTTTATTCTGGAGGAAATAGTGGGGAAAGGGGAGTAGCTCTGGTACTTAGGAAAGATATGATGAAAAGTGTGACAAAGATAATAGCGACGAACGATAGACTGATGGCAATAAAGCTTAAAGCAGTCCCAGTGGACATGCTGATAATCCAGGTATATATGCCAACGTCAACTCATGACGATGAAGAAATAGATGAGATCTATGAGCAAATTAATGAAATTTACGAAGAAGACGGAAGAGGAAAGGTAAACTGCATAATAATGGGAGATTGGAACAGCATAGTCGGAGAAGGACAGGAAGAAAATGTTGTCGGGCAATACGGACTTGGGAAGAGAAATCAAGGAGGGGAGAAACTCATAGAATTCTGCATCAATAATGACCTTGTAGTGACTAATACATGGTTCAAAAACCATAAACGAAGGTTATACACATGGAAAAGCCCAGGAGATAGAATGAGATGCCAAATAGATTACATCCTTGTAAAACAAAGATTCAGGAACAGCATAAAGAACGCCAAGGCATTGCAAGGAGCAGACATTGATTCAGATCACAGCCTTCTAATACTTGACGTGAGTACAAAGCTCAAACAAATAAGAAAAACGAGAAGAGAAAGACAGACCTGGGACCTAGAAAAACTGAAAGAAAGGCAGGATGTAGTCAGCATGAAGTTGGAAGATAACCTAAGAAAGTTGGAAAACAAACTGAAGACAGTTGATATAGAATGGGATGAAATTAAAACCAGTATCAAGGATACCTTGGATAAAGAGATTGGAAAACAAGAGAAGAAAATCAGAAAACCATGGATCACGAAGGAAATGCTGGAGAAAATGGATGAGAGACGAAAATGGAAAAACGTTAACAGTGAAGAAGGTAGAGCCAACTATAGGCGTATAAACAATGAGTTGAGAAGGGTAACAGATAAAGCTAGAGAAAATTGGATAAAAGGAAAATGTGATGAAATAGAACAAATGGAGAAGTTAGGACGGTACGATATGATGTACGCTAGGGCACTGGAATTAGAAGATAAGAAGTCTAATGGAATTTGTGGTAAAGGAATTATGAATACGGATGGGAAGATAGTCTCAGAAACAAAGGATGTAGCACAGGTATGGGAAGAATACATTAAGGAATTATACGGCAAACAGGCAGGAGCGGCAAAAATAGAACTGGAAAATGAGGAAAACATTGAAGAAGACAACTTAGGACCAAGTATTATGGAGAGCGAAGTAGAAAAGGCGATAGTGGAACTAAAGAAGGGGAAAGCCACGGGCAGCGATGGAATACCGGCTGAGATACTTAAAGTCATAGAATCAGAAGGACTAAAAGCGATCACGAAATTAATTAATAAGATTTACGACACGGGAGAGTGGCCTCAGGATTTCCTAGAAGTAACAATGATCCCTCTAAAGAAGAAGCCAAAGGCAATGCAGTGTAAAGATTACAGAACTATAAGCCTTCTGTCACACACATCGAAGATCATCACGAGGATTCTTAATAAAAGGCTGGAGAAAAAGGCAGAAAAAATAATAGGGGAAGATCAATTCGGTTTCAGAAAAGGACGAGGAACTAGAGATGCTATAGGAGTAGTTAGAATCATATCAGAAAGGGCAATAGAATACAGTCAAGATATCTGCGCATGTTTCGTAGACTGGCAGAAGGCCTTTGATAGAGTAAATTGGGTAAAGTTGATGAAGATATTAAAGGATATAGGTGTAGACTGGAAAGACAGGAGACTGATTAGGAATCTATATGAGAATCAAGTTGTAAAGGTCAGGTTTGAGAATGTGGACACCTGCGGAATAAATATCGGTAGAGGAGTAAGACAAGGCTGCTGCCTATCGCCAACCCTATTCAATATATATGGAGAAAGTCTAATGCAAGAAGCTTTAGAAGGCACAGGGGATTTCAAAATTGGAGGAAGGATTATAAGAACAGTGAAATATGCAGATGATCAAGTACTTCTAGCAAGAAAGGAAGAGGAGCTACAAAAAATGATAAATAGACTAGTGATAACAGGTAGAAAATACGGTATGGAAATAAATACAGAAAAATCCAAGGTCATTCGAATATCGGGTAAAGAAGAGAATCTGAACATAACTATTGGGAGAAAGCCATTAGAACAAGTTTCAGAATATAAATACCTTGGAAGTATCATAACACGAGAGGCAAAATGTACGGATGAGATCAAAACTAGAATAGGAAAAGCAAAAGCGGCTTTCAGGAGAAAGAAACAACTACTTACAGGGAATATAAGGGAAGATATCCGCAAGAAGTTGATAAAATGCTACGTATGGAGTATAGCATTGTATGGGGCAGAAACATGGACGCTAAGGAAAAATGACATCAAATACTTGGAAAGCTTTGAAATGTGGACTTGGAGGAGAATGCTGAAGATAAAATGGACTGATAGGATGAAAAACGATGAAGTGCTACGAAGAATAGGAGAGAAGCAAATGATTATACAGACTATCAGAAAGAGGAAGGCTAACTGGGTTGGACATTACCTGAGGAGAGAGAGTATGATTAAAGACGTGTTAGAAGGAAAACTAGATGGGAAAAGGGAAAGAGGTAGGAAAAGGTTTCAGCTGATAGACGATTTGAAAGGGAAAGAGAGTTATCAAGATATAAAGAGGACAGCGGAAAATAGGAGTATATGGAGAACCAGGTTTAACCAAGAATAATCACGGACCTGTCTACGGACAGACTACCTATGATGATGATATAGTATGATAAATTTTATAGGAAATTTAATTTTCTACAACGTTTGTTCATAACATTTTCCCATATAATGAATTGTTTAAGAGATTTAAAAAAATATTTTTAGCTGCCACCATCACACACCTACCAGCGACTGTTGTAAACACTTTATGCTTAGTTATGTCTTAGTAATGCTCCTTTTTATTTTCTTAATTGTTGGAGCTTCGTGGCTATATCCAATATCAGAAGGCTACGGTATGAGTTTCTGTTCTTTGTCAAGCCTTTCAATATTTCTCAAAGTCCTTAAAATATTTATTATTCAAGCCCGGAAGTTCAGGCAAAATGCCATAAATGCCCTTTTTGCCAATTTTCATGTTTTATTCCAAATATGCCTATTTTTACTTTCTCCATATACGTAGTATAGGGAAGGAAAAGTATTGTTTTCATTAAAAATATTGATTTCGAGATTTCAACGAAAATACACATTTTGAGGACCCCTGAACATGTTTTGAACATTTTCTCGATGATGTCTGTGTGTGTGTGTGATAGTTTTTTTGTAGGTGCTCGAACTCAAAAACTATTTATCAGATCAACGCAAAATTTTATATTGAACATTTTTATAAAAACAGAAGAACTGATTAGTTTTTGGTAAAAATCAGTCAACCGGAAGTGGGTGTTTACTCTTGTCACATCCGTTATTTTGAAATATTTGCTTTAATATTTGATAAACGTAAAAATGTATTGGAATAAAAGTTGTAGGAAATTTAACTTTCTACAACCTTTGTTTGAAACATTTTTCCATATAATTGCTTAAGAGATATCTATATTTTTAACTGCCAACACCACACCACCTACCGACGACTATTGTTAACAATTGACTCTTAGTTACATCTTAGTAACGCTCCTTTTTCTTTTCTTAATTATTGGAGCTTTATGGCTATATCCAATATCAGAAGGCTATGGTTTGAGTTTATTTCTGTTCTTTGTAATGTCTGAAATTTTCTCGCAGTTTCTTAAAATATTTTTTATTATGTAACCTATTTTGAATTTTTAGAAATGTTACAGATATGGAGAAAGTGACCACATCAGATTTTTTCCTATTTGACTCAATTTTTGCCAAATGTCATTTGGCCACTATACTGCTTTGTTTGACTCTTCAAGGATGGGTTTTACCCACCCCGGGTTTGATATCATATAAAATTCTGATCATTACCTTTACCTTAATCCACCCTTCAGATTGAGAGAGAGAGAGTGGGAGATAAAGTGGAACAAGAGTAAGTTAGACTTAAAAAGAAGGCTTTAACTCCATCTTTTCTCTCATCTTATAATTATTCTCCCTCTCTCTTTCCCTCACTAAGTTCAAAGTGAATTATAACTTTCACATTTACTGTTATTGGAAATGGCTACTTCTTCAATAAAAATCTATCAGGCAACAAATATTCTATTTGACTAGTTCTAAAAATTTTATTTGTAATTTTTTGGTATGACTAATATTTTATGAGATATGATGGAAAGTTTGTTTTTAGTTTCTAGTAAAATGGGATCCCTGATTGGATTTATTTAAACCATTTATATCATATTCTTTTTTTTACTCAAAAATCCTTAGTATGAAATTTCATGAAAATTCACTCGATAGTTTTGGAGATAAATCCTGTGGACAGACATGACCTAATTGTAAGGCATTCTTTTTCACTTTTGTAAAGAACAACTACAAAATTAAAGAAAATCTACACAAAAATTGAAAACATTTGATCCAAGAATAAAGTTCCAGGCATGAAAAGTTTTCGAGATATCCTAGAATGTCACAAGCAGTGTACATTTTGTTATACAAAGGAAAACTTTTAATAAATAGAGAGATATACACATGTAATCAGTGGCGTAGTCAGGGGAGGTGCAATGGTGCATGTGCACCTCCCCAACTGCTTTAGATAATATGAAATTTTCAGTGCATTAACCAACACAGTAATAATGTTAATTAAAATGCAACAGTAGTATCAATATTAATCAATAGTTCTTTAAAATTCAATAAATTATTTGTGTGAGTATTAATTTATATATAATATAAAATAGTATAGTGCACCCTCCAAACCAAATTTCTGGCTATGCCACTGCATATAATGCAAGGCATAATCTAAGTAATGCCTCACATGCATCGATAAAAAAATTACACTAATAACCCGATTATCCTTTAAACTTCTGATCATGGCTACAATAAATCAATGATGTTCACCAGTGTGTGTATATGCATTTTCATACGTTTAGTGCATATAAATAAATGTGTGCACAAAGTGCCATGGCAAGAGATGGGTGAGCAGAGCAACTGCCTTAGCATTCGAACAAAGCAGAGCCAACTTGCAAGTCAATATTTAGTCATGAATATTTTAAAAGTATTTTCATATTTGAATAGTTATTTATGTATATATGGTAAGTGAAAATTTTAATGCATAGTACTCACAATTATTATTTTTAAATTTAGAAATAATGTTTTTCAATCTTGCCCTGGGTGTCTCACTTCCTTGCTACAGCAATGCATGTGCATATATCTACAGGGAAAGAATATACACATACCTACCTTACCGTACATTAACTCTGGGAACCTAACAATTGACTTGCTTTACAATTGTCACCTATTCCAGAGTGGAAGTTTAATATTACCTGCTTGAAATTTGAAGCGCTCCATATATGAATGTAGCCATTTAGAGAGAGGGCAGCTATCTCTTCGAAACATCGATTGAAGGCCAATGACCTTACTTTCTGGGCTGCTTTACATTCTTTCACAGCCACAGCTGTTATGTGCTGGTAAGAAGGGATATGCAGCTTGTTGGAAGCATTGGGGGACTGTTCATCTTCTTCTTCATCTTCCATCAGCCTCCGTCTTGCAGCACTCATGTTATCAGTACTGGTAACACATCCCATGCAACTCTTGGTCCACTCGTTATGTTGTGCATAACTTCTTTTGCGCCTGTCACACACTTCTTCCTTTGGCTCCTCTTCTATCCTCCAAAGGGCCATGTGAGTGTCCCGTGACCCAGAAACTAGGAATTGGTCGTCCAACCAACACATGTCAAACACCCAGTCCCTATGGGCTCCCTGACAAAAAGAAGTAAGGATTATGAATTCCATAACACTTACTTGGAAACATCATTTCATTTATAAGTTACTTAAGACATGTATTTTATAGCAATTGAGGCTCTCACAGAATTAACCCTTTTCCTGCCCAATTATGACATGTGGCAATGTCTCCTCAAGTGTCACACATCATGTGGCATCACACTGCATTTTTAGGTTATCATAAGAGGGGCACTATGCCTGGGAGATCTTATTTGTGCTGGCACTTGGGAGAAGCTAATCTGCATGTCAGTGCAGCAGTTTCTTGAATTCACTTCTACATTTTTTCATCTTGTATTTTTAATTCAAAATATAACTTTTACCTTATCGAATCCAGTATTTCAACTTACCGTAAAGACCCACATATACGGCACACCCGTGTATAGGCTGCAGGGAGGTTTTTGGCTAGAATTCTGAGAATTTTCTGTTCCCGTGTATAGGAGGCAAGAAGGTTTTCTCTTAAAATTCTAGGAATAAACAGTGAGTCGCAATAAAAGATTCATATCCATTATATTAGATGATTTCTGTCGAATATACTTTCTGCTAAGTATGATCTGAAAAGTGCATTTACCGAGTATTTGTACTACGAGATTTACCTATGTCGAAACTACTTATTACAGGATATAGTAAAACACTTGGGAAAGCAATGTAGAAGATAAAATGTAGCAGATTTTCGTGACTCCTACCCAATTGAAATAAAAAACTTGGTAAAAATTTCTGCAATCATCTGTGAAATTTGCAGTAAAAATAAAATATCTTGAATTTTAAAAAGTTATTTATTTCAATTATTGATAAAGATTTCTTCAAAGTTCCATCCCTTAATATTGACTATAATTTTCATGGTGCTTCCAAACGACGCTTCAGGTGAAATAGAAGGTTGAGAACCATCTAGAAACAAAATGTTGAACTGCAGGCAGGTATGGTTATTCCTCTGTTGAGTTCCCACAATTATCTTTTTGACGTTTTGAAGATTAAAAATTACATTGATACTACTTTTGCGATACCCAGCTAATTCGCAGGTAAATTTCTTCAAGTATTACTATGTATGTAAAACGGACTTACATTCCTATTTTATAAATGACAGCACAGATTATTATTCACTTACTAATGGATTTTATTTTTACCCTTATCTATGATAGAAAAAATCAAAGTCAAGAGACAAAGTTATGACGCTAATTATAAATTAAGTGTGTGTCAGTATGCTAAAGAACATGGTAATAGAGCAGCAGAACGTGAATTTGGGCTCAGTGAATGTCTTATAAGAAAATGGAGAAAGGCTGAAAAATGATAAAAAATATGGGTAAGACCAAAATGGCGAACCACGGTAGTAAAGCAAACCATCCTGAAATGGAAGAATGCTTGCTGAAATGGATAAGAGATACAAGAAGGGACTGCTTGGGTGTTAGCACATCAGTTGTTTGTGTGCAAGCTTTGAGATTATCCAAAGAATTAACCATACAAGACATCAAAGCGTCTATGCATTGGTGTCGGTTTCTACAAAAGACACAATTTATCAATCCGCCGACGTACTACAATAAATCAACGTTTACCCAAAGATCACGAGGAGAAATTAATTGCATACCAGTCCTATATAATACAATTAAGAAAGAAATTCAATTTTCCACTTAGTCAAATAGGCAACACTGACCAAACACCATTAACATTTGATAAGCCATCTGATACAATGGTAAATGAGAGAGATGCAAGAACCATCACGATGACAGGAACGGGAAATGAAAAAAATCGTTTCGCTGACAGGCTTGCCTGTATAGCTGATGGAATGAAACTGCCTCCGTATGTAGTTTTTAAAAGAAAAACAATGCCAAAATGCGAATTTCCCTGTGGCAACAGCAAGGTTGGTTTGATGAAAACATCACAAGTGACTGGATCGAGACTGTTTAGAAAAGAAGGTCTGGTGGAATGCATCAAAGATTTCGCTTGGTCTTAGATACATTCTGGTGCCACACATGTCCTGAAGTAAAAAAGAAACTCCTTGAAATTAAGACAAATTTGGTGATTGTCCCATGGGGAATGGCATTGATCCTGCAGCCTATAGACCGTGCTGTTAACAAGCTGTTTAAATCAGCACTGAAAAAGAAGTAGGCCAATTGGATGGTGAATGGCACACACACATTCACCAAAGGTGGACTCATACGTAAAGTAGATATAAAAACAATCTGTCAGTGGATCGTGGAAGCACCTCCCCTCAGAAACGATAATTAAGGGATTCAAAAAATGTTGCATAATTAATGCTTTAGATGGAAGTGAAGATGATGATGACAATGGCACGACGACCGCAAAATTAGAATCTGAAGCTTCAGAAACAAATGAAGTTCAGGACGAGTTCCATATATAGTTGAACATTTTGAGTTAATATTAAAAAAATTGCAGATAATTTCCTTTCAGATGATGTATTAACAAAATGACGAACAGCAGGGTGACAAATGAAGAGGATTTTCTTTATAGAGAATATTTCCTTGATGTACAGTAGATGCCGCCGATTATTTTTGCTGGGTATTGTAATCAACTGCTGAATTCCAAAACCGAATGTTTCATTTTTATTGTTATAAGTCACTTAATGTTATCAATTAAACATTTCAGTCTACTCCAACCAATGGGAAATTCAATGTACGAATAGTTTCAAAATACATTCGTATTAAATAAAGCATAAGTGAAAATTTACAATTTTTAATTACTCCTTATGCAGTATAGAGAAAGCTTTGTTTTTATTAAAAAAATTGAATTTGAGATTTCAATGGATATACAAATTTTAAAGCCCCCTGAATATTTTTTCACTATTTTCTTGATTTGGTCTGGGTGATAAGAATTTTGTTCACACACAAATTCAAAAACTAAGATTTAAGATTTTTATTAGAAAATTAGGAAGATGCCCATTGAAATTCAACAGGAAAGTTATTTATGGAATAAAAATTGAACAAAAATATACCTCGACTTTCTTTGGATGATAGGAAAATAAACTTTCATTCTTTTAGGCATTCGTTGTTTCAAGTCTTGAATCCCTACAATGATTCTAAGTAATTTTAATATGTGAATGATTAATGTTCTATATTCCAATGTATTCCTTCTCATAAATAATGCAATGAATGTTGTTTACGTTGCTTGCTATGAAAATCATTTCTTTCTCCTTCCTTCTCTCTCTCATATTAAAAGCATTCCAAGGACACTTTCACCCATAAGGATTGAAATAACAATAGGATTTCGAAGTTTAGCAATGTAATTGGTTGGCAAGGCAACATCCCATTAAAATGGCAAGATTTCTCCAAAATATGTGAATTAAATGTTTAACATGAGGGATTTTGAACTGTAGGTGGAATAAGAAACTTTATAATTTTGTCTTTAAAATGGTTCAGATCCGAAGATTCTAAGTTAATTTTTAAAAAATTAGATCTCGAAAAGAATAAAAGACTGCACATCGAAAAGTCAATGTTTATGTGTTATTTTATGGGAAATGGAAATGTTTTCCTTGGAGTCGAACCCAGGACTTTTTTCAAGATTTTTTTCGTCATCACCTTAAAATATGTGAATCGAGCATTACTGCCAAATTTTGAAAATGTATCTTTATCCTTTATCAAGTTATTCATATTTTTATAGGATGGCAGAGGAAGCCACAAATGGACAGAAGGCTTTTATAGATTTTAGATTAAGATCTGATTAGATTTCAACTAAAATTGATCAACGGGAAGTGGAGGTTTGCTCTTCTCATTTTTCCATTTTTGCCAAATATCTCCTATAGAGTTTCATTAATGTAAATATTTATCATTATCAAAGTTGTAGATAATATAATTTTCTATCACTTTTGTTTGAAATTTTTTTCACAGAACTAGGAGATACAGTATTTTGATTATCTTTCTGAATTTGTCAAGTACGATTAATGTCACAAGCTAAGTTTGTTCCCATTGCTATGATAAAATTTTCAAATTGTTGACAGCGATGCCAATGGTAATTTTAATCATGATCAAAATTATCCCAATGCCATCTAGCACCATATTTCATAAACAAAATATCTTGTAAATATTGATTGTGATGCCAATAGTAATTTTAATGGCAAATATTTTGTGCAATCATTTCATCTTAATAGAAGGAAGCACATCAATATTTCATTATCCATAGTAACAAATAACAATTTTGCTCACTTGTTGTATTTTCAATGTGAAAAGTGATTCCAAGTATTTTCCATTGTTAAAATTATTCAGTATTTAAAAATTATTCAAGAGGGTGATTACTGATATTATTAGGAAACTATTGTCCTCAGGATTTTTAAGTGTTATTGCAATCATATTAATCTGTATGGAGAAAGTCATGTGCTGGCTGCATCAGTTTTCTCACAATTATTTTATACAATATTGGATGTAATGTTTCTCATTTTCTATGCAAATCACATGGGAAATCAGATGTGTTAGCTAAATTGCTAAGAGTGAATACATAAGTAAAGCCTAACCTTTTTAAATACTATTTCAATAAAAAGAACTAAAACATAACTGAAAATTCCACAGCATATTTATTAGTCATCCATGCTTCTTTCTACAATGTGTCTTTTACAGTTTCTCTTCACCCTTACTACCTTTCGTTTTTTTTAATTTTGATTTTTTGTTTACTCCAAACATTTTTCTATATTTGTCATTGTTTCAGTCAATTTTCATCTACTGATGAAATTGAAACTGGGATGTTGGTACTTAATAAATTTGTTATGCAACAGTTTCAAATTTTGGTTTTCATTGCACAATCTAGTTTTTAGGGCAACGTGAATTCCTAGATATGGATTTTGTTTTCATTCAAAGTAATAATCCTTTCAAATACAGCGGTCCAGTTTGAAAAATGAAACATAATGGTTAAATAATCACTTTATTATAAATATTGTGAAGTCTAACACAATTCAATATAAGTGATAACTATTATGCCCTATTACAAATCAGGGTAACCCTGGAAGCGTAAAATTGAGGTTTTTCAATAACATTGAGGACCTAAATTGCTTCATTCATATTAACAGCCTAGAATTCTAAATGACAATAAAAATTCTTGTATGAAGAAAAAATGGACTCAAAAGTACATGGGACTCAAAATGGTCTGGCAATATGAATTCCCTGGTCGTTTAGTGGTACTTTTAAGTAAAACTTTAAAAGTTAAAATGAAAAAATATTGGTTGCTATATTTGTAGGAATAATTTAAGCAAGTACAGTTTTGTACAAATTTAAATATACAAGCATATAAAAAAACAAAACAATGCTTCATTAAAATTTGCAGATTTCAGTGCTGGAAATGGCATTTTTCACAAATAGGCATAAACAATTTTGACTTTGAGCTACTATACAACTTATTCATGCATAAGAATTCTACTAAAGGAGGTTTACTTTTTATACATAGATAGCTTTGAGTTAAGTCATTATTCAACTCAAGTGATAAACTAAACAGCCAAAATAACATAAACGTTCAAGTATTCAAGATAAAGAACAGAATTTAATAAAAAATGTTAGCAACTTTTGGTTAACAATATAGCATTATTGTACACCAGTGGTGGTTATAAAAATCCAAGAGGTTGATTAGATTGACAGACATACAGATCACTGGGTGCATTCTTAAATTTATTCCACGCAAAATTCCTTGATCCTATGCCACAGATTATGTCTGGACGGCAAGGGAAAGAAAGATTCTGATAGTGGTAGGGATTTTCAAAATATAGGGTCATTGGCAGATGCAGATTCAAGAGGGGGGATTTCTGGATCTGTCACTTTTATACACACCTACAAAAATCAAATGTTTGAAAAGTATTTGTTCCAAAAAAAGAGATTAGTCAATCTTCCACTTGGAAATTGTTTAATTTTACATTAATAACATTAACAAAATAAATTATGAGCCTAGAGATTTAAAGAAAAGTGAGAAAGGGTCCTCCACCAAATATTGTAATCATAGTCTCCCTAATCAATAGTTTTTAGCTATTGTTATCACCAGGGCCAGGCAACCCGAAATCAAGTGAAGAGCGACTTGAAAAAAAAATTTTAAGGAACCACGGAAATTTCTTTTTTAGAAATACTAGGGGACAAGCCCCCTGCTCGCTGGCGCTCACCAACCCCCCTCCCCTTTGCTCATTGTTTCTTCGTTCCAACCATGTACATACCTATTGGATTCAGATTAGTTTCAAGTGAATATGTTTTGAATATGGGATTAATTGAATACGGGTATTTTATATGGAATGTACATTTGGTATCTAATAACAAATTAACAAAAATGATAAATTTAAATGACATTTAATTTAACACTTCATCATAAACTACATTTTTAATTATTTGATTTTATGCTGTATTATCATTTCCAGTTGTTGGTATTTTCACACCCTGATGTGACGTGAGTTTAATGAATATATTTTTTAGGGATGTATGTTTGGTTTTAGATAAAAAATTATGAAAATTAGTTGAATAACTCGATATAAAAGAGAGCTGAAATTCCCGGAGATTAAGAATGGCTGAGGTATAGAGTGTTAAAGAGAGTGAGAGAGAGAACCAGAAATAGGATTTTAGTAATATAGATAAAAAATATGAATAACATGTATACAGCTTTCCCTCTCTTTATGTGGGTTCACTTTCTGCGAATTTGCTATTATGTGACAAACTTATTGCTACCGGAATCTCATTTTATGCATCTTTGATTTGCTCTTATGCGGTTATGCAGCCGGTGCAATACAAATGCAAGAAAGTTCTCCGCTACACCATAAGGCGACCATTCAATCTCTCTTTGTCTCTTATGCTGTGTGTATTAGTACTACTGTAGAAGAGATGAGAGTGGAGGGGATATTATAGAGTGGAGATGAGACGGAGATTTCGTCTGATACTGTTTGAGCACACTTGAGAAGTTTTGTCTCCTTGCCCGCGGAACTTGCGTTGGGCCAAGACAATTCTCCAGCACTTTAACCTCCACTATTATGTCACCCACAACAGCCACCACTTGTGCTCATCTGCTTCCTTTTATAATTTAGCATTAATTGTTTTAAGTTTGTATTTAGCGCATAAGAAGTTGTTATGGAGCGAAAGAAGAGCATATTGGAGAGGAGTTATGATTGCTTGTGGATAGGTTTGCCAGGTGTCCGGTTTTTAACCAGACTGTCCGGGAAAAAATTAAAGGTAATACCGGACATAAATGAATATTTTCTCGCTCACTTCGCCCATTCGATGCCTGTGTCTGGTATTTTTGGAGAAGCCACCTGGCAACCCTACTTATGGAACGTATCCCTATCTTTTACATATAAATATGGGTTCTGTTTATGCAAATTCGCTTTATGCATCACTTTCCTGGAACGCAACCCCGCATTAAGAGAGGTAAACCTGTACTGCGGCCAATTTATTTGCATTTAATTCATATCTTCGGTCATTTCGAGCAAGTTTTAATTTTATTTTCAATCTTTAAGACTTTATATAAATGCATATACACTGAAATTACTGGGGACAACAATACCCGTAGCAATTAAGTATTGAAATGTTAAAAAATTTACCAAAACTCAAGTATAAATTCAAAATATGAGCAAATTAGCACGAGATTGAGTATTCGATGGTAAGAATAAGAAACCTCATTCATTTTGGTGTGTTTTAGCATAAATTTCGCGTCAAAAACTTAATTTTAAGATATTTTAAAAAGTAAAAGAATGAAAGCCTTCAAACCAAAAAGGTGATTTTTATGTGTTATCTTATAGGAAACAACATTCATTCTCTGGAGTCAAACCCGTGACCTCATTCGAAATTATTTTTAGTCATAACATAGAGATGCATTTACACTGAAATCCTGAAGAATTTGAGGCTTTTAAGTTAATTTATAATCGAGTAATTCACCAAATTAGAGCGTTACACATCATGATAATGTCTATTACGATTTTATAATATAGAAAGAAATAGATTTGCAATGAGAAATTTGGTTTATAAACTTATGCTGAGATATTCCAGGCTGGCATCAATTATGGAAGTCCTGATTCTTTAATACAAAAAAAGCTTCACACCAATATGTACTTCTGAAAAGACTAACAATTTCTAAAGCATATTTTCTTAAAGCTGGATATTTTTCAGTTTTTATGAATTTGTTATAAAACTCAATTTTACCTTCCATTGCTGAAAAAATGTTCTGCAATTCATTATTGCATTGCAAATCTATTAATTCTAATTGATATTCTTCAGGAATGGAACTCACATCAATGTCAAATGAGCTTGTGAAAAGAAAATTTCTCCAAATCATTGGAAAGTGGGTAAACGAAGGAGGGAATTATGCTTGTGTTTAAGAGAGGAAGGAGAGATGGAAGCAGTTACTATAATACAATGTATTTAATCATTCTGCCATTCTCCCTCAGCTTGGCTCTTCTTTTTGTTTATTCTTTGTCGCTGCTATTATTGTTGTTTGTTCATTTTAGTTACTTTTTAAATACAATAAAACCTGCGAGAGGTGGAACCTCAGGGGACTGGCCTAATTTTCTGTCTTTTGAAAGTTTTCCACCTTATAGAGGTTAAAATAATTCGTACAACTTTTTCTATTTGACAGATTTTAATTACAAAATAGATGTTTCTATGAGTCTCCGTGGAAATAAAAGCTTTAACCTCACAACAACAAATGATATGGACGATAAATAACCTAACCTAAATAACATAACCTTGAAATTGCATGCATGCACAATCCTAACTTTATTAAAAATTAATAATCTTATGTTAAAAATTGATTATTCATTGAAACCTGTCATTCTTATATAGTGTTATGTAGAATAAGCTGAAGTGTGATTAAACTGCGTTGTTTTGATTTTAATTTTAACAATGCCACATTATATCTTTATTACCGTAAATACCCGCGTATAATGCGCACTTTTTTTTTCGAAATATTTGAGTTAAAAATTAGGATGCGTGTTATACGAGGGTACATAATCTTCCTATTTTCATTTGACCCCATATTTCCACAATTTCGGCACAGTAATTACTGCCCGAGTATCCTCATAATTTTATTGGTGATTTTTACGAAAAGTAAGATAGATAATAGTTAAAATTTATTAATTAATTTTACAAACATTCATTAATTAGATATGAAAAGAATGAATTCAGTACTTATTCATTTTAAAAGCCAAGAAATAACTTCGTCACCGGACCATTCTTCTTCGATGTTGTTATCGGAATCGGCATCTTACGCATGACGTCACCCTACACCGGCGCCCGGTCTGGTGATACGTGATTTATTCTTGATTCTTAGTCTGTAGTTAATTATGGTTATTTGCTATCGTGTTTACGTGCTCCAGAGTGTTCTAGTAAGGGTAAAACTGAAGGTTGGGCAAACCCGTCCACCTTAAGCGTGACAAAAACGTATGTAAAAATAGGATTATCGTCATTTCTTCATTTTATTAGCTCAAAGAATATCATATGCCATACTATAAAATTAATATAATTCGATTTATTGTGTATATCCTAATATCACCTTGTAAGTAAACATAGAGTATGTAATGATTGAGTTAGCTGACGATCTTTTGGAACGTTATTCGAAAATTTCATTTCGCACTTTCATTATTTTACCAATTCATAATACCAATAATTCGATCATTGCTTCAGGACACGTTACACCATCTACTTTATTCTGGAACGATAACGCTAAAAAAAAATCGGTGCGCACTATAAGCGGGTATATAGAAAAATAATAGATTACGAGGCTGAAAACCCCCTGCGCGTTATACGAGGGTGCGCACTATATGCGGGTATTTACGGTATGGCATTCCATCAAGTCTTTGCCTTGTCCATTAATTTTAAACCAATTTAATACATTTGATTGCTCTCTAATGAAAACTTGAAGGAGTTACTGGGAGACTTGGATGACCACACAAGGAGTGTTCTTTAGACAACAATGCACACACTTCGACTTTCAACAAGAGACTTTATAAATTACTCTGACTCAATTAATTCTCACCAAAGTTACACATATCACTGCATCCGGGTTTTTTCTAACTTTCCAGAAGAGAGCCCTCAATCCAGTTGAGATTAAAAGCCAGCAAGCTATATTTGTGGTAGTAAATTTGGTGAAAATCGCTGCAGATGAAACAACTACTCTCAAATTCTTATCTCGAAAAAATTTTTTCGACCGAGGTCTAATAAGCAAAACATGATGCAATGCATACTGGCTGACACAAAAATTAATAAAGAATGACACAAACCAACTGCTAAGGAAGGATATGCAAAGGGAAAATGAAACAACAAATCAAAGAGATGACTATGCACATCCTCTCCAACCAACTCGAAGAGAGAAGAAAAAAATATTTGGATTGCTATTTCATATTTGAGTGGAAAATCATGCACACTTAATAGATGGCAATGAAGCAGGATCTTTCTAGAAGACAATAGTGTTCTTTGTTACTCAGAAAACCAGATGGGAGTGCCGAAAGAAATTATTTTTTGAAATAGTGCACTGGAACCATCACGTGCGGAAAACCACGAATACAGTCTACCTCCTGGGTAACTATTCACTCCCAACCCAAGCCTTGTTGTGTGGGCAGTTTCATGCTGTTGGTAAAGCAACGACAATGGGAGAATTGTCCGAGTTCTGAGATACCAACACACAAAGAAATGAGACGATCCAGAGACTTCCCCCTACTGAAATCTATTATCCAAGATGGGACAAAAGACCTTTCAAAACAAGAGGCATGACACCCCATGCGGTGTGCAGAATGGCAAATAAACTGAAAATATTTAAGGCCCTCAAGACATACTTTAAAGAGAATGATTTTGTATTTCCGTCTTTCACAGCTTCAAAATGTACTTATTAAGACACAAGCTACAAGAAAAAATCCTTTCCATCCATGTCTTGCAGGTTCCGTTTTACAGAGAGACATTCATATGAAAAATGGTATCACTGGTGTGATTATATTTTCAATTTCCACCTTTGGTAGTTTTCTGTCAAACTGAGGTTCAGCCTTTTATAGGTTTTACTGTATATGATTTTGGATTTTGTGTTTTCTTAAATTAAATAAAAAAGAGCCACATTATATGGCCAAATAGAAAGAACACAAGAGCCACTAAAAATTATGAAAAGAGCCACATGTCTTGTGAGCCGCGAGCTACTCAGGTCTGGTTATTACCATTCAATTTTGTAACCCAGCATTTCTAAAAATCCAAGTAAAAACATATTATATGCTTTTCAAGCAGCCAACACATTATTAACTATGCAAATTAGAAGAATACTTGCAGCGTGAAATATACAAACTATTTCATAGTTTTTCTAAAAACAAACCAAATGAATTTCAGATTTTGTATTAGCATTAAGTAACTTTTCCTACTTACCTCCCCAACACAAACTGGGTCTAGAGTTGGTAGCCTATAAACTGCTATTTCACAGGAATTTCTAGCTCCTGTAGCTAGAAGTGTCCTAGAGGGGTTAATTTGTACAGAATGGATGCCACATTGTTGCTCAGGAGGTCCACTACCAAGCCTTCCTTGGAGGGAGGGAATTCGATCTAGTCGCTGGGTGGCTACATCATACACCATGAGCTATGCATATGAGAATAAAATATGCAAGAAAAATTACACATATATGCCTTTTTTAATGTGACGCTTAAAGTTAGTCAAAGAAATAAATTGTCATGATTTTGAATATGAAGCTCAAATCTCCCCTCCACTTCAAATTTTTTAATGGTGTTCAAAAAGAAACACACCCATTGGAGAATGCATGTTTATTATTGCATCTCGTTATATCACTTAAGAGTCTGGGTTTCATGGATAGCTGATTTCAAAAGGATTATGACCATCAAGATCTACATACCTTAGCCCAACATTTCTTTTTATACGGGGTTTCTAAGGAACAATGCATACAAATAACCCCCATAGACAGGAAGAGCTACAGGGATTGTTTCTTTTTGAACACCCTATATTATTCAATATGCACTTTTGAGTTTTTAATGCTCACCTATACAGCAGAATGGCACGTAAACATCATGCAATGAAAAACTCTCCATAATAAACCTGAAAGACTTAATTGTTTACCTTGTTACATTTGGTGCCGAAAACAACTTGTCTGTCGCTGAGCCACTGCGAGCAGAACACTTTATTCATACTTCTCAAAGAAACAGTATGCTCTTTAAACATTTCATGGGTTAGCATATGCCTCGTTCCATACTCCGAACTCACAGACATTGGTTCCAATCTCTGATTACCCATTTCACGGCTTCTTATGTAATCCACAAAACTGAAGGATGTGTTAAGGACATGAGTACTTTCCAATTCATCATCATCACTATCTTCGTAACACATAAAATCTTCTGGCTTGTCTGACTTTCGAGCTCTGTCAAGACGTAAAGCTCTAACACGATTCCTCCGTTCTTCTAAACGAGAATTTTCTGCACAAGCAGGCCGTTTGCCATAAATTGGAAGCCTCTGAATCTGTGCCATTTTCGGCCTAAAAGAAAACAACAATTAACTCCCATTCGTAAGAATCTTCTTCGGCATTACAATAAATCGAGTGACATGACGTAACTTCTTATTTTGACATTAAAATTTGTGAAATATTCAAAATTCAGATTACGAGGCAAACGACTTTAATCATCAATATTTCTATTTTGAAATGGCTATCAAATTTAAAATAAAAATACCAGAGATGCAAAGGAAAGAATGTCAACATATATACTTACCCAAATATTTTGATTTCAATATTACTGGATTCCTTTAAACAGGTTATTAATAATACTATAAACAAAATCTCAATCCAGATACTTAAACATCCTACAAATTATCCGCAAATGAATAGGGTTACTGAAGTAAGACGCCTGGTTCCTTTCAAGCATTGCTATACACTTATAAATGCTAACTATTTACACTACATAAGTTATTTTCTTTTAGCATACGTCAATAAGAAGTCATGCTTAATAAATATGAATCGGATCTTCCGAAAGCTACCTACAAAATTATACAAATAAACTTAAAATTCTTAAAATAAGTCCTCATACAAAACGGGCATCTCTAAGCAGCTGATACCCCGAAAACCTGAAGTTATTGTATAGGCATAATGAACGAAAACTCCGGTACGCAAACGCAGACATAAGAATAAAATCAAAGTGCGCTTGGGAGCCATGTTCGCTATTAACACAAAAACATTATTGTTGCGAATTTTCATTCAATTATATTCCGACATTAATTCGAAATGTACAAATAGGTCATGCTGAAGCTCAAAAATTACGTGAACATTATTGTATTTCCCTCGGTTACCATCTGATTTATTATTTTAAACGAAAAATGGTAAATGCCATTTTGAATAACAACTATAGTTTTATATATGGAACATATCGAATTGGTTTATTATTAATAAAAATAAAACGCATCTATTTTGATATGAAATCGTTAGGAATCAAGGATAGATAACCTTTCTCAGTATGTAACTTTGAATGTCACAGTACAAATATTAGAAAACAGTAATTTCAACTAAAGAAATCAGCATGTCTTATTTATTGCCGTAATTACTAATAGTTAGCGCGCGTGTTATAATATAAAAGTTAAAGATATATGAGTCAATTGTAATGCGCGTTATAGAAAACAAAAGCTTCAGTCGCATCACTGTGCATTGAGTAAATTAATTAAATCCAGCATATCATTCACCAAATTCAATATCAAAAAAAGAATAGTTATCATTACCGCTTTTGTTATATTATCTTTTGTACTTAAAGTAAACGCTCCTTTATTTTTGTCAATTATATTTTAGCGGCTTGGAAAATATTGTTTTCATACGATTGTCACAGTTCTCCAATTATCAACAATCCACGTGTATATTTAAGAATGTGCTATTTTTTATTTAATTTATATCATATAAATATTATAATATACTCCAGTTAATCATCCAATCCTTCCACTTGGCTTGAATCCAAGCGATCATTAAGTTGAATACTGTGGTCATAAAAAGCTTGAGTAAATCATATTCAATTTTGGCATCATTTTAGTCGGCTAAGGGCTGACTTGTAGAGCGAGCGATCAGTGATTTACCTTTGAGAATGGCTACTTGCAAGCTAAAATATACTTTCAGTTCAGTTCGTCAGAATTTATCGATAAAAGATGAGAACATCGAGATTCTTGTTATTATTGGATGCAGGCTAAAATTAATTAAAGAAATTACTCCAACGGTTGCGTAAATTTTACAAGACCTGTTAATAAATAAGTATATTACGTAATTTTAATAATATTAACGAGTATTTTAGAATGCCGAAAACATCCATTCCTTGTCATTATGCACTACTGTAAAAAATTAGAACCAAAATGGCGTATCGTAGCGACCTTCATATTAAATTATCTTAAACACTGCATCAAGTAAACAAAGGCACGTGCAAAGCTTCAAAATATTTTGAGTGAGATGGCCGAGTTTAAGCCGTCAAATTTTAATATATACTCTAAACCGCAAACTAAAGTTACTGAAGACTTTTTATATTGGAAAAAGTTGGGGGTTAGTACTAATTATTACTGAAAAATATTTATAATGAATCGGAGAAACTAATCATTTGTTTATAGGTATACAAAATAATCACATGCTTGTGGCATATTGTTATTATCTCATTTTCAGGTTCCTGTTATATTCAAAGAATTTGGGCCTATTGATTATATCGATTTTTCTCCAATTGAACCTTATTGTTTTGCTGTTACATGCTCTGTTCGCGTAAGCATATACTAATAATTATTTGTAATGAAACCGTCATAAAATTGATATCCGGTACACTTTCTTTAGGTATTTTTCACATGCAATCATATATATTTTCTTTTATTCTAGGTTCAACTGTTCAATCCAATTTTGAAACAGGCAACAAAAAATTTTAGCAGATTTGGAAAAGCAGCACATGGGGCATCTTTTAGATCAGACGGGCGTTTATTATGCGTTGGAGATGATGATTGTAATGTTAAATTATTCGATATTGACACAAAATCTCTTTTGAGAGTATTTAAAGGACATTCTGGGTAAGATAATATGCCACCTGATAATAATATGTTGTGAAATTGTATAAATTTTATGATGCCTTGGTCGATATAAGGATTTTGCTTGTTATTTTTAGGTAACTTGAGTTAAAGTAGAGGACTTTATCATTGCGTTCTGATCTAACTATCAATTTGCTACAGCATAAATTACTTGAGAATAATTGATATAAATATTTGGGGCATATTTACTTTTTGAAGGAATTTAATCATTATTGAATATTTATTTGCTAATAATGTTGAATCATCCATCTACTTGCTGAAAGTAACATAAAGGGCAATTGAGGCCTGTTAAAATAATCAGAATTTTACAAAGTTGTTCACATAAAATAATATATTATTCAAATATTAGGACAAACAAATATATCATTTTCAAAGATTGGGCCAATAATAACTTTGGATTTGTCATGAAATGGGTTGGGGCAGTGGGGTGGTTAGAATGTTGGCCTCCCACGCATCAGTCCCAGGTTTGAATCCGGCAGAGACAGGCCAGTGCCTAGTGACACCCATGGGATGTGTTGTGTTATATTACCAATATTTGAGAAATAAATTTAAATTGATACAATTCCATCTTCGTTTGGAATTTCATGTATTGTTTTAATCATTAAAAATTTACAGGGCTGTTCATCGAAATTTTTTTACTGCTGACAAAACCCACATTGCCAGCTTTTCTGATGATAAGTCGGTTGTTGTATGGGATATACCAACAGAGAAACCAGTATCTACGTATAAGGATCATTCTGTAAGTGAAGCATTCAATTTTTAATATTTTATTTATACTTGTCGTTGGTCTGTAAATATGTTGACTTTGTCTTATCTATGCAGGACTATATTCGAGCAGGTGCTACATCACCAATTTCTCCAGACATTGTCTTATCTGGTAGTTATGATCAAACTGTCAAATTGTACGATGCTCGGGTGGGTGTGGCTACGTTATCGGTGGACCATGGTGCTCCCGTGGAAAGTGTAGTTTTCCTTCCTACTGGAGGTATTTTCATTTCAGCTGGTAAGTTACACAGGTCATATTAGTCAAATATTCATTTTCTAATATATCACTTCATTAAAGTAATATCTGTAATTTATATCGTTGATAGTCCCTCTAATTGTTTGGCTAAAGGAGTACTTTATATCTAATAATCTGTAATTTATACTTACATAAATTTATTATTTTTGATATTGGAAATACATAAAATCATTGCTCATGGTGATATTTTAATTTTGGAAACGTGAACAATAGCTTCCAGTTTCAGACTCGATTAAATATCTCGGAGTCACGATCCATCGTGATCTCTCGTGGGACACCCAAAGTCGCCGATTGATAGGTGCCGCTAACAAAAAGCTGGCCTTTATAGGGAGAATAGTTCGAAATAGCTCCGAAAAAGTGAAAGAATTATGTTATTTATCCTTGGTTCGACCGCAGGTCGAATATGCTTTAACTGTGTGGGATCCCTACGAAAAGGGACTCACTAACGAGATAGAAAAGGTTCAGCGCAGGGCAGCTAGATTTGTAAAGAGGAATTACGATAGTAAACAAAGCGTAACATCATTAATAGAAAATCTGAAATGGACATCGTTAGAGGAACGTAGGCTGAAGGCTAGATTTAAACTACTGGAAAAATTTATGTTGGAGGGACTAGCAAAGGAGGTAGTAGGACTTATCAGAAGCCCGACGTATCTCGGAAGGCAGGACAGTGAGGATAAAATTCGCGAGATCGGCTGTAGAACGGAGCGATATAGAGGATCGTTTTTCCCTAGGACGATAAGAGACCATAATAGGAAAAGATAACATAGGAAAACTATGGACCCTTGGTGCACTGCACCCCCTGCCATCCACCAAAAAGGTGACTTGCAGGGTAAGATGTAGATGTATGCCTCTACTTATAAATCAAATGTGTTTGTGAAATTTTATTATCCATCTTCACAAAAATATTCACTAAAAATTCTCTACTTATTTCAAAACCAGTGTGGATTATTTAAATCATGCAAAATTTAGTTTTAACATTATTTTAGAGTGAAATATATTGTCACAGTCAGCAATATGGAATTTTATGTGGTTTGGTTGGTTCTTCAGAAAAACCGTGAATCGGAAAATGAATGAGAGTCAACCAACAGTGGTGAGAAAATTAAATGTGGAGCAAATGCAAAAAGTAATCAAAAAAGCTCAAAGGAATTTTGGAGGTATTTATCATAAGTACTTCATCCATTTTCTAATACACTACCTTTTTGAACTTCGCGAATAATTGGTTCTGGAAAATTGACGCAAAATGCAAATTTGCAAAGTGCAGGTCCTATTTTCCCATAAGATGCAATGTAAAAATAGGAGTATGGTTCCCAGTCAACCTAAAAAATGAAAACCCAGCATTACAAAGTGATTACACTTCTTTCGGCACTTGCGCAGTTTACCTTCAGCACATTTTTGCATGCCATTTTGTATCTTTTGTTCATTCCAAGAAAATGCTTTCTTTTAATTGATGAACTACTGAAATGTTATGTTGAGTACGTGATGCACAGATGTTTTCTTGGGTTCTGCAACAAACATTTCCAAGCCACAAAAAAACGCATTAAAAAGTAGAAACATTTCTTTTAATTTTTCGAAATATGTCAAAAAATAAAAATGAAGCATTGAAGTGGTAACGTTCCTTTTATTAATCACATTCTAAATTCATGGCAGAAAATCTTACGTTACAAGATGATGGCAATTCTTAGATTTATATTAAAAGTTTGTAATAAAAAATTAAAACCTAACAAAACAAGATAACATTTCCTTAAATTACATTCAGAATACAAAGAGATAGCAAATGAAAACCTTACATTCCAAAATGATGGTATTTCTTTAAATTTTAAATTTGTCATCAAATTGATGAAGTTCAAACTGAGCTACAAAATAATTAAGTCAAGACTTATCACGTTTGTTTACTTCGAAATCGGCTAATAATGGGCATTTTAAAAATAATAATAATGTCCTTTTCTAGGGCACCAAAGTTTAAACAGAACTTTGAAACTAAGTAGAGGGAGTTCACACTTGTTGGCATTGTCAATGCATGACGAGAAATGCAAATAATCGGCACGAAACAACTAATGGTCGTAAAAAAAATTTTCGCTAAATACAAATTCGCAAACTGCAAGCACGTGAAGTTCAAAAAGGTAGTGTACAAGGATGGTGATTAGGAAGATTAACATTTATATATGAAAAAATGATTTGATGCTTCAGTTACTTAAGTCCACTTAACAGAAGTTACTGTGAGTGGCTTTGAAGAGTAATTAGAATCCTACCTGATGTTATGATTTTCCTTCCTTTTATAGAGGATGCATTATTCCATCTATCTGGCCATTTTAATGCATTTACTGCCATAGATTTTTCTGGAGATCATACCATCTTTGCTAGTCATTTTCCTGGCTGCTAAAGAATTTGAATCTTTTTACCGAAGAGTTGCTATATCATTAATCGTCTCATTAAATTATCTGGATATCTTTAATATCCTTCTGTGTGTTTTATATGCTATAGATCTGCTCTAGCATAAGCAGTAAGAGCCAAAAAAAATCATTTTCTGTAATGCTATTAATCTGGCAGTGGTCGAGCACAGTGGCCTAGCTAGGTTCTCCACCTGGGGGCAAGTCACATAGATGCGCCCCCTCCCTTTGCTCCCTGTACAATTTTCCAGACAAATGTAGTATGGGGAATATAATGGAAACTCAAGCATACTTTACTAACATTTTAATTCGGCATATACCGTAATTTTCTGATTATAATACACACCCATGTTTTTACAAATGAAATGTGAAAATTGTCTTATCACCATACATAATACACCTAATTTTTTGCATAAAGATCAGTAACTTTTCACTAGATTATTCGCAATATCGATACAGTTCTCGCTTTGCCGCCAAGTGAGATACATGCGAGAGAGTTTACGAGGATATCACTTATTAAAAATTGACACAATATATTAAAATATGTCTCAATGATGCATTTTGTATAAATCTGGTCAGTTGGAATAACACTTCTTGCTTTGCCACAGAGTGAAAGAGTTATCACGATAATAACACGTTACGTTCTGACTCACTTATTAAAGAAACAGTGAGGGCAGTGATTGTGAATTTGGAGATTTTAGTGATTAGGACAGCTATAAATAAATAAATAATTATTCTCAGTTTTGTTTTGAATTTTTTTAAACAAATGCTATCAGAATGCAGTGAAAAGTGCAATTTATTTAGCAAGTCATGTCCGAAAATAAAATTATTTCCTTACTACGCACCCTAAGTTTTTGCCCTCCCTAAGGACTGCATAACTTTACAGAGGTGGGAGGGTTTGTGTACTCTTATGAACCAAAGAGCTATGCCGGCGGGAGATAATTCTCCTGGCAGGACCATCCAAGCCGGAAAGGTCTGAGGGGAAGAGTCAGACTAAGAAGCAGTCTTGGGGGTTTTACATCCCCCTGTGCAAGGGCAGCAGCTTGCACAGTACCTCTGTAGGTGGTGATCATGTGGATCTGAACAGCTACAGATGGGTAATCACTCTGTGAAACTGCGATGAGGAAAGCAAGGGGAAACTACCTCATTATATTTCCCATGATAGGCTGAAAAGCTGAAAATACCTCTATGGATCATTCTGGGGTAAAATAGTCCCCCAATCGGATCTCCGGGTGGGGACTACCCTAGGGGATGCACAGAGGAAATTTAACATTAATAGGAAAGCAAGTGGTGAGAAATTAAGAATAGGCACATGGAATGTTAGGACTATGAATTCAGGGGGTAAACTAGAGAACTTAAAAAGGGAAATGAGAAGGAATAATGTAGGTATAGTAGGTCTTAGTGAAGTTCGGTGGGAAGGAGAAGGCAAGATAAATTCAGACGAATTTAAGATTATTTCCTCAGAAGGGGAGAAAAAGGAAAGGGGAGTGGGGATTATAATGAGAAAAGAGATAGCTGAAAGAATTAGCAAGGTAGTGACAGTTAATGATAGATTAATAGCCGTAAAACTTCAGATGGAACCAGTGGAAATGCTTATAATTCAAGTGTATATGCCAACGACTAATGCTGGCGACGACGAAGTAGATGAAATGTATGAACAGATTATGGAGATATTGGAGGAGGAGGGAAAAGGAAGGATCACCACCATAGTAATGGGAGATTGGAACATTGTAGTCGGAGAGGGACAGGAAGATAACATAGTGGGAAAATATGGACTAGGGAAGAGAAATGAAAGAGGGGATAAACTTGTGGAATTCTGCCATAGAAATAGATTAATTGTAACTAATACATGGTTTAAGCATCACCAGCGGAGACTTTACACATGGAGAAGCCCAGGAGACGAGAGACGATACCAGATAGATTACATACTAGTCAATGAAAGATTTAGAAATAGCATTAAAAATGTGAAAACACTACCAGGGGCAGATATCGATTCTGACCACAACCTTTTGGTGGCAAATATACAATGTAGACTGAAGAGCGTTAAGAGAAACATAAGAGTTAACAAGAAATGGAACTTAGAGGAACTCCTTAAAAACAAGGAGGCTATTATGACTGAGCTGGAGGAAAGGTTGGGGGAGAGAGCTGAAGAAAATAGGAAGAATGTAGATGAGGAGTGGAGATACATCCATAGCAACATTAAAGATGTAATGGAAAAGAAGGTAGGAAAGATAACGGGTGAAAGAAACAAAAAATCCTGGGTCACAGCAGCCATGCTGCAAAAAATGGAAGAGCGGAGAAAGTGGAAGAACATAAACACTGAAGAAGGCCAAAGAAAGTAAAAGGAGTTAAATAATGCTATAAGAAGGGAAACAGATAAAGCCAGAGAACAGTGGATAAATGAGAAATGTGAGGAGATTGTCGAGTGTCAAAGAATTTGTAGACCAGACCTCATGTATAGCAAAGCAAGGGAACTATTAAAAAAAAGGTAAGTAAGATAGGACGTAAAGGAATCATGAAAAAAGTGGTAAAACAGTCTTGGAGCCAGATAATGTAAAGAATGTCTGGAAAGAATACATTGAGGTGCTGTATGACAAAGAAGGAAAGCCAAGAAATATTGAATTAAATGAAAAAGAGGATGTGGAAGAAGATCAGCTAGGACCAAGTATTCTCGAGTCTGAAGTTAAAAGAGCAATTGATGACATGAAAAGAAGGAAGGCTGTTGGGAGTGATGATATACCCGGTGACATTCTTAAGGTTTTGGGGTCTAAAGCAGTTAAGCAACTCACAAAATTTTTTAACCAAGTATATGATACTGGCATATGGCCTGAAGATTTTTTAGATGTTGTGATGGTACCACTGGAGAAAAAGAACAATGCAAAATGTTGCAAGGATTACAGAACTATTAGTTTAATTTCTCATACAGCTAAAGTTCTAACCAGAATAATAACCAAAAGAATTGAATGTAAAATAGAAAAGGAGCTGCAAGATAATCAGTTTGGTTTTAGAAGAGGAAGGGGGACTAGAGATGCTATAGGATGTATGAGGATCATGATAGAAAGAGCGCTAGAAGTCAATAAAGATATGTATTTTTGTTTTGTAGATTGGGAGAAAGCTTTTGACTGAGTGAAATGGGATAAAATGCTGGGTATTTTAAACAAAATAGGAATAGATTGGAAAGATAAAAGACTGCTTAAAAACCTTTACTTTGATCAAAAGATTAGAGTCAGGGTTGAAGGAGAAGAAACAGAAAGTACTTCAATAGGGAGGGGAGTGAGGCAGGGTTGTCCTATTTCACCAGCGATATTTAATATTTATGCAGAAACAATAACAGAAGAAGCGTTGATGGAAGAGAAAGGATTTAAGATAGGAGGTGAAAGTATTACCACCATTAAATACACAGATGATCAGGGCTTAATAGCAGAAGGCGAGAAAGAGCTTCAGAGAATGACAGACAGACTAGTTGAGGTTGGCCAACAATATGGAATGAAGATCAACCCAGAAAAAACGAAAGTCATGGTGGTTTCAAAGGAACATAAAGAATTAAATATAATGGTAAATGGCCAAAAATTGGAACAAGTAAGTAGTTTCAAATATCTCGGCAGTATTTTAGCACAGGATGGAAGTAGTACACAGGACATCAGAAGTAGGATTGCAATGGCAAAAGCAGCATTTAACGAGAAGAAGGAGCTTCTCACATGCAAGAAAATAAATTTAGAAACAAGGAAGAAATTAGCAAAATGCTACATATGGAGCATAGCTCTTTATGGTGCAGAGACGTGGACGGTAAGGAGAAAGGAAGAAAAATATTTAGAAAGTTTTGAGATGTGGGTATGGAGAAGAATGATGAAAGTGAAATGGACAGAGAGGAAGAGAAACGAAGAAGTATTAGAAATGGTGGGAGAAGAAAGGATGCTAATAAAATCAATCAGGAAAAGAAAAGCAAATTGGATAGGGCACATATTGAGAAGACAGTGTTTACAAAGGACGATCTTAGAAGGAAAAATTAGTGGAAGAAGAGGAAGAGGGAGAAAAAGAAGAGGAATATTAGATAATATAAAGCAGGGATATAATACATATAGAGGTATAAAAGAGGCTTCTAGGGAGAGAGAGAAATGGAGGCAGCGATTCAGTTAAAACCTGTCTTCGGACAGAAGCATGATGATGATGAAGTTTTTGCCAATACAGGGTGAGTCAAAATGACGTAAGCGATTTCTGAAATTTTTTACGAAGAAACGATTTGCAATAGGAAAATGCAACATGCAGTACTTGAAACAGGAACTCAAAGAGTTTTAGAGTACAGTAAAACCTTGGATTGCGAGGATAATTCGTTCCAGAAACATGTTCGTAATCCAAAGCACTCGTATATCAAAATGAATTTCCCCAAAAGAAATAATGGAAACTCAGATGATTCGTTCCACAACCCAAAAATATTTATTTAAAAATGATTAATACAAAATACATTTTTTATACATTTTTTTGGTACCTTTTTATATTTTCAATATTTAAATTTAATTGTAATCAAATTTATTAATTAAATTTAATCCTGGCTGGTGTGAGGGAGAGGAGAAGAGGAGGAGGTGGGTTATTGTGTAGGACGACTTTCACTGTCACTAACACTGCTATCTGTTGGCTCACTGGAATCTTTTTCTTTTTGTGCGACTTTAACAAGGAACCTGTCCAATGACACTTGCTTTTGCCTCCTTTTGAGGATTTCGTGGAAATGTGACATTGCATTGTCGTTAAACAGAATCATCGCTCACACTGCTACAGCCTTATTCGGGTGGTGCTTTTCTACAAAATTTTGCACTGTTTCCCACATTTTACACATCTTCCTAATCTCGAGATCTCCTCCATAACCTCTTGCTGTTGCTCGCGATGCAGATCCATCAGTTCGTCGGTGGTCAGCTCCTGGACATGTTCCTCCACCAGCTCTTGAATGTCGTCCTCATTCACCTCCAGTCCCATGGTCTTCCCCAAGGACACAATTTCATCGACAACTGGCGGCTCCTGTTCATGAGCAAACCCCTCAATGCAATCAGACCACAGTTTTCTCCAAGCAGAATTGAGGGTTCTCTTGGTGACCCCATCCCAGGCTTTATCGATGATCTTGAGGCAGTTTACGATGTGGAAATGATTTTTCCAAAACTCTCAGAGGGTAAGGTTTGTTCCTTCAGTCACCTCGAAGCATCGCTGAAATAGTGCTTTGGTGTAAAGCTTTTTAAAGTTCGAAATGACCTGCTGATCCATGGGCTGGAGTAATGGAGTGGTGTTGGGAGGAAGGAACTTGACCTTAATGAACTCGAATTCCTCCAGTAAGTCGTCCTCAAGGCCTGGAGGATGAGCAGGAGCATTATCCATAATCAGCAAGACTTTGAGTGGCAAATTCTTTTCTAAAAGGTATTTCTTCACTGCAGGACCGAAGACCTCGTTGATCCACTCAACGAACAAGATACGAGTTACCCAAGCCTTGCTGTTGGACCTCCACATAACGTTTAACTGGCTCTTCTGCACCTTGCATTTCTTGAAGGCTCGTGGATTCTCGGAATGATACACGAGCAGGGGCTTGACTTTGAAATCACCGCTTGCATTAGCACACAACAAGAGGGTGAGACGGTCTTTCATGGGCTTGTGACCAGGCATTGCATTCTCTTCTGCTGTAATGTAGGTCCTCTTTGGCATCTTTTTCCAAAAAAGCCCCATCTCATCGCAATTAAAAACTTGCCGTGGCAGATAACACTCGGAAACCATGAGCTTCTGGAACTCGGCAGCGAACACCTCAGCTGCCTTAGCGTCCGAACTCGCAGCCTCTCCGTGCCTCAAAACACTATGGATGCCACTTCTCCTCTTAAAGTTATCAAACCATCCCCTGCTCGCCTTGAAGCCTTCTTCATTTTCTGTCAACGTACCTGGCAGTTTACTTACGAGGCCGGCGTACAAGGTCTTTGCCTTCTCGCAGATAAAGTTCTCGGTCACAGTATCACCTGCTAGTTGCTTCTCGTTTATCCACATGAGAAGCAACTTTTCTAAATCTTCCAGAACACATGGCCATTGCTTTGATACTCTCGTGACTCCTTTTGCTGCATCTAGCCCCCTTATTTCTTCTTTCTTCTTTAATACTGTGCAAATCGTCGACGTAGACTTGTTATAAAATCTTGCGATGTCGGCCACTCGCATACCTTGTTCGTGCTTCTCGATGATTTCCTTCTTAACTTCTACCGTAATCATCTCCTTCTTCTAACCGCCTTCATTTTCAACCTTTTTCTTCATGGAGGCCATTGTTGCAGTACAGTTACTAAAGAACAGTCACTACACTTGGGCACAAAATAAAAAAATGCTTTACGCACACACACGTGGTCACAACACTATAGTAAACTGTATACGCTTGCACGGATGTTGACTATACGAGTGAGGCACGCCGACTGAGACCAAGCATGGGAGACAATTACCCACAATTCCGCAGCGAGAGAGAGAAAAGAAACATCGGCTCAGTTGTGATCATGTGATGCTCGGCAGACAAAGCGTATACGTACTACTCGTATTGCAAGACCTCGCTCATTTATCAAGTTAAAATTTATTAAAAATTTTTGCTCGTCTTACAAAACACTCGCAGACCAAGGTTTTACTGTACTTCAGGTGCAAGAATTAGTTTCCGATAGTTACTGCTAGAGCGCACAGTTTACTGCGCTGGTGTTGTAGTGTAGAGAAAGATGGCAAGTGGACAGGAGCATGCTTTTTGCATCTTGGAGTTTCATTCCACAAAGTCTGTTATCTCCATTCAGCGAGTATTTAGAAGGAAGTACGAACAGGATCCTCCTGCTGCAAATTCCATTTGTAAATGGTATCACAAATTTCAGGAGACCAGCTGGATCTGTAAAGGGAAGAGTCCCGGTTGACCACATGTGAGTGAGGAAACAGTTGATCGTGTTTGACAGTCGTTTCTTCGAAGCCTGAGGAAGTCGAAACGACAGTGTAGCCGCAAGCAGAATGTACCCCAGAAAACATTGTGGCGAATTCTGTGAAAATTATATATCAACGTTTCTTACAGAGGAGGAGGAGGATATAACATATTGGAGGATACTAATGTTTAGTCACTTCCAGATGTGCTGGAGATTCGCAATTTTTTTCATAGGTAGGATTTTGTGCAAAACCGACTAGAAAAAACGAAAATCTTGAAAAAGTGCAACATTGCGGCCGCTAAAAATTCGCAATTGTTTAAAGAAATGTTCATGGTTTATGTATTTCCGCATGTGCTACGGAGTTGAAATTTTTTTTATAAGTAGAATTCATAAAAAACGAAATAGGGATTATACAAATTTTGATATTTTAATTTGTTTGGCAGTTAAAAATTCTTAAAGTTTAAACAAATAGATAACTGTTTAGACATTACGGGATGAGCTATGGAGCTGAAATTTTCAAGTTATGTACAAAGTAGTGAGCTAGCATAAAAAAACATTTCAATTTTACCAGACATGAATTTCGGCGGTCGTTAAAAATTATTAAAATTTTAAAAATTAGAAAAAATATTATTTTATTTCTAGAAGTGCTACAACTTTAAAATTTGGCTAAAATGTGTAGCATTAGTACCCCATAATGAAGAAAGTGTAAAATTTTTAAAATTGCAACATTTGGGGATTGTTTTAAACTATTATTTTTACATGTGGGGAAAAATGAAAATCGCTGCGGAGGTGAAATCTTTAGAATTAAAAGATTATTTGTAATGATGTAATGTCTGTCTGAAAAATGAATGTTTTTTCAAGGTGAGATGAAATGCTTGCAGTATGCAAGCACTTTCTACTCGTAAATATATATACCTAATGTTACTGACTAGTTTTATAATTCATTGAATTTAGTAAATATTGTTGTAATGGAGAGATGGCGCTGCAAGTTACAAATAGAAAATCTGTTTTAATTTCATTGTTCATTGTAATAAATGGGTTTGGATCTTCTAGATGTCTCAGTTACTACTTTATGGGACTTGAGTGTGGACATAACGGTCTTTCTCTCCATTTAATTTATATCATCACTTTTTCTTCTATACTTTTTCAACATTCTTTGAATGTTATGTACTTTAATCATAGCCTGTAAATAGTATGTAAATACTCATTTGATACATTATTTCACTTCATCATTGAGAAATAATTCTATCGTACTTGACTATTTCAATTGCCCACAGATATCTGTGTTTGATAGTCAGAAACAAATGAAATATATATATCACCTTTTGAATGAATGCTCTAATGAATAGGCTTTTGATTTGGATGATGGATTTTCAGATAAAAGCCTCCATGAAATAAGAGTGTAAATTCTAAAATTAAGTGCATTTCAATTTTCTTAATATGACATATTGTGCAAAAAATAACTGTGTAGAATAAAAGTCTCGGTTGTGATTAGGACTTTTTTATATTAAAACAAACATTTTGTTCCATAAATGTTCTTAAATTTGCTTCACATTCAAGCTGTTTTAAAATAATAAAATAAAAAATTGCCATGTTAGGATGCTTTTTCCATGCTGAGTGAATTTATACCTCATGTGACCAAACTCTTTACAAAATATCATGTGACCACTGCTGGATTAATCATTTCATTAACATAACTGTGTTCAAGTCATCTAAAATGTCACTGTAAAGATTCTAAAATTTATTTTGAATTTTATTTACATTATTTTTATGCTTTAAATTCACCATTTTATTCATCATAAACAACTGAAAATGAAAAAAGAGAAGTTGACATTGATAATGCAATTTCGTTTATTTTCAGGAGGCACACAAGTAAAAATTTGGGATGCTCTTGCTGGTGGTAGGCTTCTTGCCAAATTATCCCAGCACCATAAAACAGTTACATGCCTGAGACTTGGGTCTAATGGCAAGCGATTGTTGTCTGGTTCCCTGGACAGGCACATTAAAATATATGACATTTCTACCTACCAAGTTGTTCACACTTTGGATTATCCATCACCAGTTTTGAGTATGGCTGTCAGTGTATGTAAACTATTATTATACAATATTTTTGCAAAGTTATTCTGCTGATATGTGCAAAACAATTTAGTACAATCCTCTCACAAAATACCCTTGGCCCCAAAGTCATGCCCTATAGAGATTTTAATTAATACAAGGCCAAAAAATAATAAATAGTAATTTTGTCTTCATCATTTACCTGGGGGACAAGAGAGATTATTTTAGTAAAAAAATTATTCTAGTGACAACATTATCATACTATAATAATAATACCCTAAATTCCCATGTATAACGCCTGCTTTATACAAGTATTTTTTTGTAAAAGTTTCGGAATTTCTTGGTGCGTGTTATGTATAAGGAATGCCACTTTTTCAGAAAAAATAAGGTACGAGATAGCCCTAAAGCGAGCAGACTATTCCATCTTGTGTTCACTAAATTGCTGCCATCTATCGAAACCTACGTAGGGCTTCTCCAAAGATGTGTTATAGTCCATTCCAGCATTTCATGTGGGTGAGGCGTGTCTACAGTTAGACCCGTTGGGTGAGGGGAAGAAAATACCAGTCAATAAGAGGTCATAAATTTCCCTCTCCGCTCATAATTTCTTGATGTGCTGTTAACACGATTGCTCACACTTTCCAATCATATTTCGGCAACGGTGGAAAGCATGAACGTGCTTCATCTGGATCTAATGGAGCATACAACTTCACTCGTCAGCAGCTACTGATGAACTGAGCGAAATTGGAAACTTGGCAACATAGCATTGTAGCCAAAGCGAAATAACCCAAACGTGAGCGGAATACTCGAGTCCCAGCTGCACGAGCAGTAAAAACAGATTATAACTCTGCAGATTTCACGGAAAAATTCGATGTTTTCAATGTACAAAGCAAACTAAGTTCGAAAATACTGTATGTCGCATTAAAATTTTAATACCTAATAATCAAGCAACATTAACATGGTTGGTTGGATAAACAAATAAAATTCCTCTCTGAATATGAAAACAAATCACCATACCAAATACGTACACTTTCCTTAATAAAAAATTAGCAAATTGTTAACAAATTTTTGTCATTACCGTAAATACCCGCGTATAATGCGCACTTTTTTTTCGAAATATTTGAGTTAAAAATTTGGATGCGTGTTATACGAGGGTACATAATCTTCCTATTTTCATTTGACCCCATATTTCCACAATTTCGGCACAGTAATTACTGCCCGAGTATCCTCATAATTTTATTGGCGATTTTTACGAAAAGTAAGATAGATAATAGTTAAAATTTATTAATTAATTTTACAAACATTCATTAATTAGATATGAAAAGAATGAATTCAGTATTTATTCATTTTAAAAGCCAAGAAATACTTCGTCACCGGACCATTCTTCTTCGATGTTGTTATCGGAATCGGCATCTTACGCATGACGTCACCCTACACGGGCGCCCGGCCTGGTGATACGTGATTTATTCTTGATTCTTAGTCTGTAGTTAATTATGGTTATTTGCTATCGTGTTTACGTGCTCCAGAGTGTTCTAGTAAGGGTAAAACTGAAGGTTGGGCAAACCCGTCCACCTTAGGCGTGACAAAAACGTATGTAAAAATAGGAATATCGTCATTACTTCATTTTATTAGCTCAAAGAATGTCATATGCCATAATATAAAATTAATATAATTCGATTTATTGTGTATTTCCTAATATCACCTTGTAAGTAAACATAGAGTATGTAATGATTGAGTTAGCTGACGATCTTTTGGAACGTTATTCGAAAATTTCATTTCGCACTTATATTATGTTACCAATTCATAATACCAATAATTCGATCATTGCTTTAGAACATGTTACACCATCTACTTTATTCTGGAACGGTAACGCCAAAAAAAATCTGTGTGCACTATACGCGGGTATATAGAAAAATCATAGATTACGAGGCTGAAAACCCCCCTGCGCGTTATACGAGGGTGCGCACTATACGCGGGTATTTACGATAATTTGTTATGAATCAAAATCTTCAAATTCTGTTTCACAATTCAAATGAAAATCATTGATTTCATTTACAAATGAATCAGTTAAATTTTCAATTGACAAATCTTCGCTTTTATCTAATGAAGAATCACTTCCCTCACCAACACTTTGAAAATGAATTCCGGCGATAGAAAGAAGACATGTTCGTAACGATCTATACAAAGAACAACTCGTTTTGGTCTCGAAAGAAATAAAACAGGAACACAAATCAGTAGAATGATTTTCGTCATCAATTAGGAGAGCAGATTCTATAGTTGTTGAAGTACCTTAAATATCTTTTTTGGGAGAAACTTGCGAAATACAGTAGTATGAATAAAAAATGTTTTGAATGATTCAATAATGAATCAGTGCTGCATGTTATACATGAGTGCACGTTATATTAGAGACTTCGGAAACCTGTGGAAAACAGGCTAAGATCAACCTGCGCATTATGCATGAGTGTGCGTTATGCATGGTAATTTAGGGTGATCAAGTATCTGTCCAGATGTCTAACCAGCAAAGGTAAATGGCGAATTTCTATGGAACTAATGATTCAATTTCGACCAAACTTTCACAGTTTATTTGGAATGACCTGCATTGTGTTCTAATCGGGTTATTAATTCCAACCATCCCGATAAGATAAATAAGAAAATTATTTTCTATTATTTGATATCCTCCATTTGAATAAAACACAAACGGGTCTACCAATTTTTTTATTTGAACTTTAAAATAACTTAAAATCAAGCTACCAAGTCAGGACTTTAACCCAGGTTTGGCGAAAAGAATGAACTTTTATTTTCATACTGTCAAATTCTAAATATGGTGTGAATCTGTCAAAAATTGTGCTTTTTGACTACAAAATCACAAGATTTTTGAAGCAAAAATTTTGGTTGACATAGCGACCCAATTATTGCCGATTATGTTCTCTACTCCTGGCAAGGAGGGGTGGGAGGTTATTGTTAGCTGCACGTGCAGACGGCACATTTTCGTGAGAATGGAAAAAGATAATATTATTTTAGTAATCACTCAGGATCCTATGGAGCTAGTTTATACAAATCCCTATGGGGTACGACATTTGGGCCACCATGTACAATCACAAAAAATAGAAAATATACACCCATTAAATCATTGATACAGCATATACATAATTTAAACACTTAAAAATTACTTCTTTATCTAGTTTGCTGGCAAAATATAAATCGCAGAAACTATGAAAATGCATTGAAGTTGTTTGATAATTGCTTCATTTTTCTTTGTAAAACTTATAGCTTAATGAAATTAGGGTAAAATCGCGATGCTCTAAACTTATCTGTCAGTAAGAAGGATAAAGTTTAAGACTTAATATCCATGATAGTAAAATAGATAAAACTATAAAATTGTCAAGAACAAATATTGATGGGGAAAACTGGAAGAAAATATACAATAGATTGATGGTAAAAGGGGGTTATTAAGATATGAGTTAATTTTTTATACATGTTGGTTGCCCATAAAATTAGAGAATTGTAGAGCCTGGAGAGATATAAGGATAAGATATTCTTAGTATCTGAGGGATGGGACATTAGAGGATGAGAGGCAAGGTGGAACTGATGTTAACATGCAGAAATGATGTAACATAGTTGCTATGCAACTCCATAATATTTGTGCATTGCTGATTGGATCGATATAAAATATATATATATATAAAATTCTTCAGTTTAAATGTTAATTGATATTCTAACCTAATATAATGGTTAAGGTTGCTTCAAAGTCCACTGTAGTTTGTTTTTAATAAGGTAAACTGTAAGGGATAAATGATTTTCTCTGATTGCCATTTATGCTTGTTTCAGGCAAATGATGATACCGTGGCAGTTGGATTTACAGATGGTCTCATATCTATGGCAAGACGAGAGACAGAATCAAAACCAACAAAAAGGGAGAGAAAGAAAACATCCTATCGGTATATTCCCGAGGATTTCAGACCTACTGCAGTTGACGTTTTTGTGCAAGAAGAGAATAAGAAATTAATGTCCAAGCATGATATCCTCTTCAGAAAATTTGAGTACTCCAAGGCTTTGGATGCTGTTATGTTGCCTTATATAGTTAACAAGAAACCAGCAATAACAGTGTGTGTTTTTCAGGAATTGATTAGGTAAGGGAGCAAAAATAGCCTAATGAAATTGAAACTGAATTACACTTTGTGGCCCTTTTTCCCTGCTTTAATGAGTAAGAGTTCCTATTTATTTATGGGAAATGAAGAAAAAACAGGTATTGCACAAAATACAAAATATCTATTCCTTTTATTATTTCAATTTATTACAGTTATCAGGAACTTGAGCTGTTGAAAAGAATTCTCAGAAAATCATTACTATTTTATACCAGAAAGACCTGTCCAAACAAGAGGTAACAGGTTGACATGCCTCTCCTCATGTATCTCCAATCACTAGATTCCGATTTATATTCCTCAAACTCTCTCACAGTATCATCTTCATTTATCATAAAATCGCTATTGGCTCCTTTTCATTGAGAATATTATTCTAATTCATCCAAGATTTGCTACTCTGAAAACTCATGACATTAAAAATGCCTTTTTATGAGCACGATGTTCAATTCATACGTATGTTCGCATTTCCAAACTAAATTTTTATAAAGCCCAAAGATGTTATCATGTAGTAAAAGGGATAGGCAATGCTAGCACATGAAATTATTGGACTTACAAGGAGAGGCTACGGAGTGTAACTCACAGATTTGGTTCATCTTCTACCAGTGGAGAGTTTAGGTCAATATAAGAATACCTTTTCGGAATTTTCGGCCAATGGCTTTTAGTTTAAGAGAAATAATTAAAAAGTATAAAAATGGACCCATTTGCTTAAAAGCTTGTAGCTTCGCTCTCCCACTCAATAGAGGCTGTAGGCTAGAGGTAACGTGTAGGGCTCGCGTTCCGTACTTTTGGCGTTCGAGACTCCTGCTTGTCGAATTTTTTCTCCTGCATAATGTCCATTTTCCTGCTGATTTTTATATCCCAATCTTCAGGAAATAATTATTTGCAGTTAATTTTATTTTTACATAGGAGAATTATTTTTAACCAGTACACCATTATTCTTCCCATGCGTATTTTATTCCCAACCGAGTCCTTCAAAAATCCCATGCATTTATTATCATAAGTTTAAAATATTTTTCCAGAAAGAAGCAGTTGATTGTGATAATTAAAGATACATATAAAACATTTGTGTATAATAGTAAAGTAACCCATCATATTAGCTATTACTGGTACTTACCGCAAGCATACAGCATCAGAAGGTATGATGGCGAAGAATAACTTCCGTGAGCTCTTTGCTCTGTATTTGTCCATCGCTGCGTTGACACCTCCCACCTTTCAAAATTAGTTTGCATTTCCCTCACATTCCTTTGGATGGTAATCGTCGAAGAAACATGGAAAATATAAGTATTCGTGGCACCAGGAGCAACATATAAATGACGGCTTGCCACAGTCGCAGCAATTTCTTTTAATTTCGTCTGTGAACGAAACTTGATTAACATTGCGAAATAATTCGTGTCGCTCGCACAATCTTGATGCATACTAGGCGTAGTGTAGCATCATACCAAACAGGCGCTGAAATGTGATGGTACACAAGAGAATGCATTTGCACTACTTTGAATCAGCTTGATATTTCACGCTTTTCTTCGAAGAGGTACAGACAATTTGGGATTTTTGATGTTAATATTTTTACCTGCCGGAAAAATATACATCACATGGCCGGCAAAGTGGCGTACATTTTGGTGGAATAATTTTCAATGTGCACGTTGGAGAGTTCGCATCATCAGTAAACTTGTTGTCATATACTCCCAAGTTTTTCTGCCCACCCCAAGAATCAACTAATAACAAAAACTGATTTTTTCTTACATAAGATTTCAAAATGTTGTCCAAGAATTGCTTGTACATGGTTGCATGATTTTGAGCAAGTTAAAAATACATTTTGGTATTCACCAATCATCCTATTCACTTCCTGTGTAACTCAGGGACCAAAATTCCCACCAACCTCTTGTAGGCACAGAAATACTTTCGGTAATAATTTACCTGAAAGAGTGAAGCCATACTGTGCTGTGTAGGAGTGTGAGATATGCTTCATTTGTCCCACTGCTCTGTTGCCCTTTCACCTTTGTGTGTCAACATTCTCTTTATATTGACATGATATTTACAGCCTGTCTGATCAGTATTTATGATAAAATGTGGATCATACGAGGGTATAAGAGAGGAGACTGCAGTCTTCACTGTTTCCTCAAACGTTGCTTGCTCTTTCTAGCTTACATATCTTGTGACACGACGTTGGCTTATTCCAAATTCACATTTAAAAAATTTAAATTTATCTTGATAGGTTCCACCCTGTTCAACAGTAACTTTCCACCTCATAAGCTGCACTTTTGATTTCAAAGATTTGGATCAATGCTTTTGAAGTGATTTTAAAGTCCACTTAGGGTGTTTCTCTGCAAGTTGAACTACTTTCAACTTCGTTTCAAATGGAATGCTGTGGTCTTTCCTTTTCTTTGCCTCTGGAGAAGACAGCACATAACCTTCACTTGAAGTAGGGAACTTGGGAGACGGAGTGGATGAGGAAGATGGTTCCTCACTCATTGGCATCGACATCTCCATGTGGATTTCATCCTCTGCAAATTCCATTTCCTACACCATTTCCACCACTCGCTCGAAGATTTCACGGCTTATTAGCGATGATTGCAATGATATTGTATCATTCACGCTCTTCGAAGTCATGTTGCAACTCTTCGTTAATTTCATACAATAGTGAAAAGCGTCAGCTAACTCCTGCTTTTCTTGATCACTGCTCTCACAAATGTTCAAGATTTTTGAAGGAAACTGTGTGGATTCCATCACACATGTTAGAATGCCAAGACAAAACTGCAGAAGATCGGAGACAACTAGACACTTCCGACAACATATGATCTGACCTGCATACCCTTCTGCTGTTACAATATTTTTCCGTTCCGGAATATGTGCATCTGCCACTCACAGGAGGTCCTTTTCGAACAATCATAAAGGAGCTTATTCTCATAAAATGTCCTTCATACATTGACGATCAAGACCCAAAATTTATTGGAGGGCAATTTGTGGCGTCCCAACTCAAGTAGACCATGTGTCCTTCTGACCAGGTGGCCAGGTGTCATTTCTACCCTCTTCACTCACGTACTCAAAATATTTTCACGATTTTTGATTCGAGATTTTTGGATTCCAAGTTACACCATGCAGTCATTTATATGTTGCCTGGTGCCATGAATATTTATATTTTCCATTTTTTTCAATGTTTACCATCCAAAGGAATGCGCGGGAAATGCAGACTAGATTTTAAATATTAAATTTCAATTACAGGAGAATATGCCAATGTCTACAGTGAGAGTCAATGCAGCCACGGACAGATGTGGTAAATGCCTACATGGGGTTTTTGAAAGTCATTAAAATACGCATGGGAAGAATAATGGTGTACTGGTTAAAAATAATTCTCCTATGTAAAAATAAGTTACAGTCTGTAGTCTCTCCTTGTTAGATGGCATAGTATCTCATACAGACATCATATATAATATGGAGGAATCAATGTGTTTGAGGACTGCAAATGAGATGGTGGACTCAATCCAACAGCACACTGTAAAGTGTTAACAATGCCTTGACCTTTAAAAGTTATAATTTTTCTCTGATAAATTATAATTTCAGCTCAGTTGTATCAATAAAAATATTTTTTTAAATTTAATTTGACATAAATGTGGTTCTGAAAATTAACATTGTATTTAAACTACATTTTATAGCTGTGTTGCTTTAAGTTAACTTCAGAAATGTTGTTTTCAACTCATCTCAAAATACTAAATAAGTTAATAGTTTTGATTTTATATTCACTGATTTAAAATTAAAAAATTATTTGTTTCAGGAGGAAGGGACTTCAAAGTGCTTTAGCAGGAAGAGAAAGCAGATCTTTGATAAAAATTATAAGATTCATTATTCGTAACATTGGAGACTATCGGTTTACTCGGGTCCTGGTGGATGTCTCTGACATTTTATTGGGTAAGTGTTAATCTAGTGAATCTGTGGTATGTAGATGTATACAGGCATCTGAAGTGTTTTTAGACTTACCATATACACTCGCGTATACACCAGACGTCTTCGGCGAATAAAATTACATATGTCATATGGTAACACAATCATTTCAACTTTTGCGCATTTTTTCATGTTCATAAAAACAATAATACTATCCCCTATACTACATATGGAGAAAGTAAAAATCCTATCACATACTGACAGACATCGCAAAAATAGTCAAAACGTGTTCAGGGGACCTCAAAATGTGTATTTCCATTGAAATCTCGAATTCGAATTTTTTCTTGAAAACAATTCTTTCTCTATACTATGTATATGGAGAAAGTAAAAACTAATTCTGAGATATATCTGATACCTATGAATTGGGCCGGGAGGGTCCATGGAGGTCCAGAGGCAACAGACAGACAGACAAACGACTTTATTTAGGGTGAAATTGAGACTATATAGTCCCTTCTTACATTTTACGGGAGCATATGTGAGAGTAATAGGATATTGAGTTCAACAATGCAATCAGTTGGCAAGGTGACTTCTTAATAACGCTAAATTTTGTCAAAATATGATGTTAAAACATTAAATTTGAGAGATTTTGATTCGAAGGCGATAAAAGACAAGAATAAGAAACTGTCATTTTTCTTTAATGCAGTCCTAGTCCGGAGATCGAAGGTCAAATATGTGAATTTTAATAAGCATAAGAAAATTAGCTTGCAGGTCGAAATATCGTTTTCTCCATGTTATCTTATGGGGAATGGAAATCATTCTCAGGAATCGAACCCGGGTTGATTTTGGAAAAAATTTTCTGTAAATGGCATTTACTTGAAGAATCGAACATTCCCACCAAATGTCAATCTTCTAGCTACTCAGAAAGTTTGTTAAAAATAGCATTACAGTTCCGCTTTCTCACCCACCGATGATGAGAAAGTCATTTTTATATATTAGATTAGATATATATTAGATTAACTATTATTTTGACTTTGGTGTTTAGAAAAAATTTACGTATTTTACGATATATTGTTACAAATAATGAATTTAAGTAGCTTATTACATTGTTTCACATTATATATGCATCGAATTTCATTGTATTACTAGCGTAATTGCCCATCAAAAATTATGGGTATGCATGAATCAAGTATAATAGTTACCATTGTATTGTTTATTGTTACCAACAGGGACATCCCTAGGGTAGGGCGAATCGGGGTGACTACCCTGAGCCCTACACTTTTGGGGACCCCATGCTTTGATATCACCCCAAGGAAAGCCTACCATATATACCCGTGTATAATGCGCACCCTCATATAATGCACAGGGGAGTTTTCAGCCTCGTAATCTATGATTTTTATATATACCTGCGTATAGTACGAACAGATTTTTTTTTTAGCGTTACCATTCCAGAATAAAGTAGATGGTGTAACGTGGTCTAAAGCAATGATCGAATTATTGGTATTATGTATTGATAGCATAATGAAAGTGCAAAATGAAATTTTCGAATAATGTTCCAAAAGAACGTCAGCTAACTCAGTCATTACATACTCTATGTTTAATTACAAGGTGATATTAAGATATACACAATAAATCGAATTATATTAATTTCATAGTATGACATATGACATTGTTTGAGCTAATAAAATGAAGGAATGATGATAATCCTATGTCTAAGTTTTTTACATACTTTTTTGTCACGCCTGAGGTGGACGGGTTCACCCAACCTTCAGTTTTACCCTTATTAGAACACTCTGGAACATGTAAAAATGATAGCAAATAACCATAATTACCTACAGACGAAAGAAATCGATTCACAGTAATGCTCGCATGCATAGCTGATGGCACAAAACTGCCACTATATGTTGTTTTTAAGCAAAAAAACTTTATCTAAAGGCAATTTTCCCAAGGGAATTATCATAAGAATGCAAGTAAAAGGTTGGTTTGAGGAGAATATATACTAATTTTAGATGCATTTAATTGTCACACTAAACCAGCGGTAAAGTGGAAACTACAAGAATTAAACACGAATCTTGCAATAATTCCTGGTGGAATGACATCAGTTCTACAACCAGTTGATGTTGTTATTAATAAACCATTCAAAACACTTATGAGGCAAAAGTGGTCTGATTGGATGGTCAATGGCAACCATAGGTTTACTAAAAGTGGAAATATGATGAAAGTTGATATCCTTACGATCTGCCAATGGATTGTGGAAACGTAGAATGAATTGTCCATGGATGTTATTATAAAAGGTTTTAAGAAATGTTGCATCAGTAATAGTTTAGATGGTAGTCAAGATGATATGGTGTGGGAGGACAATGATGACAGCACCACCGCAATGGAGGATACAAAAGATACCAAAGATGACGATTCCAATAACAACATCGAAGAAGAATGGTCCAATGACGAAGAATTTCTTGGCTTTTAAAATGAATAAATACAGAATTATTTCTTTTCATATCTAATTAATGTATGTTTATAGAATTAGTTAATAAATTTTTACTATTATCTATCTTACTTTTCGCAAAAATCGCCAATAAAAATATGAGGATACCCGGACAGTTGTGCCGAAATGGTGGAAATATGGGGTCAAATGAAAATAGGAAGATTATGTACCCTCGTATAACATGCATCCTAATTTTTAACTCAAATATTTCGAAAAAAAGTTCGCATTATACACAGGTATTTATGGTAAGTTAAATTTAGTGGTAAATGTTAACAGGGTCCCACACAAACCAATTAGCCCTGGGTCCTGCACCTGCCTAGAGGCGACTCTGTTTACCAATGTAACCAATGGAAAAAAGTAAAAATAAAGAATTCTTGCATTTTTCTCAAGCTTCGCTTGCCTTTAGTGAACTATGTGGAGAGCGAAAATAACGGGAAAAAAATAAAAATCCCAAGTATCTTCCTTTTAAGCAGTGAAGATGGGATATGAGTGGAGGAGAGCATGGGAACTATCTCACTCTGATGAGCTGTCTTCCAATCGGCATTTGTTTTTTCCAAAATGGTACCTTTTATTCTTCCATCATAAGATAATCCTCAACAGCTCTGATGAAATGTGATACTATATAAACTCCTTTCCTGGGTGAAACTACCAACTCTCGTTTCTTTGGCTTATGGAACGTGACAGAGGGAGCTACAAAGGGACAGAAGAAGGATTTTATAGTTTTAGGATTGGATCAAATGGGTCATTACACACTAGGTAAACTCAAAAATGTTGTTCTGTTCACCTTGAAAACTAGGGTTGGCTTATACACGAGATATATGAAAAACAAAAATTTTTATTAAAAAGGTCAGGGATCGACCTATACACAAGATTGACATATATGAGTATATACGTTATTTACATCTTATGTACCAACTTGATACTTTATTGAAATTAAAAGAATGTTATAATGCTTTGCTGTCATTTAAGCTAAATAATATAACTTTTTAAAATACATAGTTTGCATTGCTTAGTAACATTAATTTTAAGAATCCTAAATGAAATGTTCATAAACAATAATGCTGGTCTGATAACTATTACTAATTTTAGCAAAGACTGATATGGGCAGGAAGCATGATACAGAAGCTCGACGTAACAAAATATTTTAGTAGATTGATTTTATAGTGTATTGCATCATTCCAAAATTAGTAACAATATTTATATTTTTGAGACGCATGGAAGAGAAATTCTCAGTATCTCAGAGTATTTCTATCATCAAATACTCTTGGTTATGTTGAAATCCCTTCAAATCTGGTTTATATTATTGTTAATAATTAATATTATTAATAATTATTATTGAAAATATGTATTTTTTGGTAGTCTTGTTATTTACTTGGATTAAAATTGAATTAAATTGAATTATTAATTAATAATAATTACTCTATTAATTGATAAATTATTAATGAATAAATAAATATAATGCTAAAGAGCTAAGCCCCCTGCTCACTTTGCTTTCTAGCATCTGTCTTGACTCATTTTACTCACTCTGCCATTTCTCTTTTTCTTTCATTTCAATTTCTTTATTGAGGTATCCTTCTATCTTCTCTTTTTAAATCTTTTTTATTGTATTCATGGATTGATAAAGCTTGGTACTTCTTTACTGATAATTAAAATGCAAAGAAATAAATTCAAATTTTGATGTTAATTATTTGAAGCAACCATTTGTCTTTAAAGTTAATTTTGCATTGATAAATAAAGGAGATGCTTGGGTGATTACAAAGACAAAATAATTCTTTTATGATTGATATGAATATAAGCAACAAAAATAATTTCCAAAAAGAAATATACCTAATACTAAAATATTTCATCCATAATTTTTGCATAACCTTTGTATATAAAATGTAAAACCTGAGCAAGGACCAAATACCTTAATGATTGAGTTTGGAGAAAAATAAATTGATGGATAAAATTTGAACCGCGTAAAAACCCAATCAATGAAAAGTTTAAAAAGTAAACATGCTAATTGGCACATGTAGTGGATGTGCTCTGAGTTGAGGATAAAATTTCTCTGGTATGGACTTTCCTGTTAACCAGTGTCTCCTTTCGTTCTTTCCTTTTATATAATTATTATTTTTCTCTATGATTCTGAAAGTTCTCACTTCACAGCAGAGAAAGTTTTTCAGCATTAAAACTATGCTCTATGTTTTAGCATGCTTTTTCAAGTCCATTTAGATTTAATCTCAATTTTAATTTAATTGAAAAATATTACTTGGGGCCATTAAAAATACCAGTGTTTTAATTCTTTATTCACTTATTTAGGGTTATATCTGCTATTTTCTGTATACTGCCTTATATTACTTACAGATGTTTATGGGGACTCCATCAACCAGTCACCTGAGATGGCATTGATGCTCGAGAGACTAATGAAACGCCTTAAAGAGGAAGAAGAAATGACCAATGAAATGCTTAACCTCCAAGGTGCTATAGAAATGTTGATGGCTGGTGCATCTATAGGAACATCCACACAAACTACAGATGACTCTGCTCCCAATCTTCCAAGTATACAAAATTTATCAACTTGTATAAATGATAGCTCAAACCAAATTTTCAGAGCACAGGATGTAGGTGTCAAACCACTTGTTAATGCAGTATAGTAATTTTTTTGTTTTTATATCAAAGAGCATTAAATAATATATTTTGCAACTTGGACCTATAATTTTCTTTCCCTTAAATCTGGTGTTATGTGTTTTCATTATAGTTTGGATTATACTCAAGTAATAAAGAATGTGCCAAGACATAAGATCTCAGTGAAATAAAATTGGTGAATATTGTAGTAGTTTAAAATAAGGATGAAGAAACATTACAATTAGTGATATTTTAATCACTTTTTGATGTTGAAAACAGTGTGTCCTCTGTTTAATGTTGCCTCAGTGTTGATTTGCATTAATGTAATTAAAAAATTAATACCCATATTTGAATCAATATCGTCGATGGTTCGAGTTAACATTGTCCTGACTCATCTCTAAAATGACTCGCAAAAAGATACTGCATAGCTGACTCTCACCCGCATCTATTGCTCAGCTCTTCTCCAGTTGCCGCAGAATGCCTTATTTGAGCAGGGAAAGTGTTTTGGATTGACGTATGACCCTCTGCTGCTGTAACTTGATATCTGAACGTAAATTAAAATCAATCAGTATAAACTAGTATCCATAATTAAGGAAGAAACTGGTGGCCAGGAATACACCTGGGAGACATGGCATGTGGCAAAATTTTAGAAAACAGCTTAGTTGTGTAGAATACAATTTTTTTCCTGGATTTTGATAAAGTATATTATCATTTTATTATGTATAACTTTAACATTTGAGTATTAAATTAATACTTATTTATCAGAAAATAAACTTTCAGCCTGCTTTGTGGGAACGTTTGGTGGCATTTGCAGGTGGCACCTATAACAAATGCCACCTTCACCATACCCTAGTTACGCCACAGCTGTTGACTATGGAAAACAAAAATAGTATTCGACACATGCCTAGATAGTGGAGCAATTTGACACCAGTCCAATTATGGGTTACATGAAATATAATGAAAAAACTGCTAAAATCTTGTAATCTGCAATTTCGGTAATTTTTATCAATTTGGCCATTCAATGTTGATCTGTGTAATTAGGCCTGGTTTAAAGGCTCTCACAATCACTGCAGCTGAGGGAAGCCCCGCCATTCCTGGAGGCCCCCAGATGGGCCCTTGTCATTGGAGTAGTGAGCATGAAAATTTTTTCCTGTATTCATTGCAGGTTTTACATCACATTCCATTAATTGCAAATCGTTTACAAAAATGATCAATTATATTGAGTCACTCTACAAATGATATTGGTTTTTCCATAAACCCAGGTTCCTATCCCCCTTCATTAAAAAAATCCACATTCCTCAAATGTCAGTTAGCGTTACAGAAAATGTTGTAGGCTTATTTAAGAAGTGGTTAAAATAAACTTTCAGAGAATTCACTTATGATCAAACAGACTGTTGATAAAATTTTGCCATGAGACCCCTGCACAGCATGGGTATCTCTTTATTGTAAATCCTAAAAACCTATCGGTGGATCCTTAATCCACGGAGGAGCAGCGGAATAAAGTCCTTTCTGGATTCCAATTTCTATATATAAATTTTCAGTCTATCCAACGTCAAAAAGAATTATAAATGCTGAAAAGTTGAATGTATGAGCCAACTATACTCTTAAAAATGTCTCCGTAAGAGCGTTTAATACATAGCAGGTTAGTATGTAGAGAGAAAGAGAACGATGATTCATGTGTATAGAAAATATTTACTTGAACCCCTCTAGGGCACGTGCCCCTTGAGGGCATGGGACTAGGGACTTGCACTGAGTGCCGATTATTTTTTATTTGGCTATTTTTGGTACATCTGGTTTAGTAAGCTTTTCCCAGTTGTTTAACCATTAACATTAATAGAATTATTCTTTTCAGCCTGAGACAACAAGGTTTTGACAATATCAATAATATGTAGTTGTAAGCTGAAAAGTGATAAATACTGTGCGAGAACTTGATCTAAAAAAAATCTTTGTATCAACTTCGCTGGATTTTTTTCATTCATGAGCGAGTGAAGATTCTGAAGGTTTCTGAACAGCGAGATGATGCGCTGCAAACAATACCTGATGAAGTGGCTGGGGCCCTGGCACACTTTTTCATATTAAAGTAGTTAGGGGTACCTGGGAAGTTTGCTTTATGCCATCTGTCATTTTTATTGTGATTTTCTCTTAGCAGCATAATTTACAACACTATTTCATGTATAACAGCTATTTATATAAAGTCATACCTCACTCTGCACAATCCCATTATAAATATATTTGTTATAGTGCAAAGGAGGCATGTGCCTATCAGGTATTCAAAAACAGGCAGCTGGTAATTGAGATAGCCTACCCATAAATATTAGAAATTCCATTTTTTACTGGCTAGTGAATATTAAGCCTTGTACACACCTACAAACATTGTCGACAAACAATGTTTGCAAACAGTTTGCTGGCTATGTTTGTGGATTGTTGGCTGATTATCCAAATACAGTCCACAAACAAAGTTTTGTGTCCAGACCTCTCACTGACTCGCCAGTTCCAGATGACGTCTTACAGTGAAGTTTCTGCTGGATATATATTTCTAGCATTAAAAGATAGGTGGAAAAGAAATAATCCAAGACGGTGGACAAGGAAATTTTTAGAAGGAACGTGGAGTGTAAACCTTTTGGAAGATTTTAAATTAGAAGATGGAAGTGGCTTCAGAAATTTTTGAAGAATGACACCATTAGGTTTTGAAACTTTGCTTGAAATGATTGGTTGTTAAATATCATGGATGGATACAAAGTATCAAGTACCGATTCCTCCATCTCCACTTGCTGAAGCAAACTTGGAGACTTATTAGGGAGGGACGTTAATGTTGGCAGACATGTCCAAACCTGCAAACGTCCTTTGTTTTCCATCAAGAATGGAAAAAAAATCCTCTGAATATTTGTTTGCCGACTCTTTGCAAACACTCAGCAAACACAGATGAAACTTGTTTGCCAATAATGTTTGTAGGTGTATACAAGACTAGTATAAATGTCTTTGGATCTCTATTTAGGGCCAGGATGTGGCACACCTATACTATAAAAGAAACCCCCAGGACGACACAATGTATATCATTCAATTGATGCTTATGTTTGCGTTATTACTTTCTCCATATGTAGTATAGGAGAAAGTATTGTTTTCATGAAAAAAATTGATTTCCAGATTTCAACAAATACACGTTTTGAGGTCCCCTGAACATATTTTGACCATTTTCTTAATGATGTCCATGGGTGTATGTATGTGACAGTTTTTTTGTGGGTTCCCAACTCAAAAACTATTAATCAGGTCAACGTGAAATTTTATATTTAACATTATAAAAGTCACAAGAACATTAGTTTTTGGGAGAAATTAGTCGACCAGAAGTGGGTGTTTACTCTTGTCACTTATGTTTATTTGAAATATTTGCTTTAATATTTGATTAATACAAAAAAGTATTGGAATAAAAGTTGTGGTGTGAATCCACGGTCAGCTTGGCTGTGAAAAAAATTGCTTATGTGCCTGGGTTTTCCAAGATGTGAAAATCACAGAAATGAAAACATTTTATTGTCATTGCCATAGGGCAAAGTAACAATCAAATTTGTGACATATTAATGATACCAAGTAGTTATAGAAATACTTGGATGTGTTTAAAGAAAGCATAAAGTGGTCATTTATTGTTCCTTCATCCTGTTTAAAATTTGTAATAAATTCATACACAGAAAATGATATAAAGCAATTTTGTTGTAATAAATTTGAGTTATTTGCTATAACAGTATGTAACCTCTATTTAGTGTTTACCCCTGTTTAGTTTATAAAAGTTATTCCTTCCAGAGAAACATTAAATAGGGGTTCCATTGTTTATTTTTGAGTATGAATAGATATAACAATTCTCAGCCATAACTGTTCTTGCAGTCCGAATAGCAGATCATAATCAAGTTCAATGTATTTTTGACAATTTAATAGATAAGACAAAGCAATTTTTCATCACACACAGTCAGAATAATTAATTATTAGCAAGAAGGGTGATACATTTTTGACAGTTTGAACCCACATAATTGGAATGTTTTTTTGGTCTCTTCAACTTAGAACTAATGAATTTTTATAATCAACTAGGGAAACTTTAACTTATTGGAATTCCACAATTCAGAACAAATAAGACAAAAAACTTTGTAACAATTCCACTATATTAATCAATAACATGACTAGATTTTGATGTAACTGTCATCATCAGATGAATATACCACAAATTTTACAAGTTTATATATAGTTGGACGGTAAAAAGCAACCAATAAAACGAGAGAAAGGAGTTGCAAATAAAGCAAACAATAAAAACAAAGGGAAAGGAATTGCATACAAAATAACCAACAATGAATTACCAATCAGAGTTTAGGAGGAATATCACAGGAGGGGGGAAGGGTAAATGACTCATGGTTGAAAGCAGTAGGAAGTGTGAGGGTAAGAGGTGATTATTGACTAATGTGTGCGACTTTTGTGCATGGTGAATGATTTCAATTTGTTTCAAATAATCTAATTTGGGTCCTCTTCTGTGGTAGTGTAAAACTGAAACATTAAAATCTGAGGAATGGTTGTTTTCTATGTTTTGCAAAGTGCTCCTTTAATATTAAAATTTCTTCCAGTTTGCCCAATATGTTATGCATTGCAGGCCAATTAATCAACTCCTAGTCTTAAATTCTTATTAAATGTGTCTTTGTTATTTAAAATAAGGTTGCCTAAATTGCACCAACTCTAGAAGGCTGGTCTAAATTTGTTGGTGAACAAATTTGTAGCTAGTGGTGCCTAGGAAAGTTAATTTGCACCATCATGATTGTTCCGAAGCAAAGGCAGGAAGAGGGGAGGAAAGTATTATGAAATGGCCAATTTTCATTGTTTTCTAAAAAGAAGGTCGTCAATTAATTTACTTGAGAATCCATTTTCTGTGGCAATTTATGTAATGGTATTTAATTCTAATTCGAAGTTCCCTCTGTGATAAAGGAATGTTGAGGATGAATGTAAATAATATTTTAATTTAACAGCTTCAAAGGTAGAAATGTTTCAGTTATTTGTAAATACATTTTAACAAATATGAGAAACAGTGAGATATGTTTCTTTTAACTTCCTTCATATCTTCTGTAATATGACTCCTGCATTCATATAAAATTTGGGTGAATCAGATTTACAGTACATTGGGCTTGATTATTCATTTACATTCTTGTTGCCATTTGCTTTAAGGTCAGGATAGAATCCCCTCTCCATCAATTAGCATCCTCCTAGCCAAGAAGAGTTATTTTCATGAGGAGCAGATTCTTAAAAGGGTTCCAGAAGTGGTTTCAATACTGGAAAGATAACAAAGAAACCTGAACTGATATGTATTAATTCAAGAAATAATCAATATATCTCACTAAAATTAAACATCATCATAAACATATAGAGCATCATAATTAATCAGCAACAGAATTACGAAGTAGCTAGTAACTACCATATAAGTCGACCTCGATTTTTCGTATTGTAAATACATAGACATATATTCGCCGTATATGTCGACCCCTTACTTTTTCGCTAAAAAAACTTCGAATGAAAAATGCGAGGAATTTTATGGTTTTTAAAACCTAAACGTAACCTTTTCCAAAAAATGCAGTGTCGATTTTAAATCATTTGTTTAATTTATGAAAAATCTACCATATATCGTATTGCAATTTATTGGCAGAATGTATTTCTACTTATCCTTCGTTCCTGTAACTGTAAATATTTATATTTTTGTGATTCAGTAATAAAGACAAAAGTTAAAATTGTTATTAACTATTAAAAATAATTATCTTAAATCTTCTAAAATAAATGACAATGTGTAAACAATGGATCAGCTGATTCAAAATGGCGATCACTTATGCCGTAAGATCAAATGTTTTCATAAATATCAAGGTTTTTAATCTGTTATTTAAGGGTCACATTTTATATTCAATGTATAAGTTGACCTTAAGTTTTCAGAATTCTTTTAGCTTCAAAGGTCGAATTATACGCCGGCATATGCAGTACCTCTAGAAATGCATTATTTGACAGGTGATCTAAGTCAAGGGTTGACATTTTTCTAGAAAAAATTAATTTTATTGCTATTATTTATGAGGTGTTTATTTTTCAACAAAAGGATATGATGAGGGAAACACTAATTTATAGATAACTGATTCTCATAGATTCGTGCAGGAATCGATACAACTGATGATAATTACTTTGTAGGTAAATGTGCTGGCTTGGTAAAGTGTATTATGACTTTAGAAGTTCCTGCGAATTAGAGCAAAAATTTTTGGATTATCCGTAATCATTTATTAGGTGAGCTCCATAATTCATTTATTTTGGATATAAATTGATGAAATACAGGTACACTTAAATTTTTAGCTGCACCATTTTTTTATTCTGGCAATATTTAAATTGATTTTAAAATTAATTAAAGCTAACTGATAGATCTTAAACTAATTTATTGATACTCCAATTAAAAGAAACATACCATTGCACAATATCAGCTCCTATCAAATCAAGAATATGATATTTTATTCCAAACTTGGCTGTTTTCTCTAGCTGCCTTTTTTCTAACTCCTGAAAATATTTAGTTTGAATATAAATATTTATTTGAATGTAGCCGACTATAACAAACAACATACTTTAGCCAAATAAATTATGCATCTGAGTAGGATTCAATGCACAACATATATTGTTAGTTACACAATTGTCTTAAGTTAATTTTAACCTTACAATTAAAATTATTATAAACTTAATTGATTTGCTACTGAAAAGTGAATGTAAATATTTACATTCCCAATATCAACTATTAACATTAAAGTTTTAAAAAATTCAGCAGTATTAACTTAGATGTATTATAAATATTCAAAAACCAATCTAAGGAAATTCCCTGCATGCTGACATACCGGTTGAAGAATTTCTGAGAATTTGCATTTCTTTATCAGTCTTATGAGAGCGGCTCTTCCCTTAGAGAAGTGTTTCATAAATTCTCCTGCATTTGGGAAAGATAACCAATAGTTTCCTACTGAGCGAACTGCCAGGAGACCAACGTTCATCAAAGTCCTAATAATAAAAAATAGGACCCAATGTAATCTATTCGTTTTTCAGTTATTATAGCCGAGTTATGTGTTAACTAAAATTATTATCACCTTGAGAGGATTTTACAGTAGCATAGTTTCATCCACTTACCTCAAATCACCTTCGCTGAAATGATGTTCAGACTGCAACAATTGTTTATCGACAGAAACATCTTGAATTTTTGGCATAACGTCATCAATAAAACGCGCAACGGTTTGACTTTGGTGACATATCTTAAAGTCTTTATTATTATTTGGTTTATTCGACCTCGATTTACACTTATCAATAGTAAATAATGGCACGGATTTTGAAGGTGCGTTATTTAAAACAGAAGTATCAGCAAGTTCTGCATCTTCAGGGTCTTCAGCATTATTTGTTACCACTTGACACGGACATACACGTTCCATAACGTGACGGTTCAAGTCTTCAGAAAAAATAGCAACCATGGTGTTATCTTTAAAGCCAAGTTTGAAGAGACGAATGACGCCTTTTTCCACGAGAATGTTCTGAAAAGAATCTTAAAAAATTATAACACCTATACAATACGAACAAACAAAATTTCGCAATTAATTGAAAGCCTCGATTTTTGAACCATTCTTACAATTTCTTTGTCTGCGACAGTCCTATTTTTTATTATGCTGTATACCTGATGAACTAAAATAACCGGAGGAAGACGAAAACATAATTCTTTGACGGGAAATATTTCTTTAATAACAACAAATGCTGACTCGGTTGGACCGAGAGATATAGATCCTTCGTTCTGGGTATTAGAATCTTTCGGTGGTAAAGGGAGCAACTTTTTTTTCTTACTTTGGCCATAAAAACTTGAAATGACTTGCCTTTTATTCATGATTGCTCCCTTTACTACAATTTTTTATAAATACTACACAATGAATGTTACTTCATTTTACTGGAATTAAAATTCCTTGAAATAAATTATCGTGACTTTTAAGTTATCCGCGTATGTAACCAACACTTTAACTAACATAATTAAGACTTCAAAATAAAAACATTAGAAAACATAAACAAAGTGCTACAGTTGCCGACTTGCTATCAGACCTTATCAGACAAAGCGATAGTACCATAGTACGCAACTTGTGTTTCTCTTTACCGTTAATATTATTTTCCACCAGTGGCAGCACTTACGATTGATCATTAGAGCTAGTTTGAAAGATAAACACCCTGAGACCATTGTAAATAACTTGTTTAGTCAAAAATACTTCAATCTGTATTGTTTTAATTCTTCGAAATGGAGAGGTAAGTGCTATCGACCGAAGAGTTAATGAAGTACAAATATATTCAGTGAATGTGAGGACGCAATTGCTATTGGAGGGAAACGTGCCAAAATCAAACGATAAATTAAATATCACTTTCTCGACTGAAATTAATACCAAGGTTAATTTATTTATTGAAGGTCTCATTAAAGTAGCATCAAATTAATAATAATATATTATAGTATTAATTACATATATTAAATAGTAATATGTTTTATATGATGTAATGGCGTACTGTTTTATATTATGATTATGTGTGTATTGAAATTATGGTTAACAGCTAACGGAGTGGTGGTCGGGTTGCCCTAAGGTTGCCGTAATCAGCCCCTTCGGCGAGGTGCCCGTCCATCCGCTTTGCTAGTTGTTCCTCATACATATATGTATTTGTTTTTATACAGTAGTCCCTCTCCAACCGCGGTTTCATACACATACTCATTGTGCTTTACTGCAATGATTTTTCTTAAATCTAAATAACCTTGAAGTGATTTAACAGAAGAACATCCACCCTTACTATTTATGTTTAATTCAGGAATTATATTTTCTAATTCGTAGCATACTCCAAGTTTTATGACCTCACCCTCAGGCATCATCCACATGAAGAAGGGTATGCCCACATCCTGCTAACCACTCTCCGACACCATCATTGCTCTCATCATCACCATGAAAGTTTAGTGCAACCGATTTGATTGTTCCTTGTTTTACGTATTATTTAACGAGCCAGTAAATTGTTAAATCCATAGTTAACATGTTAAATGGGAAACAGCACCTTTGTTTATGATCATAAAGATGGTCTTCCATCCTTCACTCTATTGGTAGCAGAACTATGCGGGCCAGGCGGCTTTGTTAGGGGGAGTGTAGTGTAGGCTTGAGTCCTGCACGGGCCGACCCTTTGGAATTCATTACGGGCACGAGCCGGTCTTTAAAAATTGCTGTATATGTATATCAAGTTTGTTATAAAAGTTTTCGGGCTTTGACAGGCCGAAATGCTTTAATCATTGTCTGAAATTTACGTATACGATTTGTAAAAGTTTTTCTTTAACCCATTCAATACGGAGGATGAGACACACTAGTTCTCCGTAATGAATGGGTTCAAGCAAAAAAGTGGCATGGGTTTTTTTAAGTAAACTAACTCAGGGTTAGTGAAGAACGAGTGTGACTCGTCCTCCGTACTGAATTGGTTAATATATTTGTTGCCTATAACATTATATTTGTATATTCTGTATAGAAATTTATTTTGTTTGCGGTATTTCAAGGCATACAAATATGTGGATTAAAAAAATCCTTTTTAATTCATGGAACAGTCCACAGATGTTGGTAGAAAATCTGGAATACAATAATTACATTTTTCTAGCCAAAGGACTTAAAACGGGCCACGAGCCGGGCAGGGCGTATAATTTTTTCGACAACGTACGGGCCGGGTCCGAATTTGTATGGGCCGGGTAAAGAAAATCAGACCCGTGCAGAGCTCTAGTGTGGGCCCAGGCAGCTGTGGTGAAGAATTTATTTGTTTATGAGGCGTTTTGATTTAATTAAAATTTTATTATTAAATTTTTATGGGAGCTACAGGTGTTCCTTTTTAATCTTTCAGGCTTTATAGACCTTCCTCCAAACTAGCCTTGAAAGTGGATTCCTCTAACCCTCTATTTCCTTATGCCCTGGGTTTTACCAACCACGGTGTTTTCCGGGAATGTAACCCCCCCAGTTGGCGAGGGGCTACTGTGTTTATATTTGAAAATTATTTGATTCCAAATAAACTTATATGTAATTTTTAATTCTTAATTGCTCATGTAAGTTCTCTTTGGACTTTGGAAAAGGAAATCTCACAGAAATGCCACAGAAGTAAAACTTGGATTACTCACCACACGAATTATAATAACAAGATGCTTATAGATCTCTTTGCAGCAGAGCAACGAATGGTAAGTCTCACTATTCACATTGTTTTGCGTTCGAATGTAGTATTAGAAATTCACTTGCAATCTAAAATATAGAAATACGGAATAAAGTACTTTTTACGAGACAATTTAATAAGTTTTAAAGAAGTTAATGGACGAGGCCGAGACTGTGGAATTCCATAATCAAACCAAAAAGAACAATACGAAGAAATGTTATTAATAATAGCTTTGGCTAATTCCACATAAATAATGAGAAACACGACCGGCTTCGGTGAATAATCACCATCATCAGATAACAAGCATTCAAGAAATAGGCGATATATACCAACAAGAGAGAGTTGGGGAGGTGAGAATCGGGGGAAATAAGGAGGGGATTGGTTAAAGTAGAGAGAGGGGGAGTGGACGAAAATAGGAGTCAAAGGTGAATAGTGGGTGTGGGAGGTAATGGCAAGAAAATAGAGAGCGCTATGCCTTTATAGACCACATTTTCCGGGTATTTTCCGCCTTTGCCTCCTGACAATAAGTCAAAACTTGGCGAAAAGTGGATACATTGCATTAAATGTAATAGGTGGAATCACGTAGGCGTCATGGTAAAGCCACTACTTTTATAAAACAGCAGCAGCTGTCATATTTTATAGTCGTCTTATCTTGCGAAAATAGCCTAAAATTTAAATTTTTAATTGAGAATTCGAGCTTGTCTTATGCGCAGGTCGCTTTATAGGCCGCGACTTACGGTACTTAAAATGATCGTTGGAATTCGAGAGTTGAAACAATGAACGCCTTAAGAAAAACCAATTTTTTTTCCTGGCGTAGATTTTCAAAGACGCGTCCAATTTGACATGAAATTCTTTCGTCATCTAGGTGATTTGGATTGTTGCAATGTCGTGTAATTGCATTTGACTGGTATTAATTTTTCGTCATATCGGTCCATATATTCACGTCATTTCGACGTTATTTTGAAGTTAAAACAATACATAGGTAACGATAAACTAGACGACGATATCTAAAATAAATAAATATTACATTATCCATTGACATTGTGTTCATGTGTGTTCCTAAGTTAGATATCTCTCTATATATTAAAGTCGTCGGTTGACAAAACTTTAATTGGCATAGAAATGAATGCGATATGAAACGTGTCTTCTACCAACATAAGAGAAAGCCCGAAAATGTGGGTAGATATAACTGTTTATCTTAAATACGTATATGCCGAAAGAAGGAGGTTCAGGGGTGCACACGGGCAGCGGACGAATTCTCCTCGCGGAGCTGCGTGATTCATATTTAGAAAAAATGAAAAACGTTCTAGTATTGTGGATAGAGGATCAAGCACAGAAGGAAGTGCCGCTAAGTAACCAAATTATCTGCGAGAAGGCCAAGAAAATCTACGACTATCTCGTGGAAAAGTTGACAGGAGAAGACAGCAGCAGCTCCAAACCTTCGACGTTCCAAGCCAGCAAGTACCGGTTTGAGAATTTAAAGAGTCGGCAACGAACAACTTCAAAATTGTTGGAGTAGTCGTATCAACTGATCATGTTGCTGCTTCCAGCAACCCACCTAAACTGCAGAAATTGATAAAGAAGAAGGGTCATCGCCCGGAACAGCTCTTCAACTCAGATGAGACGGGTCTTGGAAGAGGATACCTTCGAGAATATTCATTTCAAAGCAAGAGAGAGCTGCATTAGGATATAAGGCGGCGAAGGACAGATTAACCCATCTTCTAAGTGGAAATGCTTCGGGAGACTTCATAATGAGGCCAATGGTTCACTGCAGATCAAAGAACTCGCGTGCTCTAAAGGGGAATGGCACGTATTAGCTGCCTGTCTTCTGGACGTCCAACCACAAGGCGTGGGTTACCGCTAAATTATTTTTAGACGGGTTCCATGATTGCTTCGGCCATTGATACCTCGCGGGGAAGAACTTGGCATTCTATGTGCTCCTAATCCTGGATAACGCGACAGGTCATCCAGCAGAGGAACTCGTAAATGCGCACCCTAAATTTAAAGTGGTGTTCCTACCACCAAACACCATTTCACTTCTACAACCTATGGACCATGGGATGATCGTTAGGAGGTGATACACACGACGGACATTCCATGGCATCCTTGTTGCCATGAAGGACGATCCCTCCCTGTATGTGACTCACTGTTGACAGAATTACAATATTACCTACTGCATCAGCAATATAAAGAAATCATTATCGGAACTCAAGCCTTCCGTGTTGGGAAAAACTGTGGAAGGACGTCAACGACATAACCGAACTCCCTGTAATAGAGAATGAGGTCCGGCAAATCGTTCAGCTGGCATTTGATGTGAGTGGCGAGGGTTTCGAGGACATGGAAGCAGCTGAGGTGGAAGAATTCCTGCAATCCCACATGTAGGAGTTGACGGAGGAGGTCCTTGAACAAGCTATTAAATCAAGATCTGGCTGTGACGACGAGGTAGTGATTGAAGAAAAGCCAAAGCTAATTTTGGATTACCTCAACAAAATTGTTAGGCAGAGAGAGTGCTCAATGACATAGTATTTGAGGCGGATTCATTTGAGGAGTTTGAAATGAAAGCGAGAGCATGAGTCAGCAATGAGGGACCTTCAAAGAAAAATGAAGCAGCCTGCAATCCTAGGTTTTATGACAAATCTCTCCCCACCACAATCTCTACTCCAAATTCTACACTCACACCCTTAGGGATCACCACCACATGAGGAGGGACATGCCCAAACCCTGCTACCCCTCTCCGATACCATCATCGCTCTCATCAACACCATGAAAATTTAGTAAAGCCGGTTGTTTATTTACTACGAATGATTTATTGAGCCAGTAAAATGTTAAATCCACATTTAACATATTAATTGAGAAATAGCATTTTTATTTTTGGTCGTCAAGAAAATTCTCCGTCCTTCGCTTTTTTCTCCTTAAGATACTGGTAACGGGGATATAAGGGTCAGGGACCTCTATGTGACGAATTAATTTGTATTTAGTTTATAAGGTGTTTTTACTTTAGTTTTATTAATAAACATATTTATGTGAGATACAGATGTTCATTTTTAATCTTTGGAACTTTATAGACCTTGCCCTATACTAGAGCTGGAAGTGGGTTCCCCTATTTCCCATAAGCCCTAGGTTTAACCAACAGCGGTTTTGCCAACCGCAGTGTTTTCCAGGAACGTAACCCCCGCGGTTGTCGAGGGACTACAGCATTTGCTTAATAAGGTTACGTATATCATTTAGAGGTGTTTTGACATGCTTGATTTCTGTGGCTTTCATCTTAAAAGCTGTTTTCAGACCAGGTATGGAGTATGGGAGAGGAATGCTGAAGGGGAAACTATCGTTGACTTTGCCACGATGGCATATCTGGCTATAGTGAACACCTTTTATAAGAAGCCTTTGAACCAGCGCCTGACGTGGAAGACGTTCGCAAGTGGAAGGGAAAAGATAAAAGAAGTGGGAGACTGCAAGGTGCTGGAAGGAGAGGTAGTGTCACCTCAGCATCGACCAATTGTTTGCACGGCCAGTTGGTTGAGTTCAAGGCCTAAAGAGAGAAGAGGCATTGCAAAAACAAGGTGGTGGAAGTTGAAGGAGAAGTTTGTGGAGGAGGTTAGAGGGCAACTTAGGGCAGTAGAGGCAACTGCAAGTAATGGCTGGAAAGTACGAGAGGTGGGTAATAAAGTTCTTGGACAGACAACAGGAAAATGTAAGAGTGACAAGGATACATGGTGGTGGTGTGAAGAGGTACAAGAGTGTATAAAAAAGAAGAGGGAAGCAAAGAAGAAATGGGATGCTAGGAGAGAATATAATGAGGCAAAGAAGCGAGCTAAGAGAGTTGTGGCAAAAGTAAAGGCAGAGGCGTATGCTGACCTATATGATGACCTAGATACCGACCAGGGACAGAAGAGGATATTCAGAATTGCAAGACAGAGGGAGAAGAGCTTCTAGGACGTGTACCAAGTAAAGATGATTAAAACAGAAGAGAGTAGGTTGCTGAGGGACGATAAGGAAATTCTGGAAAGATGGAAGGAGTTTTTCGAAAAGCTCATGAATGAGGAAACCCCAAGAGTAAAGAGAGAAGAAGAAGAACCATACATGGGACTTGTGCAGAATGTAAGTAAGGAAGAGGTATGGAAGGAGTTAAGGAAAATGAAGGATGGCAAAGCTGTAGGGCCTGATAACATACCGGTGGAAGCGTGGAAAGCTTCAGGAGAAGAAGGAGTGGCATGGCTCACAGACCTGTTCAATAATATAATGGTGAGTGAAGGCATGCCAGACGAATGGAGAGAGAGTGTACTGGTCCCAATCTATAAAAGGAAAGGGGGCATACAGGCTTGTGAAAACTATAGAGGTATTAAGCTGATGAGCCACACTATGAAACTGTGGGAGAGAGTGATTGAACAGAAAATCAGACAGAAAGTGGTGATAAGTAAGGAGCAGTTTAGTTTCATGCCCGGCAATGGAACAACAGATGCCATCTTTGCTGTGAGGCAGCTAGTGGAGAAGTATAGGGAAGGCAACAAGCCCTTGTCTTTAGTCTTCATCGACCTTGAGAAGGTCTATGACAGAGTACCAAGACCGGAGCTGTGGAGAAACCTGCGAAAGAAATTAGTTCCCGAAAAGTACATACGCTTGATACAAGATATGTATGAGGGCAGTAGAACTAGGATCAGGTGTGAATCTGGAACTACACATGCCTTCCCTGTAAAATTAGGACTGCACCAGGGTTCCGCTTTGAGTCCCTTACTATTTGCAATAGTCATGGATGTGTTGAGTGCTGGCGTCAGGAATGAAGCACCTTGGACATTGAGTTCGCAGATGACGTGATGTGTACAGAGACGAAGATAGAGGTAGAGGACTGGCTGGAGGGGTGGAGAGAAGCGCTTGAGAATGGAGGGATGAGGATAAGCAGGAGCAAGACAGAGTTCATGAGCCTGGGTGGAAAGGTGATGAGTATGAAGATGGTTGGAGTGGAGATACCTACATCGAATTAATTCAAGTACCTAGGATCAATGATCAAGCAATACGGTAGACTGGAGGAAGAAGTAAGTAGGACACACTCAGGATGGTTGAACTGGAGGAAAGTATCGAGAGTGCTATGTGATAAGAAGGTACCGGGAAAACTGAAAGGGAAAGTGCACAAGACGGTAGTTAGACCAGCGATGATCTATTGAGCAGAGACGGGACAGATGACAAAGAGATGGGAGGACAAATTGGATGTGGCAGAGATGAGAATGCTGAGGTTTACCAGTGGCTACACGCGGATGGATAATGTGAGAAATGAAGTGATGAGAGGAAGACTTAAATTAGCGAAGATTTCAGAGAAAGTTAAGGAAGCTGGGCTCAGGTGGTACGGGCATGTTAAGCGGAGGGAAGAAGAGTACGTAGGGAGGAAGATGTTGGAAATGGTGCCACCGGGGAAAAGGAGCAGAGGACGACCGAAGAGACGGTGGATGGACGGCATACGGGAGAGTATGGAGAAGTGAGGACTCAGGGATGAGATGACAGTGGATAGAGCAGTATGCACCAGCGACCCCGCATAATGTGGGAATAATAATGCTGAAGAAGAAGAAGTAGACGGAGAGACATAATAGGGTCGTGGTGTTTAGCTGTTTCATCGTATGCGTTCTTTCAAATCATATCGTTTCAGATACCCCATCATACGAAACGCGCCTATTAGTGATACACTGTACACTTTCATAAATTGCTTGTTAAATAAATCATGATTAGCTTTTCGGTTCAGTTAATTTAAATTGTATGATTTTGGTTCGCTGTTTTGCAAAAAATAACCCGATTCGTCTTTTTGCTGTGAATATGTGCATTGTGTAAGATGCCCGATTCAAATGTCTCACGTTGTAAAGTTATAGTCGTTTTGCATTAGCTTACCTAAAGCATCTAAATCAGTGGTTGTAGACTAAGTGCCGCGGCCACTGGGATGCCGCAGCTGATTCGTAGTGGTTCCGCAAAAACACTTATTAGATATGTAAATTGACGATTTGTAAATGATGGAAGAATAAAGAAGGTTTTAGATATTAACTCGACTTCCAGCTTATTTGGAATGTATTTGAATTTATGAGACTGTTAATTCAGCTGTGCACCTTTTTAAGCTCTTAGATAGTATATCACTGTTAACCATTTTTAATTTGGAATTTTATAATGCAGTGTACCAATTTCCCTGTTTGAGAATTTGAGTATTCTACCAACCAGATACTTCGCGGAGAGTTAACATGATAATTGTTTAAATCATATACATAGGTTTATAAAAGATGCACCATATTCTTAGCATGATATAATAATATGAGGTTTATGCGTCTTATGGAATTAAACCGTGTGAGCATGGCTAAGTATCGTTTGAGACGGGATTATAGCGTGCAGTGGATGTGTCACGGTGTATGTGCGTAGTCCGGTTAATGTGCACTATTACCACCAAGTTCGGTAAATGTAAGTATAACATACATTTACCGATTGGATTGGGGAAATGTACACATTTACCTAGACACACTGGTAAATGCGGATAAACGTCGCAACATAGGTCACAACATGGCGGCGTCGCAAACATCTGATGCAGTTTAGAAGTACGGTAAATGTGCGTTGTCCGGTAAATGTGTAAATTTCCTGGTAAATGTGCACAACTAACTAAACTAAATTTGAACATGAAGGAAAATTTTCCTCGGCCCCACCGGGTTGGGTAAGTTAGTCAAAGTGTTTTTGGTTCCTCCTCACTTTGAGTGTGTTCCCCCCTCCCTAGGGTTGGGAAGCGTTCATCTTAATATATACCAGTGGACCCGAACCCTCGACGATTTTTGTTATAAATTAACGTAATTATTAAAGTGTAGCATTTCTCATTCTTACTTATTTTCACATTTACCAAGGCACATCGGTAAAAGTGAACATTAACCGGGAAATGTACGGATAATACGTATTTCTAGAAACTTAAACTTACATTTACCGAGCTTGGTGGTAAATGCGCACATTTACCGGTAAATGCACACATTTCCCGATTACGTACCTTAACCGTAACGGATGCATTGAGAAGCAACCGGTCACGGGGTTATCCCTTGCAAATTGGCGTCCATCTAGTGCTTCCTCTGCGCCTTCGCGATCCCATTCAAGATTTCCGAATGAATCATCTTTTATGCCAACTCTCTACGAATAGGAAACCCAACCAGCAATGCCTCGCCGCTCGCGGGCCCTGTGTTTCAGATAATGACCGTGAACGAAATATAATAATAGAAACAAGAGGATCGGTCAAATATCACAGGACAAAATTCTAGTATTAAAAATAACACAGCTTAGCATAAAAATATAATTTTATTTTTAATGCGAGTAACAAAAATGTAAACACCCCGGAAGAGATGTCCAAAAAACCAGTTAAAATATTTGGAAATCTATGAAATAAAACATTAGATAATAAATACATTTTTTAAATTTTAGAGTGAAACTTAACTTTTGCCCTAAATTTTTAAAAATAAACTGAGTTTCTTTGTTTCTGTTTTTATAAAATCTTCTCCAAATAATAGAATATTTTTCGCCGATACATAAAGTATTTCTTACTATGGTACACTATTCCGGGACATTTCCTACAATTTGTGTCAGAAATTTTCAGCTTTAAATTTATATTACAGCCGGACCACCAATTACATGGGGGTTACGTTCTTGGAGAACTCTGTGTACATTGAAACAATGTAAAAAGATACTGAAGACATGGGCATTTATGATTTAGATTCCAGACTCACAAGATTATCCTGCCGTATTAATCATAGCCTTTAAAAAAATTAAAGTTTTACAGCACCAAAATGAATTATATCAAAGATTTACTAATTAAAACAACCCGAAAACTACTAAGTTTTTCAACAAATATTTACGTTTATCAAGTCTTATAATAATAAAAGAAGATGCCTGTATGTGTGTGTCTGTGGCAGTCGTAACTCATCAGAAAATAAAGATAGGAGCTTCAATATTTGGCAGCAGCTTCAGGTTGATCATAAGATTTGTAGTGCCAAATATAATTTAAATCGGCCTACGGGGTCGAGGGGTCCCCATGGAACGGTCGGTCCAAATTAAAATTTTTTTAAATACGAGTTGTCGGTGCTTGCATACTGCAAGCGCTTAAAAAAATCACTATACACCAAGATATAAACTCGTAAATAAACCAACACGATCTCCAGAGAAAGCTATTTATAATAAATTTGCATCACACTAAAAATAATAACAATATAGAAATAAATGGAATGTTTTGCGTTAAGGATAAGACATCTCCATATGTTTACCTAGTTAACTGACATTAACGATATAATGTAATATAGTGCATTGATTCTCATTAAATCAGTGCTCTTTAAAGTATGGAAAACCAATTCCCATTGAAAGGCATTGGAGTCGTTTCTATGGTAGTTAATATTTTTCATTGTTAAAAACCGAAAAACTATTCATAAGTTTATGATTAACATTAACTTTTTACGCAAATTCAGCATGGATTTGAATTTTATCTTCAAGAAAAATAAACGGAATTCTTTCTTCCACAGTACAGTTCGACTTTGTATCTTAATTTTAAATAATTAAGCAATTATATGAAGCCCTGCACCGTTTTCAATGCTTTTCTTATGGATGTTTAAAATTGGACTTTTGGGTCAGAAATACCCCTTTAATATAATATTTTCTGAAATTTCGGATTTTTCCAGAGGTTTTACCTACAGACCTATCTTCATGACAAATTTCAGAATTTGGAAATTATGGATAGTTGCCTTAATTTCACCGAAAATTATAAATATACTGCCATTACTCATGGAATTTATTATTTAATACATATAGGTTCCACGTGACTGAAGTGCTGTTGCCCTGGAGATCGCGTTGGTTTATTTACGAGTTTAGATCTTGGTGTATGGTGTTTTTTTTAAGCGCTTGCAGTATGCAAGCACCAACCACTCGGATCCTATATATATATATATATATATATATATATATATATATATATACTAGTAGAAGGTGCTTGTATTCTGCAAGAATATCATCTCACCTTTAAAAAAACATTCATTTTTTAGACAGATATTTCATCATTACAAATATTTTTTTAATTCTAAAGATTTCACCTCCGCAGCGATTTTCGTTTTTCCCTTATGTAAAAATAATAGATTAAAACAATCCCCAAACTTTGCAGTTTTAAGAATTTTATACTTTCTCCATTATGGGGCACTAATGGTACACATTTCTGCCAAATTTTAAAGTTGTAGCATTTCTAGAAGCGAAATAATATTTTTCTAATTGTTTAAATTTTAAACATTTTTAAAGGCCGCCGCAATATATTTATGGAGAGATTCAAATGTTTATTTTTGCAAATGCACTACTATGTAAATAACTTGAAAATTTCAGCTTCCTAGCTCATCCCGTAGTACCTAAACAGTTATCTATTTGTTTAAACTTGAAGAATTTTTAACGGCAACACAAATATCCTATATACTAGAGGAATTACCCGTTGAACATCAACGGGACTTTGTAGTGTGATTTAAATTTACCTTCTGAGGGATGTGTGTTAAAAACTTATATATAGACACACACAGACTTTACTGTTGATATATGCAACGGGTAATTTCGATAGTAAGAAGTAGTTAGTGAAATTAATATAAAAACAGAAATATTCGAAAAAGATTTTACAGATTCATATAATATGTTCCCCTCCCTAAGGACTGCATAACCTTACAGAGGTGGGAGGGTTTGTGTACTCTTACGAACCAAAGAGCTATGCCGGCGGGAGATAATTCTCCTGGTAGGACCATCCAAGCCGGAAAGGTCTGAGGGGAAGAGTCAGACTAAGAAGCAGTCTTGGAGGTTTTACATCCCCCTGTGCAAGGGCAGCAGCTTGCACAGTACCTCTGTAGGTGGTGATCATGTGGATCTGAACAGCTACAGATGGGTAATCACTCTGTGAAACTGCGATGAGGAAAGCAAGGGGAAACTACCTCATTATATTTCCCATGATAGGCTGAAAAGCTGAAAATACCTCTATGGATCTTTCTGGGGTAAAATATTCCGGAGGTAAAATAGTCCCCCAATCGGATCTCCGGGTGGGGACTACCCTAGGGGATGCACAGAGGAAATTTAACATTAATAGGAAAGCAAGTGGTGAGAAATTAAGAATAGGCACATGGAATGTTAGGACTATGAATTCAGGGGGTAAACTAGAGAACATAAAAAGGGAAATGAGAAGGAATAATGTAGGTATAGTAGGTCTTAGTGAAGTTCGGTGGGAAGGAGAAGGCGAGATAAATTCAGACGAATTTAAGATTATTTACTCAGGAGGGGAGAAAAAGGAAAGGGGAGTGGGGATTATAATGAGAAAAGAGATAGCTGAAAGAATTAGCAAGGTAGTGACAGTTAATGATAGATTAATAGCCGTAAAACTTCAGATGGAGCCAGTGGAAATGCTTATAATTCAAGTGTATATGCCAACGACTAATGCTGGCGACGACGAAGTAGATGAAATGTATGAACAGATTATGGAGATATTGGAGGAGGAGGGAAAAGGAAGGATCACCACCATAGTAATGGGAGATTGGAACAGTGTAGTCGGAGAGGGACAGGAAGATAACATAGTGGGAAAATATGGACTAGGGAAGAGAAATGAAAGAGGGGATAAACTTGTGGAATTCTGCCATAGAAATAGATTAATTGTAACTAATACATGGTTTAAGCATCACCAGCGGAGACTTTACACATGGAGAAGCCCAGGAGACCAGAGACGATACCAGATAGATTACATACTAGTTAATGAAAGATTTAGAAATAGCATTAAAAATGTGAAAACACTACCAGGGGCAGATATCGATTCTGACCACAACCTTTTGGTGGCAAATATACAATGTAGACTGAAGAGCGTTAAGAGAAACGTAAGAGTTAACAAGAAATGGAACTTAGAGGAACTCCTTAAAAACAAGGAGGCTATCATGACTGAGCTGGAGGAAAGGTTGGGGGAGAGAGATGAAGAAAATAGTAAGAATGTAGATGAGGAGTGGAGATACATCCATAGCAACATTAAAGATGTAATGGAAAAGAAGGTAGGAAAGATAACGGGTGAAAGAAACAAAAAACCCTGGATCACAGCAGCCATGCTGCAAAAAATGGAAGAGCGGAGAAAGTGGAAGAACATAAACACTGAAGAAGGCCAAAGAAAGTACAAGGAGTTAAATAATGCTTTAAGAAGGGAAACAGATAAAGCCAGAGAACAGTGGATAAATGAGAAATGCGAGGAGATTGTCGAATGTGACAGAATTTGTAGAACAGACCTCATGTATAGCAAAGCAAGGGAACTATTCAAGAAAAAAGCAAGAAAGATAGGACGTAAAGGAATCATGAACAAAAGTGGTAAAATAGTATCGGAGCCAGACAATGTAAAGAATGTCTGGAAAGAATACATTGAGGTTCTGTATGACAAAGAAGGAAAGCCAAGAAATATTGAATTAAATGAAGAAGAGGATGTAGAAGAAGATCAGTTAGGACCAAGTATTCTCGAGTCTGAAGTTAAAAGAGCAATTGATGACATGAAAAGAAGAAAGGCAGTTGGGAGTGATGATATACCCGTGGACGTTCTTAAGGTTTTGGGGTCTAAAGCAGTTAAGCAACTCACAAAATTTTTTAACCAAGTATATGATACTGGCGTATGGCCTGAAGATTTTTTAGATGTTGTGATGGTACCACTGGAGAAAAAGAACAATGCAAAATGTTGTAAGGATTACAGAACTATTAGTTTAATTTCTCATACAGCTAAAGTTCTAACCAGAATAATAACAAAAAGAATTGAATGTAAAATAGAAAAGGAGCTGCAAGATAATCAGTTTGGTTTTAGAAGAGGAAGGGGGACTAGAGATGTTATAGGATGTATGAGGATCATGATAGAAAGAGCGCTAGAAGTCAATAAAGATATGTATTTTTGTTTTGTAGATTGGGAGAAAGCTTTTGACCGAGTGAAATGGGATAAGATGCTGGGTATTTTAAACAAAATAGGAATGGATTGGAAAGATAAAAGACTGCTTAAAAACCTTTACTTTGATCAAAAGATTAGAGTCAGGGTTGAAGGAGAAGAAACAGAAAGTACTTCAATAGGGAGGGGAGTGAGGCAGGGTTGTCCTATTTCACCAGCGATATTTAATATGTATGCAGAAACAATAACAGAAGAAGCGTTGATGGAAGAGAAAGGATTTAAGATAGGAGGTGAAAGTATTACCACCATTAAATACGCAGATGATCAGGGCTTAATAGCAGAAGGCGAGAAAGAGCTTCAGAGGATGACAGACAGACTAGTTGAGGTTGGCCAACAATATGGAATGAAGATCAATACAGAAAAAACGAAAGTCATGGTGGTTTCAAAGGAACATAAAGAATTAAATATAATGGTAAATGGCCAAAAATTGGAACAAGTAAGTAGTTTCAAATATCTCGGCAGTATTTTAGCACAGGATGGAAGTAGTACACAGGACATCAGAAGTAGGATTGCAATGGCAAAAGCAGCATTTAACGAGAAGAAGGAGCTTCTCACAAGCAAGAAAATAAATCTAGAAACAAGGAAGAAATTAGCAAAATGCTACATATGGAGCATAGCTCTTTATGGTGCAGAGACGTGGACGATAAGGAGAAAGGAGGAAAAATATTTAGAAAGTTTTGAGATGTGGGTATGGAGAAGAATGATGAAAGTGAAATGGACAGAGAGGAAGAGAAACGAAGAAGTATTAGAAATGGTGGGAGAAGAAAGGACGCTAATAAAAACAATCAGGAAAAGAAAAGCAAATTGGATAGGGCACATATTGAGAAGACAGTGTTTACAAAGGACGATCTTAGAAGGAAAAATTAGTGGAAAAAGAGGAAGAGGGAGAAAAAGAATAGGAATATTAGATAATATAAAGCAGGGATATACTACTTATAGAGGTATAAAAGAGGCTTCTAGGGAGAGAGAGAAATGGAGGCAGCGATTCAGTTAAAACCTGTCTTCGGACAGAAGCATGATGATGATGATAATATGTTCCAAAAATCTCGTAGTATTTCTTTATAAACAATATTTCTTGTGTAGAAATGACCATCTCTCATCTTTCCTTGTTCATAACTTTCTGAGATCTTCGCTCTGATGTCTTCTAAACGTGTAACTCTGAAAAAGGCGACGTCTGATGGGTGAAACTTAAAACACCTCGGATTCCAACAGTTTAGAAGAAGAAAATAAGAGAAGTTAAAATGTAACAATTAACAGGAAAAAACCTGAGCTGGCTGGGAATCACCATATGAAAAAATATTAGTGCAAAGGGTTAAAGGCTGCTACTTTAAATACAAATACAAATACAAATGAGCTTTATAGGTTATCTGAAATTATTTACGTTGCTATCTATTACGTTTGACGTTGCTACAACAATAATTTCGATGTTTCATAAAACTCGCGAAACGAATAACACAATTATTTCGTCAATTTGAAGGCTTAATAGACGCTGATTGAATCGGAGGCAACAATGTGGGTCGCCTTGACAACACCCGGAAAGAGTACGAAAAAGTTATAAAATTTCGAGAAGAAATGCGTGTTTCCGACAAATTCTTCCGTGTAACATCTAAGCATTGCAAGAATAAGATATTTTGTAGTTTTAGCCGTCGAATAAAACAAAAACGGGGAAATTCGCTCCATATTTACATATTTTAATGACTGAATAAAATAAACCTTACACCTTGAAAAATCGAAAATCCCGTGTAAACTTATGGGAAAATATAATCGTCTCCCGGAGTCGAATCCGGGACTTTTTCCGGGACGTTTGATTTTTATAGGGACAACCTCATGGGGGATTAACGATTGTGAAAGTTTCAGCTCTTTATTCCATTGCGAAATGCCCAAAACTACTGGGACATACAGACAGACAGACGGACGGACAATCGAGAATTATTATATAAGGATGTAAGAAGCAGCTATTTATAATGATATCAGCGACCAATTGATCGATTTTGATGAATCATCCAATATTATCAATGTTTTGATGAGACATTTTAGAGCCGAAAATGGACAAAATAGGTCCCCGGGCTCGAAGGATCGTCGGTCCAAATTTCACAGAGTCGAAGGGTCCTCATGGAACGGTCGGTCCGAATTTCGTTTTTTTAGTTATTTCAGCAACCAATTGATCAATTTTGATGAATGCTCCACATTTATCATTGTTTCGATGAGATGCATTTTCGAGCCGTAAGTAAAAGGCGTGAACGAGTTTTACTTTTTCTCAACCATCGAGTCATAGTTCTTTTTTTCATAATTTTTATAAGGTTCTAACATTCTGAATAGATCTTCCATACTATCTCAAAACCTACTATGCAGCTTCAGGTAAATCACGAGAGTTGCAGTCCCAGATATAATTTTAATCGGCCCGAGGGGTCCTCATGGAACGGTCGGTCCAAATTTCGTTTTTTACTTTCTCCATACGCAGTATAGGGGAAAGTATTGTTTTCATGAAAAAAATCGATTTCGAGATTTCAACGAAAATACACGTTTTGAGGTCACCTGAACACGTTTTCACCATTTTCTCGATTATGTCTGTGTATGTGAGTTTTTTTGTGGGTGCTCTAACTCAAAAACTATTACTTAGGTCTACGTGAAATTTTATATGTAACATTTTTATGGCAATTACAAGAACTGATTAGCTTTGGTAAAGATCGGACAACCGGAAATGGGTGTTTACTCTTGCCACTTATCCGTTATTTTGAAATATTTGCTTTAATATTTGATGTACGTAAAAACGTACTTGAATAAATGTTATAGGAAATTTAATTTTATTCAACCTTTATTTGAAACATTTTCCCATATAATGCATTGTTTAAGAGATATTTTGAAAACTAAGTTTTTAGCTGCCACCATCTACCGGCGATTATTTTTAACAATTGACGCTTAGTTACGTATTTGTAACGCTCCTTTTTCTTTTCTTAACTGTTGGAGCTTTGTGGCTATATCCAATATCAGAAGGCTACGGTATGAGTCTATTTCTGTTCTTTGTAGTCTTTATATTTTTTCGCAGTTCCTTAAAATATTCATTATCATTTAACCTATTTGGAATTTTTAGAAATATTACAGGTGTAGAGAAAGTCATGTGGTGGCCACATCAGATTTTTAAAAAGATGTCTCAGCAACCAATTGACCGATTTTTATGAATACTCCACCAATATCAATGATAACCAAGAAACTGAGAGACTTAAAATTTGGTATACTGACTAAAGAGACGTTGAGGATGTGCACTTCGATGCCAGAATTTTGATTTCTTGGAGGAAGGGAGGTGCCATACAAATCATACCGTACAACATTTCACAAAAACCAAGAAACTTAGAGACATAACACATGGTACACGCACTAAAATTACCATGATGGCGTGCACCTCTGGGCCAGAATTTTGATTTTTTGGGTAGGGGGATGCCATACAAATCATACCCTGACTAGAAGCCCGTGTTTATTTTTTGTTAAATTATACAACTTATGTAAAATAGTATTTGCAAAATATCAAATTTGAATCTATATTTAATTTGTTCATATCAATTAAGGGGGAATATTGGTCACATATCTTGAGAGCATCATGAATTTGAATGAAAATATTAGCGAGTGAAATGAGCATGAAAATTTTTAATTATATCTAAGTTAATTTTAAGCTTTAACGATGAAATATCAAGATTGGATACACTGCTGCCGCTTGCTATCTTTTGGGAGGAGCGAATGGAGATAGGCAGATGTTTGGTTTTACTATGCAGATCTTTGTACTCTTCCCTGTATGGAGCAACGCATCCTTAATCTCTTTTTCGAAATTAAAGCTCCGTTCCATGAGTCGATTCCTAGCAAAAAATAGGTCTTCAAGTTCTTTGGCCAATCGTAAACCCTTATTTAAGGTGTTCATCGTCAGTTTAGGCTTTGGAGTCACCGCCAACTCGTCGTCACTTTCATCGTCAGTGGTGCCTGGTTGAACCATCTCCTCCAGCACTTCTTCATTCATATCGGTGTTGTGAGGCGCTAATAGCTTCTCTACCTTTTATGCCTGCATATCGTCGAGTTCATACTCTTCAACACGATGATCCATTTCCTCCATCTTCTCCATCTGGTCAGTTTAAGTCAATTAGTGCCTCCAACCACAAATTCTTCAAACGTGTTAGTTGTGGATGGCTTTATTCCACCCAGCGATTCTATCATTAAGAGGCTCACACACGTTGAGATTTGCCTCGAGATTTGGTATCAGGGACTTGTCTCTCCTTCGGTCTCAAGAACTTTTCTCATTGCCACTCTCAAGATTCCCACACACAGTGAGACATCCCCAAACTAAAGTTTTATTGTGCTGCAAGAGTTCGTACAGACTGTTGCCTGCACCAATAATTGTATCTGTTGGAGTTGCTTTGACTGTATCCTTCAAGAAAGAGAAGAAGTCCCGAGCGAAGTGGTGAAAGAGATGGCTAATCGACAGGAAGAAGTACGTAGTTAATAATTTTCTACGAGAACTCGAAGTCGACGAACCGCGGGATTTTCAAAATTATCTACGCATGAATAGTGATCTCTTTTATAATTTACTTGAGTTAATTCGTCCGTGAATTGGAAAAAAATACTACAATAAGAGACTATCAGAGCAGAAGAAAGGCTTACTGTAACCTTGAGGTACTTAGCTACAGGAAATAGTTATGAAGACCTGAAATTTTCCAGTGCAATCTCACCCCAATTACTTGGTCGAATTATACCTGAAAGATGCAATGCTAATAATAATGAAAAACAGCGCTAAACGCACTACTGAACACTATGAGGTAGACAGGGTGATTGAGTGGGAGACGGTTCTAGTTGGGAGACAACGCCATACACGTCGAGACTTGTATTCATGTCAATCTCACGGTCTCAAGGTTCTCGGTCCTGGACAGGAGACAGAGACCGATAGTGAGACTGACAATGAGACATATCTCATGAGGCAGACCCATTCACTCTGAGATTTGTATCTGGCACAAGTTCCTGAGGCCAAGTCTCGTGTCCGTCTATCTGTCTGTCCGTCTATCTGTCTGTCCGTCTGTCTGTCTGACTGTCCGTTTCTCACGGTACTTTGGACATTTCATAATGGGATTAAGGGCTGAAATTTTCACAATCGTTAAACGCCCATGAGGTGGTCCCTAGAAAAATCAAACATCCCGGAAAAGTCCCGAATTCGACTCCGAGAGACGATTATATTTGCCCATAAGTTTACACGGGATTTTCGATTTTTCAAGGTGCAGGATTGTTTTAATTCATTCATCAAAATACGTAAATATGGACTAATGTTCTCCGTTTTTGCTTTATTCGACGGCTCAAAAACTATTAAATATCTTATTCTTGCGATTTTTGACGTTACACGGAAAATTTTGTCAGAAATACGCATTTCTGTTCCACATGTTATGGCTTTTTTGTACTCTTTCCAGATGTTGCCACGGCGACCCGCATTGTTGCCTCCATTCAATCAGCGTCTATTAAGCCTTCAAATAGACGAAATAATTGTGTTATTCACTTCGCCCTTTTTATGAAGCATCGAAATTATTTTTTAGCAACGCCAAACGTAATAGTTTGCAACGTAAATAATTGCAGATAATAATTATTCAGTAAACTGCATGTGGACTGAGGGCGATAGACAAAAAAAAATTTATTTCAATACTGGAAGTAAAATCATTATATTCTATATATTTAACGTGTATTAACGCAAATAGACCTACGCATCAGTTTGAAATTTGATGATAACACATTGTGAAGTACAACAAATTTGTGTTGGTAACAATTCATGAGTAAAAAATGAAATAAATGGTTGAATTAATTATGTATGAAAAACATTGCATATACTAGGAGTTAATAGCCGTCGTTGTCCGATACTTGAGGCAATGTGATTGTTGTGAGTTCATATTTAATGAAGTGTGCAGTGATAATCATTGGAAATAAGGTAAGGTAGAATTTTAAATTGTTTCCTTTTGAATATACATACCGTGATATAAGACTAGCATAGCGTAACTGTGTGACATTATGACGTCGGATTTTTAGTAGGCCATGTAAGAAGTTAAAAGCAGTCGTTGTGGATAATTGAAAGAACGTGATTGTTTGTGAGTTCCTCTATAATAAAGTGTGCAACGATAATCATTAGAAGGCAAGGTAGATTTTTAAAATTTTCCCCTTTCAATATACCGTGATATAAGACTAACATTGAGTAACTGGGTAACATTTTGACAACGGCATTACTCTAATACAGTGGGTCACAATCTATTTGAATATAAGACCCCATATTAACTTAAAATATTTAGCGGCCCCCCACATGCTATAGACTTAGGTAATTATGAAAATATATAATAACAAAAAAAACTTTGATAAATTCAGTAGTATACAATAGTATATAAATTCACATATTATTCATCAAAAAATACATAAATTTTAAAAATAGTACGAATAATATCATACTGTGTATATGTATATATATATATACCTATATTACAATTAAGTACATAGATATATAGTAATTCAATGAGATGGCTTGTGCTGTTTCGCAGATGTCAGAGTTTGAATGTATGGTTGAAGCGGTAATAGTTTCAACCTTAAATCTGGTTCCACATCCAGCTTGTTTCTTTACTTTGATTTCAGCGAAACAAGCGCAGAACATCCACTTTTACAAAATGTTGTGGGAAAAGGCATCAAGTACTTCACAGCCTCATCAGATAGTTCTAGGTACTCAGAACGAACGTTTGCATAATCCGGTAGTGAAACGCGAAAATTTCAAAAAAGTTTCAGGCTAAATCAAAAGAAAAAAATTTATTTCGTTCACAGTTGATGCGAACCGAAAAAACGGAACGAAATAAATAACGGTTTTTAGTTTCGGTTCGGGTTCAGTAGTAATATTTTTATCGGTTCTGGTTCAGTTTCACTCCGGGTAGAATATAGGTTTTTTCGGTTAAGGTTTTCGGTTCCGGTTCGATGCCCTGAGCAGAAAGGTGGCGGAGAGATAGGTCCCCTCATATGTCGCCGCCCGAGTGCGACGCACCCCCTGTACCCATAGCCCGGCGAGGCCCTGTGGGCAGGTTTAGTACGGAACACAGCAGCCTAATACCGCATGCAAACAGCTGGTCGGGCAGAGTAGTGATTGAAGTGACTGTTTCGGTTGTTTGACGAGCTAATATCGAAGGTTAGACTCTTAAAATAGTTGCGTGAATATAACGGTCTATCAAGTTTTTTCCGAAAAGACAATCCTAAAAGAACAAATTTGAGTCAGATTATGTTGAAATGTAAAACAACTGAAGAAATTAAAAACAGTCCATAATAATTTCATATAAGCAGGTTTTCCGCGGACCACCAAATATCTGTAGAACCTGTAGAATGTCATTAAAATAATTAATATAATTGGGTACATTACTAAAAAACTTTCTCAGAATACTCTGGAATTATTTTCAGTTTTAGTATATTGATCGATCTCTAATCAATTGAAGCGGACCACCCGACAAATGCTCGCGGACCACAGGTTAAGAAACACTGTTCTAGACAAATCTCGCGTCTCCCCTGGCAACCCGTCGTGCCTCCCACTTTGAGAACCTCTGCTCTACGGTAATCTAGCGCTAAAGAAGCATTGGCTTTACTATGAAATCTTCTGACGCGTTTCCACAGATGAGATGGGTCATTCTATCTTTCTCAGCCTTAAAATATGGAGCAGTTTTATCTTCTTTGGGAATAAATGTTCTCTTAGGAATTCTCTTCCAGAACAAATCAGTCACATAAGCAGTAAAAACTTGCTCTGGTTTTTAGCCCTTCACCTCGATTCGTTTTGCCAGCTCTGAAACCTCTTGGCTGCCTCATGGTCTGCTGATACCTCTTCAACATGCATATTCATGTTTTGCAAGCTGTGCCCCTTCTTGAATTTTTCAAACCACTCCTTGCTCCTTGATTGCATTGCCTTCCCCAGAAGGTTGTGCATCTTTCATTTTTAGGAGATAGTGCGATCTTTTGGCTTTCTCACTTATCAGTGTTCCTTCCAATGGAACCATTTTCTGGGTTCGATCCCCAACCCACAAAATCAAGACCTTCTCCATCTTTTGTGTGATAATGTCACAAGTTGGTATAAAATGACATTTTTGGTCTTTTGGTGCACTTTAAAAAGTGTTGGATACTATTATCTCGTCATTTGTCTTTATTGTTTGTATGATCACCTCTTCGAGGCTCGAAGCTCTAGCTACAGATATTGAGCCTTAACCTTTAGCAAATCTATCCACTTTTTATAGCAGGGTCAGATTTTTTTGCCTCTTCACAGCTGAGGTGCGTAGTTTCTCTTCGAACTCTTGATAACCGGGCGATAATAAAAAGCCTAAAATTGTGAAACACTTATAACATTAATTCACTGCACATCGTGTGCGCTTTAGATGCAGCATAAATTTTTTTTTGTCGATGGTGGATTGAAAAATGAGCAAAGACTTCTTTTGTGCTTTAAATCTGTTATTAGAGGGAAAAATCCTCTAAATCACAATTACTTAACCTAACACTTTAAACTGAAATGCCATTGTAAATATTCCGAATTACTCTAACTTTCAGATTCACTAAATTCATACAATCTGGTCATCAACTGACGGGTATCGCTGAAAAAAATAATTTTTTCTAAATGTTTGCAGAGTCAGAAGCTTAGGATATGAGGAGAGAGGAGACTATGCATGGAATATAAACATAACACTAACAAGTGTTTCATATTACTTAAGTGGTGATGAATACCAGGCTTCACTGAAAGGGGTGCGTCAGGTCGGAGATAATTATCTAAGTCCAGGCGGCTGTGAGGCTGCACCGTGTAAAAGTGAATCGGTACAGTGTACAAAGAGAAGGGCATTTATCTGATCGTGTGCAGGGCCGGCCCGAGCTACGGGCGAGCCGGGCGGCTGCCCGTGGAGCCAAAAGTTTGGGGCGCTATCCCGATCATATGTTTATGCATTACTTGCCAGCAGGGGCGGATCCAGAAACTTCCCAAGCGAGGGCGATCGCCTCAATTGCCCCTCTCCCCTTTTGATTCCGCCTAAGCCGACGACAATACATTTTGAAGATCCCTATCCCCAACAGAATCTTTCTTTCCCTTGTCATACAGGATTAATCTTCGGTGTAGACGCAATGAATGTTGCGCGGAATGAATTTAAGCGTACACCCAGTGGAGGGCAATGGGGTCGCCCAAGGTGATGGCGATCGCCTTCATCGCCCCTCCCTTGGATCCGCCACTTCTTGCCAGTGAATTCATATTGGATACCAATTTATATCGAGAAAAAGGCTCTGATCTTGATGGCATTCCTTTTAATTTTTCATTATCAATAATTTTTAAAGCGCGATGAATAAATTAACATGTACTTTTTAAATATCTCAACAAACATTAACGGAGGGGGGCGCTGGAGTGCTATCTCGCCCGGGGCGCCAAAATTCTTCGTGCCGCCTCTGTCTAAGTGAAACCGTGTATAAATATACCGTGTAAATAGAGGGTCGACTGTAAGTCTATTAGTTCGAAATAAGCAAGTTTTAGTGTAAAATGTGTTATTTTTACGTTTTAGTATGGTAACACAATATAAGGTATAAAGAGTGTTTTTTAAGGTAGGTATAGTCAACTTTACCATGTAAAATATGGTAGTACTATTGATTTTAATGGGAAGTTCGCAATGAAAATAATATCTCCTTATTTTTTATACTCTTTTTACGACGTAAATTTACTGTATTTAAATTAACTTCAATTTGCAAACATTTTACCAATAAAATGAATGGATGATTTCTTGACACTTAATTTTTCAATAAACGTATTCTCGATATTAAAAAACATCGCTAGAAAATAATTAAAAACGAAAGAAGATTGGAACAGAGGATCTTCACGTTTGAGAGTGTTGAATACATATAACAAGTTAATATAACAGTAAGGCGTAAACGGAGCAGCCACTAACTTTACTTAAAATCGTCCGTGGGTTTTTCTTGTTTTTGTTGCTGTATTTAACTCCAGTCCTGTTTCAACTGCTCATTTTAAAGTTTGCCCATGCTGGCTTGAATCACACAGTACTTACAATCCTAAATAGTGGGATTGGACATCATGAATTACTTTTGTCAGCTCGATTCTTGCGGTCATCGCAAACGGAAACTTAGATCATTTAAAACCGCGAATAAGCAATAACGTGAATAGCAGGGACTTAATGTGTATTTTTACATTCTGTACTTATGGTTTATTGGTACTAATACGTAGAATATTCATAAGTAGTTAATTGAATTTCTAAAAACCAATCATCATAGCATGATGTGGATTTTTTCATATGATCGTTTACGTTATCGAATGTATGCGAATTTTCATTTTTAAACTGTTTTATTTATTTATTGAATTTTTATCTATAAATCCCGTAATTATTTTTACGAGAAGTTATGCGTAATATTAGATTGTTATTACAATTGAAATAAATGCACTATAAATCAATTGAATACACCAAAATTGCACAGAACTTTGCTTTAGCTCTGTATTTTCCCCAGATTCAGGAATTCTTTCGTAACAAAAACCTTCAATCCCAACTCGTGTTTCTCGGCGAAGCGAATGGGAGCAATTTGACTCTGGCTTCCACCCACATGAGATCCAGCGAATAATCCTCTCGCTCTCATAGCGACCGCTTCGACCTGTCATATACGAATCGTATTTATATGCATGCAAATGGTTCCAAGTATCGTTAAATTATTCAAAGTGTCGCGCTGTCGCTCGGACGGAAGTTTCGGTCTCAAGCGGCGCATACAGACGGGACTGAGCAATGGTCGGACAACGATTTGAATTGCGTGTAAGCGCCCGCCAAGATCCAGCCCTAAGGCTGATTTTCGATATGCCCTTCTGTACCTTTTTGAATGCAAAATTTGGCATGGCTGGAATTGATCAATTAGAAGGGATTAAATCAGGTGATTGAGAAAAAATATTGTATCTTGGTTAATACATTTGTGCGGCGTAATTTTCAATCCCGGGCAGAATTTTTCGCAGATATTGTTTTTGTAACGGTGTTCTTCCTTTCTTTCCTTATACCTTCTTAGAAAATTGTTCGAAACCTTTTTTACTACAAATTTCAGTCTTGTTTTATATTTCGTTGAGTTCAGTCGTTGTTTATATGGCGGTGCAGTGGGTTGCGCGATGGAAATGCGTGTTATTCCCTTTGTGTAACCTTATGATGAATTGATTTTGGAAGTTACTGAGTCAGTATCAGCTTTTGTATTTTGTAAAAAAAATTTGGTCGTTTTGTGAACACGTACTTTGTAAGGCTTTGATGTGTGTAGTTTACCTTGGCCAATAAAAATGATAGAATCTCTATTTTCTCGGACGTAGTCCCTCACTAGAAAAATATTTTTGTAACTTAAACAAAGTGAATTATTACTACCTATATCTATAAACTACAAAATTAAAAATATTTCTTTTGCGAAATTTCGAAACTTTTTTAGCGTAGGACATATTCATGTCCGAGCGATCATTGAGCGAATGATGAAATTCCATATAGAATACAATACAAAAACATATGTAAAGAGCCTTAGTATTGGAAACTCAATTGTCCTTTCACAGAAATCACAAATTTAGAATTACTATTAGAAATATAACGCTGCTTAAATAAAATAGCCAACCTAAGCCACTTTGAATGGAAGGAAGTTTGCCTCAAGTTTAGATCGACGCTGAAACCTCTGACGCTAGAGAAATATTTATGCTAATTGCAGTGAGTTAACAGCGCTATTTCCAGATTGATAAGGATAAGCATAAACTGAAAACAAGGGTAGTTCTACTAGCACGCGTGTCTCTCTTTCGACCGAGTTTTCATGGCAACCATCCGAATCGTACGCACTGCATTTGTACAATCGTTCTTTCATTTTCTGCGAATTATAGCTATCCCATGAAGAAGTCCGGGGCAGCAGGAACCCTAGAAATAAAGCTTGGCATTATTCGACGACGTGAGAGCGCTGCATATCTTTGGTTTTTATTTGGCTTCCCAAAGGAGTTAAATGCAAGGCTTTAATGGGGACTGGGAGGGCTTCTTCCGAAGAGAACATGTGTTCCAAAGAAGATAGGACTTGCTTCAGGATACAGCGAATATACACCTTCTGTATAATAACAGAGAGAATTACTGCAAGCGTTGACCTTTACTCGAGCGTATCACTTTGGAATAGAGAACTGCGTAAACGCAATTTATCCAGTACGACATAAGGATATCGGGTCGCATAATCAGTAATTTCTTAAGGATAGCAATGGACTTCGGTCAGAAAGTGAGCGTGACGGTTCGGGTGCGAATGAGAATAAATGGAAGTCTGCAAGTCGCCTTACTAATGATGGCGAAGGAACGGGCGGAGAGAGGCGGTTGTGGATAGATGGAATCTGAATGAAAGTTAATTTATCTCTAATGTTTCGCTACAATAAGTCTCGAGATGGTTATTTCTATTGACTAATTAAGATAAAGAAAAATGATGAAAATTAAATAATATTGCTATAAAAGATCTGATGAAATAATTTACAGGAAAAGTGTCGCTTCGGATTTTTGCTACATGCCATATTAAGCAGGTTTTCTTTGAGTTTTCAACATTATGACATTCAATTGGTCAGGCGAAAAGTTAGTAATTGCAGAAAAAATCCTTCTATTTTCTAATATTTGAGCTTTGGATGCGTTATTTGCCTTTGCAAGTTCCTACTATTTGATTAGGAACTGTCGTCTTATAAACGAGCAGCACCAAAAAACGCAATACCGAATTATTTATGTATGTATTTAAAATGTATCTTTTTTTCTGAAATTTCTTGATTGTAATACGTTAAAAGGAAATTTTTGAAGCATTTTCTATGTTAACTTGACAGAAAAATTACATAAATAATAAATTGCAAAATATTATATTTATGTATCGTATACGTTTAATATAAATACATTCTTATCCATTTTACTGTCGGTATTATTCCTTAAGTTAAGCATAAGTTCGTAAGATCGAATTTTTAGTTCGTAAATCGAATTTGTGATAAATAACTTCTTGTTCTTAAATTTGATATTTATTAATCGGGATATACCAGCATTTAATTTTTTCATGCGTTCTACGCTTAGTTGAAAGAAAAATACTATACCTATACTAACTGTAATGCTCACTAAAAATGTAATTTTACACATCATTGGATAGACATTTAAAAATATTTTTATATTTTCTTTATTAACTATCGTGAATTGCGTCGCTGAAAAGTGGTTATATACTGCTGCAAGCAGGGCCGGATTAAGCTGTACGCAGAACACGCAAGAGCGTGGGGCCCAAAGGTCAAGGGGGCCCATAGCGGGCAGACTCTTTTAGGCATCCGATTAAAGTTTCTGCTTTCAAAGGGCCGCCAAGAAGTGCAAAACTTGAAATCGCGAATTGCGGGACCACCGCAATGATAAGATGTGATTATAGGCGTTCACTTTGTTTTTCTCACAAAATGAAATGCAAAGGACCACCGAGGAGGCGAATATAACAATGCCTATTTCTCTAGGGAAAAGTAAGAGTATTTACTATAGAGCAGGGGTCCGTAACCTTTTTTTGTGCCATGGACCTCTTTGATTGTCCGGTGAAGGCTACTGACCCCTTCTTAAAAAAATTTACATAAACGCATAATTAAAAATTTTACATACAAATAATACGTTTTATTGCAAAGAAAAATCGTTAAGCTTACATATAGTCATACTAAATTATAAAAACAATCTGTAATAACAATTTATTTCTTTAAATGCAGAAATTATGATAATTCTCCGAATAAAATTAGATATTTAAAAATCATATAAATTAAAAATTAAGTATTAATTCCGTTTATAAGGACCTTTTAGTGCCGCAACAACAAAATTTTTAGTGAATAATTTCACTAAAAATATTAGTGAAAATAAAATTCGAATTTTTAGGTTATGTACACGGACTCCCTAGAATCCAATCATGGACCCCAGGTTAAGAACCCCTGATCTAGAGGCTCATTCTTAACTTCAAGGAAAAAGAGGGAGAAAGGTCCGGATACGCATGTACTCAATTTACAAAGGCAGTAAAGACCCTTTTGTCAATCCCATCTTTGGTTCCCATTTGTCTCTTGTCTCATGGACCCTTTTCGCTTTCGTGTAGCCATTGCTTCCTTTGCTCCCCATATGGTTATTAACTCGTCCTAAAATTTTCGTGAGGTCTCAAAGTTTCTCTTGTTCAATATCCCGATCGGATGGTAACCGGAAGACTTCCCGCAATGAGCAAGAAGAATGTTACAGCAGGGCCTCTCTTGTTTCCGCTTGAAGAATGGAACATGATGATCCTGGGCCCACATATGTCTAGTTTCCAGATGGAGAGGCTACTAGGGTGGAAAGATGCACCGAGTGCCTTTCTAGAATTATTTTTCTTAGAATTGTTCCTTTCCTCGTTTGGAAAGGGTGAACAGTTACAAAGTATTAGTTTTACTTGACTCGCCGTGGAAGCTATACCGATAGTGATAGCTACACCTTGCGTCAAGTGTGAGTTCAGCATCGAGTTGTTCAAATATTATACTTTTGTGTTTATATCCAGAAGAATTTAACAGCAGAGTTTATAAGTTCTGTATTACTAAATTTTTACATAATTAGTAATCCTAGTGTGTTTTGTTTGTGAGTGCAGCAGTGACGAAACCACGGAAAACATCTTCGGAGTTAAGGTAAAGTTCATTTTATTTTTGTTACAACAATTAAAAACAATCTGATTTTTACTGAATTTGGTCAAAATTTTGTATTAAAATTGATTATTTTTCATTTAAGAGTAAACTATACAAAATTCTGAAATGGAGGTTTTGAGTTGTTATTAAATACTTAAAATCAAAGAAAAAACGTTATATTCGAGGTTGTTCAAATATTATAATAAATAATTATATTCATCAGATTTTAGTAAGTAATTGATAATTTATTTCTGTATAGCAGCGTCTGCGAAGTTTGCGGTGGTGCCAGTTTTTCTAGGAACAGAATTGGAATTGAGAAATAACAGGAATTTCTTGCGAGTGCTAAGTCGGAGACTCCAGTTACGAAAGAGGGATCACTTAGTTAACCACGTGAAATACAGAATACGATTTTCAAACGATATATTTTTAATTAATAAAGTAAAACATATTATTAACCCAAAAATGTCTTCAAAGCATAAATCAGGTGCACAAAAACGAAAAGAAAGATTAGAGAAAATTGAAAACATGAAAAAATTCCTAGATTAGATAACTTTTTTGTAACTTCTCATAGCAGTAAATGTGGTGCAGTGCAAGATATTGATGTACAATCAGCTGGTGCTTCAGATGCGGAGAATTGCACGAAAGGAATTATTGACTTTCTTAGACCCATTTCTACTAGCCCAGCTTGTGCTTCGACACAGAGGATAATATAATACCACCTGTACCATAACCATATACCTCAGATATATTAGAATATTCTAATAATCCCATTGATTGGATTGTGAATGATGACTTCATAGAATTAATATCATCTTTGGAGAGATTATCTAACCAAAATGATGATGAAAATTTTGAAAATTCTACGAGGGTAAAAAAAGATAGTTGACTAGTAACCTTTTTTATTCTACCAAACCGAATAGTGAGAAAGAAAAAAGAAAATTGCTTACTTACTCTCCAAAAAGTGGTAAAGTGTTCTGTTTATACTGTAAGCCTTTTGGAAAACCTAGGAATCAAAGAGATGCTCTGGTAGTAGGATATAATAACTGGAGTAATGCTGCTCAGCATTTATCAAGCCATGAAAAAAGTTCCGAACATGTGACTGCTGGTACATTATTTTTTAGTAGAGGAACAAATAAAAACAGGTTGGATAAATACTTATTGGAACAACTTAATGAAGAAAAAAGTTATTGGAAAAAATTACTTCAAAGGATAATCGAAGTAATTAAATCTCTTGCTGTAAATAACTTACCTTTTCGTGGGAATGCAGAAAACATTGAAGATAGAGACTGTAGGTTGTTTTTATCTACTATGCGGATCCTTGGAAAATGCTGCCGTAGAAGCGTAATAAACATCAAATATTATAAATAAATGTAAAACATCCATTTTATTGTCTAATGTTATCTACAAATTTTATTATTACGATTGGTCATGCAGTGCATGACTTGCATCCCCCGACTGGCGTGGAGCGACAAGAAAGAGACCTGAACCAACGGTGACACGCCAAAGAGGCACATATCTGCGTTTGCTTTCACTGGCATCCCTGGGATTCCGCGGACATTTGAGGGGAGCCGGAGGCATTCTCGCCCCCTCACTACTTGGACGGGGGCAGGAGGCGGAGACCGACCGTCTTCTCGGCCCACGGACGGCGAGTTTCCCTGCGAATAACAGAGACGGAGTCTCGCTCTCGGGTCTTCGGGGTGCTGAGTGGAGGAGGGAGGAAACGAAAGGGAGGCTTCGACTCGCGTCAGATTTGTCCCATAACCACCCTCGTCCGCTCGGGGGCGTCTTCCTTTCTCCGCGAGCCGCATTCATTTCGGAGCGGTCCTTATAAGATGGCGTTGACGTCTTTCCCACACGACGTCCATGCATGCATCTCTCTCACTTGATATTCCTCGCTAACTCTGCCGCTCTCCCTTATCCTTCTGCCAACTTCCCCTTCTCTCTTTCTCTCCGTCTACATCCCTCTCCTCCTCTCCCCTTTTCTCTCCATCCTCTTCCCTTCCTCTCTCTCTACCCCTATCCCTTTCTCTTTCTGTCGCTTCTCTCTATCCACCCCTTCCGTCTCCCTCCACCCTACCCTCTCCCGCATCCTCGCATATGAATGCTCCCGCAGTTCCTCACTCATCGCATATTCCCTCCGCATCCCAACGACCTCTCGCAAAACTCTTTTCTTCTCTCCCTTCGACTGTCGCGCACAAACGCACGCATCGCACACCACGCCATGCGAGGAATTCCACCTCGCCGACTTCCCTTTGGCGAGTCCACGCAGTGTGTCGTAAACTCTCGCCGTCGCCCCCCTCCCCGCCACCCCCACCCATGCCTTTGTAGCGGATACTTTTTAGTCCGAGCCCCGGATCTGGTCCTCAATACTCGAGACCGACTGATCCCCGGATATGTTTTAATATAAGTTCCCGAAATTGGTAATATGAACCTATGTAATCTATTTAAATAATGAGCGTAGAAATCCGGTCACGCTCGACTAATATTAACTATTTATGATGACTGAAATACTATTTTTTAAAGCTTTACGAGTAGGTAGAAGAGAGAAACTTGGTAGGAATGTTTGATTCTTATAGTAAAAGCCAATTACAAAAATAAATTCCCAAAGAAGACCAGGGTTCGACTCCAGTAGATAATTTCTGTTTCCCATAAGATAGATAAAATAGATTTTTTGACTTACAGGCTGTTACTCTTTTGCAAATTAAAATTAGAATGAATTGACCTACGACCTTCAGACCTAGACCGTTTTAAAGAAATATAATTGCCGTTTCTTAGAGAGAGAGGGATGGAGACAGAGTAGGTGGAAGAGGGAGAGATAGGTAGATAATGGACTTTATTAGGGCGAGATTGAGACTAGGAAGTATATATTTTTCCGGAGAAGGAGAGAGCAGGAGAGGGGGGGAGGAGGATGGGAGAGAGGAAGAGAGAAAAGGAGGAAGAATGGAAAGTGCCTTAAATTTAATACTTATTCCATGCATACCCATCATATTGATGGGCTTTTATACTAGTAAAATTATAAAGTGCTGCGCGCATGATGTTTTTTAGTATTTATTTGTGATTTTCACTGAATGAAATATCGAAAATCTTGTACTTTTTATGCGTTCTTTGCCAGCGAAGCGGTAATAGCGGAACGCCTTATGGGCACGTCTGGTCCGTCCGTCCGTCGTAACTTTCATTGCCTAAACCATGGACGGATTTTAATTTAATTAAGTATGAGTGATCGTTATTTAAAATCATCGCCCAATATTAGTTTTCAACTGAATCCTTCAATTAGAACGTCCACTTCACATAATTACTTTAATAAACTTACACTCGTATCTCGTTAAATGGCATCCGACAATGAAATACCAAACTTTTCTCTCCCTAGCTCTTAAATGATCAGTAAGGTACAAATTAAAAATTTATTCGGATAGAGAACAATATTTACTACAAGAAAGTCCGCGAGTTATAGTTTCGGAGACAGAAATTCTTGAAAATCCCGCGAAAAACAGCATTTTTTGTTTACATCGGTCTCTAAGACGATTCTCTCAGCAAACAACAATTAAAATCCATGTTTTCTCTCCCACGCCCTTATATGATCTGTGAGGTATAGTTTCAAAAAGTTATTCGGATAGAGGACAACATTTACTGCAAGATAGTCCCCGAAACCATATAATTACGACTTATGACTTCGTAGATAAAAATTCAAGAAAATCCCAAGCAAAACATCGCATATTTTGTTTACATCGGTCGCGAAGACGGTTCTCTCAGCAAACAACAATTAAAAATCCATATATTTCTCTCCCATTCTCTTACATGATCTGTGAGGTATAGATTAAAAAATTTATTTGGGTAGAAAACAACACTGCAAGATAATCCCCGAGACCATATAATTAAGAATTATAGTTTCGGAGATAAAAATTCGAGAATCTTTCGATATCGTTTCATACGTACATATTTCCCATTAAGAATGCCTTTGAAATCTCTGTGTATTCCATTTATGGAGTATACTTTTCCATCTTGTTACAATATTTCCCATATTAAAGAGAATTGCCCTTGCGGCCCGAAACAAGCGGATGGGACCGTAATTTTCAATGTTGGATCTTGTTAAAAAATTAAACGATGTTAAAATGGTTTTAAATTTGTCTTTTTTGAAGGAAATTCTATACTTGAGCAAATTCCAAATGTTAGGTTGCTCTAATTCATGAACTATTTTGCGGGCCAGATTTTCAACGTTTCTGTTTATGACACTCGGGTTAAACCACCATATTTCGATATCAGTTAAGTCACTCGATGAATCGAATGCAAAAAATCAGTGATTGAAATATGGATATAATCTTCGAATCTGTCTCATGTAAACCTTATTCGCGATTTATTGTTTACAAAACAATATCGTTTTGGCAGTGGCATTAAAAATATTCGATCATATTAGAGGTGACAATCATATATTGGAGCGCATAACGTACGGAGTGACAACTTTCATGTGGGATACATATTACAGCCAGATTCATCCCTGTCGTTTGATAACGAGTACATTATCTTCATATCACTATTGCATAATGTCGACATTTCTCTTAACTAATTGATTCCAAAGGTCTACGACGTCCTAAGCGATCAAATTACTTCATATTCATTTCAAGGTATAGTGTGGCGATTAATTGGCCTTTAGCTAAATTTTCTAGCGCCACCGAGAATATTATTCTAAAGATGCCCTTTTGTTGGACATAACGAACGCATTATAAATTAGAGTGATAGGAAATTTTGTGACGGATCGGTCATACTTCGGATTATTTTCCCTTTTCGCTGGATGATAATTTTATACGAGTGCCGCATCTACGTTGTCTATAAATGTGTTGACTCGTTAGTTGCGTCTTAAAATAGTTACAGCGAGACGTGACATAGATATTAGGCCGCTTAATGCAGAGGTGTCGAAGTCGCGTTCTTTGCGGCGATGCAAATTGTATAACACTCACCTCTTAACGACCGCAGATGATCTTCAGAAATGGTGTCACCAAGGGTTTATTTATTTTTCACGAACATGCTCTTGCGACTAAAGAATGAAACACAAAGGTAATCAACGAGTATCTAATTTTATTTCATTTATTACTATAACTCGCATTTTATCTTATATCTTACAAATTACACTTTTGAGTTGTTTTAACATCACTCATTTTATAAGCGTTTCATTTTGAAATGACTGAGTAATTAATAGCGTAATTACATCATCATTTACAAGTTGATTGTGCAAAATACCACGTATTCGAAATTCACTCAGTTCGTCACGGGTTGAGATTCATTTTCACGCAGTTTCTCATATAGAAGAACCTTTTAAGAGACATTTTCAGGAAAACGTAGACCAAAGCTAGCGCAATCAACGTTCCATAGATTTCAAACCAGAGTGATCAAAATGAAATCTGAAAATATTTTTAAGAGAAGATTTTTTTCTGCGAACAAACCATAATGTACATTTCCTTTGCAAGTATTCTTTTACAGCATTAAAATCTAAAACAATAATCACGATACCAAAATAGGTTTTGTATTACATTTGGGGTTACAAAACATATAGTTTATATCGAGTTTCATGGACCACACTAACAGTGAGATTATCACTTTAGAAAAATATTTACAAAAGATATTCCTTCGAGAGAGAAACTCTTTCCCTTCATCACACGCGCCTTCTCCTTCCGCCCCACCCAGTGCGTAGTAATAACAGCAACAGCAGTAGTATTGGTACAGTAGTAGTAACGGCGTTTACATTTTTACTAATCCATTTTCTTACTACAAGATTAAAATGATTGCCCGAAGTAAATGCATTGACGAAAACATCACATCATTTTTGATCCAATTGCTCTATCACAACTGGAGCACCCATCTCTTTGAACACATTGATGATTTGACTGTCAAATAAGCCGTCACATACTACCTGTGGTTACAATAAAATGATAATATCGTGTATTTTTTCTACCGTTTAAGACACCGAAGGCTTTTTTTTCCTTTTATGCCCTGAGAGGTGACACCGATGGAGAGAATACGGAATGGACGCCCACCTCCGCCCCCTTCCCATTTTGCACCCTTCCCCTTTCCCTCACACCCCGGGCGCAAACTGACCTCCTACTCCTTTCCACCACAGCCTCGCAACAAGTGTCCCCCGCCCCCTCCCTCAGCCCCGACACGTCCCCACCCCACCCTGATTCCGCGGGCGTCCGAGAGGATACACAAACAGACACCCACACACTCACGAAACTATTACGACGAAAAAGAAGGACGGAACATCTAAAGAGGGATAAAAATGAGGAGCGAAGGGGAAGATAGGGAGTGAGGGTGTGCCCGATTACACTCACACACACACACACACAACGATTCATAGGAAAGGATTCTTTTTTTTAAGCGTTTGAAACTATGTTTGAGTCCGCGACACGTCATGCTTCTGCATTCATACGGCGATTTTTTATCATCGAACGTCGACGGATATCTTTCGAATTAAATCATCAGCCGCGCGCGTTAAATGCAACACGTTTCGCGTGCTCGTAAATATTTTCGCGTCATTACTCGAGTCTTTCCGTTCCGTCCTCGGTTCGCGTAGCCATTAAGAGCTCTTGGGTATGTCAGACCGCGCGGTCGTCGAAGACCCACGGAAGCATAGGGACGAGAGCAATCGACTGAGCAGTCCTCTGGCCCTCGAGTGCCACGGCATGGCCCCCGGAACAGCACCGGCCCCCGCCCCGAAGGCCCCGCGCGCCTTCCTCGCCGCCGCGTCGCTTCCGCCGCCTCCTGCAAAGCGAAAAAGAAAAGTGTTACGTACTCATCAGTGAAAGTGTTGCGTCTGCCGTGATGCACACGAGTCCGATCGGTGTCAAGAGAGAGATGGAAGGATAAGTTCTTTCCGGCTCGTAAAAACAAATTGTTAAGAGGGTCTGAATTGCGTATCACTGGCACAACGCTATACCGAATAGTCGATTGAAGCTTCTTGGACTATCAGACCAGGTCGACTCGTTAACTCGCGTCAAATGAACAAGTCATTCCTCTAACCATAAAATACGCATTTCACCTGGAAAAGGGCCGATCTCGGTGGTGATTCACCGACCATTGATTAATTATAATGGAAAAACAGGATCGATAAATTTCAATGGGGGACGGTTACTTCGTGGTATAAATGCGCATCCGGTTTTCCGAGCCGTTTTACGGCTGCAGAGGTTGCCTAGCTGCATCATTTGCGTGGAGCGAGTGAGTAAATTGAGAGGTTTATTTCGACTCGACAGAAGAAGAAAAAAACATTTTTCAAAGGCAGTTGTTTTTTTTTAAAGCTTAAGTCGCGGTTATCGCTAATAATATCTTTTGATCGGACTTGGGTTTTAACTTTTTCACAAAAGCAAGTATCAATAGAATTTATATGGCTTCATCTCCTTTTTCAAATTATGTTAACACGAGCGTAACTTTAAGATAATTTTTTTCTTTCTTAAAATAAGCACTATTAATTTTACCACAATACATGTAAATAATATGACCTAAGTGAATATTCCATTAATAATTCGATTGCGTATCTGAAGTCTTTTGCATTCATGAAGATAGTCTGGTGCAAATAATACGTGCTAAAAACAAGCAAATATAAATTTTATAATAGTTTGCACCACAGATAATTTTATTTTATATCTCCAACAACGTCAAGTATGTTTGATAAAAAATGTTTAGATTTATTTATTTTTGGGTAAATTTTGACGATTACATGATGTTTACACAGTCTTGTGGAATAACACGCCCACTCTGGACGTCAAAAAATGAAAATTTCCTTGCCATTTTCACCAACGTCGTCGCACTCAAGTTAGAGTATAGCTCGAGTGAATTTTATATTTAAATTGCTCCACATAAAATTAATTTTTGTTGAGTTTAATAAATAATGTAGCACTGGATCATTCAAACACTCTTCCTGGACTAGTATTGATCCGTGGTCGCGTTGTATTTATTTTTTTAAGCCGCGAAGCTAGCAAAGTCGCTCAAATAGTTTGTTTGACCTACTTGAGATTAGATTGTTACAGGCAATATCAGAATACCGTGAATTCCCATGTATAGGACGCAATTTTCCCTCAAATGTTTGGGGTCAAAAATTGCAGTAGGTACATGCTTTTTTCCATAATGAAAAGACAACAAAACTCAATGTGCAATATAAATTACAAGAAATGAATTTTAATAACATGAATACCTATAGAATTATATATAACTTTTATCGTATAAACCCAAAACTATATGCGAAATGAACTATAGGAACTTTTAATAAAAGTATCAATTAAATCTGAACTCAGATGCTCAGTACGTATACGTATAACGGAAGCGCATTTAAAAATCGCAAATGAAATTCCATGAAATTCTTTGTTTGGGGTCTTTTGCACCCACTGAGTGGTAAACCCAACTCTGTCTGCGACTGTTCTAGGTTAGTAGAACACATACGCTTCCTATATAAGGGTACATACGTCGAATTTACCTATAATTTTATTCAAAAAACCTACCGGCCTCCTATACATGGGTATTTACGGTAATCCTCAACTGCATTTAGCCGGTTTATTCAGGTAAAAATGAAGCAATTCCTAATGTTGTCGTACTTCGATGAAACTTCGAGATGTAAATTATTTTTTAAAATCATAAAATTAGCAGAAAATATTAGTCGGTTTCGCCATGTCGAAAAAACGTAAGACATGATTTTATGCGTCAATATTTTTGCATTGCTGCATAACTTCATCTATGAAAATATGTTTTAGAACTTCAACAGAGACATTCGTCCATTGGAATAATTTTCATTTTCATTACTGTATCTTTTAAACTACTCGGCTGTAGTTTCATATAGTTAAATGGTTAAAAAAACGTTTTGTTGGCTGCTTTCACTCGCTTTCACTCTTACAGTGGAATCTAATGAAGTAGGCTAGTTGCTGCGAATCTCTAATTCAACAAATATTTTTCTCACTGTAATTTATTTAAAACGGAAAATGTACATCATTTTTAATCTTTGTCGATCAAATTTAAAGTTTATCCGAAATTTTAACAGAAATACATATACCCTCTTGCTTGAATACCGTTTTTATAATAAGCTGTGGTCGACATTACTTCTGAAACTGACATGCTAACAGTGATTTACGATACAACTTTGTGTATTTACAGGAATTTGAGACGGGCGGTTTTGTTTCGATGTAACTTCACAGCATGACGACTCTTCATCGCCGCGAAACTTATTTTATTCCTAATCCGCTGTAATTTATTTTTTATCGTTGGAGACCCTTGTTGATTATTTTCCATCTTGTCTTTTGTACTTTAGTAGCCAAAGATGGCTCAAAAAACTTTTTGGCGTAAACTGAATGAAAGTTAAAAACTCCAGCCAACTTTGGTCGCTGTCGAATGAACGTCGCCTTTGAAGATGCCCACTTAGTGGGCGAAATGCATCGGGATATTACTACTTGTTTTTTGGCTGGAGTTCTTAACTTTCATTCAGTACTTTAGTAGGGTTAACTTGTGAAGCAATGCAGAGGATTATTAACATGAGTTACTGTATGAATTAGCTATCGTGTATCTGCGCTTTTTTGTACCTGTAGCTGTATCCAAAGTTACTTAAATATTTAGCTCTCTCGAATGACGAATACATTTTCCGCTTTTAAAACAATTCTCATTTTCAACATAGCTTTAATAAATATGTGACATCTAACTTGAAATAATCAGTCTCTAACAAGTAATATTTAGTGAATAAGAAAGTAAACTTGATCTCAAAATAATTTACTTTAAAGATCTGAAATACTGTGAATACGTTAACAATGACAATTTAGCAGTAAACGATAATGAGTTTATGAAATGAGAAAGTTCTCTCGCAATGGCGAATACCCGGAGAAGAACTTTAAAAAAATAATTTAGTACGAAGACTTGCTGGTAGGATTCTGAGGATGTGTCCGTCGACAGCGAAGCTCATTCATCTAATCTTTGAATAACGCTGCGCGGTCTGGGAGGCCTTCGAGCAGAGCTCATCTAAGGATCTCGAAATTGTCCAGCGTGAAGCGGCTCCTTTTAGTAGTGAGGGCGACTGTAGTTGCAGACTATCATGGATCTTGAGGAACTTGAGATGGGAGACATGAGGCGTAGATAAATTGAGTAGGTAAAAACGGAAAATCATCGAAGATTTTGTATATGCTTATAATATGTGTGCTTATCGGTTCGGTTGATCACAGTGAACGATAAAATATGTAAAAATAATCTCTTGAGTGGACTGGTATTTCTGGTCCTTATTCCCGAGTGAGATAAGAGATAAAAACGAGATTTCTATCCGAGCGTATGCAATGGCTCCCTCTGCAATGCACTTTCGGCGGCTTGCAGGGTAATAATATAAATGTAAATGCCCGCCACATCCGAATGCGATATTTAAAACTGAATGGAGTGCTTAGTTTTAGATATTATACAAATTAAAATGCACATAAATAATTCCGAAATTAGATGTTTGAGATTTCTCTTTGTAGTTAAGCACGGTTGGCACGGAAAACGCTCGGTATGGTGTTAGGATAAATACGTCATAGCATTCTGAGTAGCTACGAAAGAAAATTGACTGGGTTCGAGTCGACAAAAACCGTTCGCGATTGAGTGGTAAACATGAAAACATGAAATAAACAGTTGTAACATGCCCAGAAATTAACTGTGTTGCATCAAGTTTCTACTTCATGAAAATTGAGTGCAGAAATTTTACTACAAAAATAATAAAAATTAACAGTCGTACTTTGCTTCAGTATTTATTTTTAATACAAACAGCATGATTCATAGAAATTTTTAAAAGCACATCTGAAATGTCTATCTTTTCCATTCCTGTCATATTATTAATATATATACTGCCATTCTTCGCAAGTTCTGTCAATTTCGTCTATCTTATTATCTGCTACACCTCGATACAGCGAAATATTGTTATTATTCCTTTATTTTACACATTAAAAACGACAAAGCCGTTAAAACTCCCGTTATAGCCTGTGCTTTTTAAAATGGGATATCACTGTATTTAAAGTTTGGCAGTGACACACGAGAAAGCTATTGATAATAATAATAATAAATCGACTTTATTTAAGGGCGATATTTAGACCATCTGGTCCATTCTTACATATAACCCTGTACATACTACGAACACAGACGACCATGCCCTCGGCGGGATTCGAACCCGCGGCCTTGGTGTCCGTTGTCAGATACTCAAACCACTCGTCTACCAAGGGGGGAGATGTTAGAGTTTTCTTTGACTAGACATGTTTTGGAAATTGTATCAGAGGCGGATATATAAAATGTTCCAGGGGAAGAGGGAAGGACCCCAGGGGGTAGAAAACTATCAAATATGATGCTCGCCCGTATATACAATGCGGTACCTCCTTCCTCACTGATTTAATCTCTATCTCTACATAAATATTTTGAAGTGTGTTTGTTCCGTATAAAGTCATACTTCGCGATTGCCTGTCAAAATTTTGCATAAACAATCCTGCTGCTTAAACTAGCTACTACATTTCACACCGGAATATGCTGGGCGAAAGCAGGGCCAGCCCGTGAGATTTAATAGGTGTGGGCGAGATTTGATTTGGCCGCCCCTATTACTATTTCCCATGCGAGCACTAACCTCAGCCCACTTTAACACCGTCATGGCATTGTATGCCAAGTGCGTTAATAAAGGAAATGACTTTCTATTAGACACATTAAAGCGACTTGATTATACAATAAAAATTTTGTAAAATAATAAATTTTCTTAAAATTTCCTATAAAAATTAAATTTTAAAATAAAATATAAAAGGACAATTTTATATATTATTATTAAATTGGCGAGAACCTGAAACCTTTCCTTTTAGCAAAATTTATATGAAATAATAACCATTACAGATGTCTCATTATACATCTAAAAATTTATCCTTCTTGACTTAATAGCAGCAAGCTCCCTGGTCAATGCATCAATATCCAGATTGTCAGTGATATAACTCTATAGAGAAATAATCGCAAGTTCATTCAATCTTTGCTCAAGTATTCTAGAACGGAGATTTTTCTTTAATAATCAAAGTTTTGAGAAGCTACAATCTCCAGATGCAACTGTTTCGGATAATGTAAGCATAATTCTCAATGAAACATATAAATTTAGAAATAATGATACGAGCTAATTACTACAAATGTAATTTTAAATTTCCTTAGGGAGGTTAGATTTGTCGATAATGCTCTTATTTCATCAAACAGATCTGCCGCTTCTATATTTTTCATTGTATGTCAAAGCAGCTTCTAAATCTTCATAAAATTTGAGTTGATTCATTTCATCAAAGTCATGAGAATTTACCAAATTGAACATGAAACGAAAAATAATATTGTATTGCTGCAATTGCTCTAATATTTCATCTATAGAAACTTTAGTGGTATCGATTATAGTGCTATAGAAACCAACTCTAAATTTTGTTTCTGGGTCATTTAGTGGAAAATCATTTTCCAATTGTATTTTTTTATCGAAGTTTCATTTCACTTGTACATTCAGCTTTCAAATCTATTGTTTCAGAACTTTTGTAGCTGCCTCCTTAAAACTTACAAATTTATCTTCATGTCTCAATCCCTCAAGAACGTACCGTATAATTAAAGTCATTTGCTCAGTATGAGATACGTCTGGAGTACAATCTACTATTATTGAAAAATTTTTTGCTTTTCTTGCGTCTTCAAGTATAACATCTTTTATTTTATTACCCAGTATCCTTATAATTTCATTTTGGATTGTTTATCCTAAATAATGTGCATGCGTCTCTTTGCTCGTTATTCTCTACAAATGACTGTTCATTACACTATCGAATTCTGTCAAAAATTCTATCAGTTTTACGAATTTTCCATTGTTTCTCGCATAAAAAATCTCCGTTGTACCTCTGAAAGCCACATTTTCCATAGCAAGCTATTAAAGTACGGCTATTATACGTTTCAGCGCATCTTCCCAGAGTTTTTGTTCTGATTTTACTAGACGCTGCATGTATTGATCTATTGTTGTATTGGATTGGGGCCTACCTTCTAAATCTATCCTATTGTGGAAACAATTATAGTGCCCCGGAGCAGGGGCGGATCAACCTATGGGTCAAGTTAATATGTATAAATGTATATTTGATGAAATATTGACGGCGCGACATGGAAAAACAACAAAATAATGTTAATTCCTAAGTGAATAATGTTTTTAATTTTGTTTGCGAGTATATATAAATATTTAGATAAAAACATCATATAACTATAAGGGCCGGTTCAGATAAAAACCCCCAGGCCGATATTCTCCCTCGATCCGCACCTGCTCCGGAGTTCTTTCATGCCGATGTAGAACTGATGATATAAAACTTTCCAGTCGCGCTTCCCTTCTGATGTCAATGAAGTTCTTATTTTACTAAACGTCCTACAACAAAAACAAAATACTGAATCCTTGGAACGAGAATAAAGTAACCATTGTCTATCAATCGCTTCTCCATTACTCATTACACGCTTAAAATGTGCTGTGGAAAACATCTCTTATTGTGATCTTTGGAGAAATTCATCTGCTTAGGCACTTAAGGATGCCCTTTTTAATCTAATTTCCATAATTGAAATAGGCTTATAGTTTCTTCGTTGTGTCTGTCTGTCCCCCCTATTAACTTTTGAACCAATATACTGATTTTCATTACAGTTGGTGGAAATCTCTTGCTACTGGGGCCAAGCACCCGAAGATAGTTTTTGTTGCGGAGATTGAAAGTCCCGGGTTCGAGTCCAGGAATTATCCTTTCCTTTTGATTTACATAGGGAATCTGAAATCCACTGTGCAGGATAATTTTCTCTTGCACATTAAAATATCTTAGAGCGGAGCGGGATTTGTAGAACTAATTCTCTGAGGAATGGAATGAAGATCATAATTTTTATCTTAGAATTTTTCTTATCGATGGTATTTCTTCGAATTTTGCGAAAATACAAGCGTTTTTGCAGTTTTTATCACTCATTACGAGAGTGTTGCCATAGTAAGGACTATTGTTGGACTCGGATTCGGTATAGTCTAGTAGTGGTGCGCAACCTTTTTTAATCGCGAGCCACACAAACGCGGATAAATTTGCGAAGTGCCAAGCAATTTATTAAAGACATACTTTCGATATATATACAATTTAAGTACTTATGGTAGGTTGAATTTCCATTCTAAAGCCATCTTTTTCACCTTTCGATAATTATCTTCCTCCCCAATGATTCGACGCTTAGGTAAGCTGATGGGTTAATAAAATTCAAAAGTGAAAATTGTTTGAAGGCTCCGCGGGCCACCTGAAATCGAGTCCTGGGCCACAGGTTGCGCACCACTGGTCTAGTAGATGCACGCGCTATTTCTGCCATACAAATACGCGTGTTCAATTTAGTTTTCCGTTACAATGTATTTGTAATAGCCCTCGGGAAGATGGGCTAATGGGTCAGAACTTCATCAGCGACCCGCAGCACAGACGCCTAAAGACAATGCCACTTTATTGCTGCCGCACTTCTTATTTGGTCGGTGACCTTTCCAAGAAAAGTGTCTAACAACGTGGAGGAACCCATGTCAGCGGGTTTACCCTGAGAATTTTTCGGTTGTCTCGGTTTTCCCAGCTACCCCCTTCCATTTTCGCTAGGTAAGGGTGAGTGGGTGGCCGCCCTTGGTGAGGGGCCGCCCTGGGCGGTAGCCCACGCCTAGGACCGGCCCTGGGTGAAAGGTTTAAATAATTATTTTTGTTTTCCGTTTCAATAACGTGGGAATGCCATGAAATCTGAGTGCAGGATATTTTTCATTAGCATTTTAAAAGGTGATACAATTGACGCTAAGTTTATAACATCCTACGGGGAACTGAATAAAGTTTCTTATTCATATGGTAGAATTTTGCTTTGAATTCGAGATTGCTCTAAAATTATTTTAATTTTACCGACATTTTATGTGAGTTCTCCATGGCAACCTGCATTGTTGGCTTTCGAATATATCACTCGATTTCAACGTGATTTATTCAAATCGACGAATAACGCAAATTTTATTAAATTCATTTGCTTCTCATGTTTTCTGAACGTGAATGGCCTTTCGCATTACATTAGAAGTTCATCTACGTCTAAAGAATTAGATCCGTCGGTTGCCAAAAAAGTTTTAATTTTATCACTACTGAAAATGTAACCTTTTAAAACGAATCAACATAATTATATAATCGAGGCTTCGATTTTAGCATATTATATTTCAGTGCATTGACTTCATATATAAACGTCTATTTCAAATAATGTATCGCAGTTGAAAGTCACCATCTATGGCATGGTTCTATCGATTCAACTTAAGAGTTTTGTTTGATGAACGCCTGGTACTACTCGCTCATATAACGGAATCCCACAAATAATACATTGCTTCATTCTAACCCTGTCCCTAGGTAATGGGATCAAGGAAAGTTAACGACCAAATATGTCTGTTTTGTACTGCTGCTGTAGTTCATTAAAAATCTTCCCATAGAATTTCAAGGGTCATATCCTCAATTTTTAAATTAAACAAAATGTAATACTGATACTACCAGAAAATTTATTTGCAGATTTCATTAAAAAATGACGGGTGTAAAAATTATTAATTAAAGTATTCCTTTAAAAGTCTATTTTAAATTAAAATTTTACTCGAGGTACATCTTCTCTACATTTTGAAGACGTATGTGCAAAATAAAGTTGTACCAAGTTTATCTACAGCAACAAAATTTTGTATAATGAAACCTTCTATCTAATATGGATGAATGTAACACTTTTTTTACCTGAAATAGTCCATCAGTGCTGCCGATATAAGGGATTAAATTTTTAATGTGTTAACCTGATTCTCAGCTTCCTTCCAACATTTTTCCTGACAATTGCTACATATATATACTGCTATAATAAAAATCTATGGAAATCTACTATTTCAAAAGTCTAGATTGGTCAGTGCTGCTTATGTAAGGAATTAAAGTTTTTTATTACTTTAATCTTCATTTATTCTCAAATTTTCAATTTTTTTTGTCTTGATTTAAAAAACCCGAGCAACGCCGGGTATATTTGCTAGTTCTATTATATATTAAAAGGCGATCATGGGTCGCTGATGAAATATAAAAAAGTTTAACATATGAGAATATCATTAATAAATTCAAGCTCCACTTCGTGAATTTACTCATAATACAAATGAAATGTTTCTTCCACGGAATTGTCATTGAAAGTATGAAAACGTTCTTAGTGATCAACGATACGTTTAAGACAAATATATATTATTTATTGCTTAAAATGGTCTCATATTTCGAAATTATTTGTTCGAGCGCCGTGAGATTCGAGTTAGGAATCCCTTTCCATGGAGCATTAACTGCGACTTTAAAGCAAAGGGAGTTTAAGGAAGGGCTCAAGGAAAGATTAGTCTGATTACGAATTTTTAGTTTAACGGGTTCTTACATTTCTGAAATAATGACCTCATCTGTCACGATTAAGTATTTCAGAGACGTAACTCCTTTAATACACGGCACCAAAATGGTTTGACGGAGGCATTATAACATTAACATACGCATTTTCCTCGGGAATTTACATGCTCCTAAACATATAAGATATAAATAGAATTTTATCATATTCATCTGAGCTTAGGAACTGCAGCCGACAACGGTCAGTTCGTAAATATATCCAAACGCAGTTGAATGTACTGATTTTGAACTTTTAGAACACGAGTTTATTATACCTCGGATTTCTTCTTCCCTGAAAGCGTGAATTATAAACAGTGGAACTCGTTTACTGGGGAATAACGCTGAGCAGATGTATGACCAAGTAAGAATAGACTGTATGTGACGGGTTTACAAAAATAATTCAATTACTGTTGGTTCATAAAGTGATTTTCGAAATTGGTTTGCTCGCTTCTATAGAATTGTTTTTTGAATCTCCAATTTTACGTTTGATCACATTCATAGATTTAAACAAATCGACGTCTCTGGAACGCGATCCCAAGAAATATATTGTTTCACTGGAAGAATCTTCAGCTTGAGATTGTTTTCCAATTTCGATAGCACTGATTCTCGATTCTTTCACAATATTGGCACCGTGGGCGACCATAGTCCATAGTTTTCACATACAGAAGTGTTTTCCGCTTCGTGCGACTTCAATTTTACTGCGCACGGAGAGAATTTTTAGTTGATAACAGATATCTAGCGAACGCACCCTATGAAAATTTAACTGTGAATGACGAGTCCTGGGCAAGGTACAAAAGAAAATTTACTGTGGAATTGGAAAATGATCGGATAAGTGAAGTTAGAGATAGGAAGCAGCGAGGAGTGGATGCATTCATTTGCAAGCGCAAGTTATCTTTCAAGGAAACGTAAAGGAGTGTCCCTAGTCGCTCTAAAGCAGAAACTCTATGGCCTTAAATTTCAAAACCTAGCACATCAGGAGAAATGAAAGAGGATATTGCGGAAAGACCATATTGGGACTTTAAATAGCTGTGGTCGCTATAACAGTGACAAACGACGTGAAATCAAGTGTACATACATACACGTCTAAAAGCTGAAGTTGTCGATTCTTACTATTCTCTGTTAAGTATACCGACTTTGTTAATGAAACTTCCTAAACTAAATGACAGTAAACGTTTAGAAAATTTGAAGATTCGGTTTATAAATGAATAAAATCTAAATTACTTGAAACGGTGTGAATCGATAAAAATAAACATTATCTGCTTTAAATAAGGTCAGCTATTGATGCGATTTACGTTATCATTGAATTCATCAAAATCGATTGCACTATCACTCCGTAAACAACTTGCATTATCTATTCCTCTAAACCGTTATCTATATTCGACTACAGATTTTACGGCCGCGCTTAAGAGCCCCCTTCAATTAGGGCAAGGAGCGGACGGAGCAAGACTTTTCCTCTCTCGAAAAGTTATTTCTTCGCAAGCGTAGCCCATTCGACACGCGATGCATATTCACGAAAGAGACCTCGAATCAATCCATGCAACGTCCCTCCCTGTCTTAAGGAATGCAGACTTCAGACTTACTTTACGCGGCTTCGTATCCTCTCCGTGCGGCGAAAAAATTATGATGATGATAAAATGAGCTCCTAGGACAGTGGTGGGCAAACTGCGACCCGCGAGCCACATAAGGTCCGCGAGAGCATTATATGCGGCCCGCAATCCCATTTTGAAAGCCAGGTGTGAAATGCAACGCAGATAACTTCATATCTTTTTAAATTAAGGCCTGCAACCCTATTCTAGTGAAGTTAAGACGCTAAAATATTATTAAATATTGATTGTCGCTGATAGTGTCCTTCGCGTCTTCTCGAGTAACTTCCAATGTGAACCCTAATGCGGCCCTTCGAAGCATTTGAATCTTTTAATGCGGCCCGCCCAATAACCCGCATCTCCGTAAAAAGTTTTCCCACCCGTCCTAGGGCATTCGACTCTCTAACACTGCGCAGTTCGAGTTCGTGCTGATCAGAGAAAAGATTACAGTTATCTAATGATTCGGCGGATGGCATTAGTAAAGAAACATTCCTCCGAAGAGAATTTTCAGCGGATGTTATGACCTCAAGGAAAAAACGAGACTGGACGAAACCTGGAATTTGTAATGATTGTTTGGAATAACAGTAATCTAGAGGCATATTAATGATTCGAGTTGTTGAACGTGGTTTCCGAGTAGTATTTAGGGAACGGAATCGATTTCCTTGCGATTTGAGGTTGATCGTTTTGCAGGTTATTTATAAACTTAATTTATATGCGTGCTAAAATTATCGAAAAATTGAAAACATATTTACCTGCGTCAGCGCCTGTCCTTGCTCCCTGAAAAAAAAAACGAAGAGTAATCTTTTATTAAAACTGTCTTAAAAAATCAGCGAAACAAAATTTACAAATTTATTTTCTCGGAGACAATAAATAGGCGGAAAATGTTTAGTGATAGGTATTTTGAAGGTGGGAACAGGGAAGAAAACAATCATAAATAAAATTTTTAAATAAGTATTTGTTTGTGATAATCGAGATAGTCGAGGGCGTCGACCGATGCACGCTTCGAGCGCTTAGCAATCACGGGAATTATCGATTTTGTTTTGCTGAGCGGCGGTTCGGAGGTTCGCTTTCGCGGGAAAGGTGCGTCGCGACTCACGAGCTTCCGCGCTCAAGTTCGTGACTCGAGCCCCAGTTTCGCATCCTCTCTCGCAAAGAGAACCCCGCTGTAACAATTAATGCCCCCGCAAATGCTTCCGCAGAAATGAGAATATCGATCGCGTCAATTCATTCCCCAGCCGAAAGAAACGCGCACCTGGGGGGCTTTTCTCCCCCAGGCCTCGTGCTGCTGCCTCTTAAGGAATTTATGCCAACTAAATTAAATCGCGAAACTCCATATTAAACTTCAAGAACAAGCAATATAAAAATGTACTTGCCTTAGGTAACTCCAATAGCCGCAACAAGGTTAGAAAACCATATGCGCATTTTGGCTACAGAGCAGCCGTCTTCAGTGGTGATTCACCGAAAATAGATTCTAAAAGAAGCCGTCTTTAGTGGCAATTCACCGAAAATAGATTCTAAATTAATATAGAAATTGTTTTCGGTGAATTACCACTGAAGACGGCTGATTTGTAGCCGAAATGCGTATATGGTTTTCTAACCTTGTTGTGGTTATTGGAGATAGCTAATGTAAGTACATTTTTAAATTGTTTGTTCTTGAATTTTTTTCAGAAATAAGACGAGATCGATTTCTCCCTGTTGAATTTCAAATTACGCGTCTGAAAAACTTGCCGAATCGACTATACCACAGGATAGCGGTTGTATCGAATTCGGTTTAATGGAAAAATATTAATAAACTGCTCGTGAGAATATTCATAAAAAACTAAAAGTCCCAATCCCAATTAAGACATCGTAAAACTCAGACGTTATATAATTCCTCATACGGTTAAAATGATAAGGTATTTTAAATGCGCGAACCTCGGTTTTCCAATTTCGGCCGAATGAAAGAGCTCCGATTTCGGAAAAAACTTAGGGAAAAGCGGCTCGGATTCAAAGGTCGTCCTCCGTCTCCCTCGGGCACATCTCCTTTAACCGCTCTCTCACGTCGCCATCATCCCGGTCACATTTCGACCGCCGCTGCCGCTCCTCCGGTCCAACATTTCACTCGGACGCGCGATCTCTCTCCCTCGAGGGTGCTTACCCCTCCGCCCCCCTTCAATCTCCCCATCCATTCCGCCCCCCCCCCCACGTAATCTCCCCCACCGAAAGCAGTTTCTCTTTTTCCCTATCCGAGCACTGGATCGACGACAGAGGGCGCGCTAGACGTCTCCGTCGTAGATCTCGCTCCTTATCGAGATAGATAAATAGACGAGCGGTCCTTCCGAGCGAGGTCAGTGCACGCGTGGCCATTTCCGAAGGGGGAAGCGGAGAGACGCACGCGGACCGAGCCAACGCCGCGAAAGCGCGTTAACACGCGGCACTCTCTCGAATGCCCGCGCGTGGAGGAAACGCGGCCCTCGGTTACTCGTCTCTGGGACACGGGAGGCGGCGGAGAGGGACGGCGATGGGTAGAGAGGGGAAGATAGGGGGCGGAAAGGGGCAGAGATGGGACGGAAAGGGGCAGAGTGGGGCGGGAGGGGTGGAGAGCTAACACGATGGTGCGTCTGGAGAAGGCGCTGAAAAAGGAGGGATAGAGAGTTGGGAGGAGCGTGGGAGGGATTCTCCTGAGATGGAGTCTCAGAATGCATTAAAGCGGGGAAGGAAGAAGACAAAAGATGCGAGGAGGGAGCGGAGCCGGGAGCGCCGTCTACGCGAGAGCGAGCGACAGGTGGTGTTTAGCGTGCGTGTGTGCGCGGTAGGGTGGAGGAGGAGAAAGGTGTTGGAATCACCGCACTCACCGCTTCTCTCTTCTGCTGCGCCCTCCTGCTGCCCGCTTCCTCCTTCGCCTTCTCTATCACTTCGCTCACGAATTTGGTCGCCGCCTCCACCAGCTGGGGATCCGCTCCCGCCGTCTTCCCGGCGCCCGGGGCGGGCCCGCCGCCCCTCCCCGCCTCCATCGATCCTCTCCTCGGGGCGTGGGTTCGAGCGGAGGCCCCCGAGGTGGGGCGACCTTCCTCGTCCTGACCGCGAGCCCGAGAGCGATCGCCGTTAACCGCCGAATCTCGCGTCCGGCGAGAGAGCCTCTGCCGCCGTCGCCTTTCTTCGCCCGCACGCTCCTGCTTTCTACCCGCTTCTCTCTCACTCTCAATCTTTCGCCCCCCGCAGCCGCTTGCGCCGTGACCTACACGCGCAGATCGATGCCTCCCGGTGTAAAACTTAAAAATCCGCCCCTCCTCCCCTTTCACGGAAGGAGAGAGCGCTCCCTCCTTCGCTCACTCCACTCGGCGGCGGCTAATGCAAGTTTCCACGGAGACACTGGGCGATCTCTCTCTCTCTTTCCCGAATTCTTCCAGAAAGAAAAGAGGTCCTTATTCACGGCGGAGTCGCTGCATTCCTAGTCGCCGCGCGGCCGAGAGCTACCCGTATGCGGGCTGCCGCCGACGCCGCGTGTGTTTCCTGCGTGCTCTCACGATCCTCTCCGATCCTCGACGCTCACTCTCTCCGCCTCTCTCTCTCCCTCCCTCTACGCGGACGGATCGCGCGGAGCTGGGCCGGTCTCCCCCACCACTTCTCCCGCCCCTCCACCTACCTCCCCTCCGCCTCCTTCCCCTCCGCCTCTCCCGATAGGGGCGGCTGGAGAGGGAGAAGGCCCCACCCCGCCACGCACGCTCGTTCCTGCGTTGCCCATGTTGCCCATCGAACGAAGGGCCCGTCCCCATTACTCATCGAGGAAAGCGGCCCGCTCTACTACTCGGAGGCCAAAGAGAGCGGACAGGTGCGTCGCCCCCGCGGCCGCCGCCCCCGCTGCCCTCGTCGAGAGACCCGCTCTTCGGTTCCACCCCCGCCCTCGGAATCCGACGCACGGTTCGAAGTCTCCTTCGATTCGCTTTTTGCCCTCACTCGTTAGGACCCGAGCGACGGATACTCGCGAGAGTAGTATCTCTTTCTCGACTTCTCCAAAAGGATTTCCGAGACGACGAAGGGGAAAAAAGCGCCCGAAAGAGCGATACCAGAGGAGGACGTCTCCGGAGTACCTTTTTAATCGTTTCTTTATTATCATTCGAGGCTCGGAACAGCGTCCCTCGAAACCGATTGGTTCGCAGATAACAGCACCGGACGTCGTCGCGTCTAAGCTTTCACGCATCCTCGACGTTATAACGTAGCCCGTGAAATTCCCGGGCGCGTCTTGGGGTTTCCCTCGGACGCGGGTGCGTGGCACCGCGCGCCCTCGCCTAGGGCCCCGGGGGCCGCCGTATCGAACGCGCCGCGCGGGGGCCCATCGAAATCGATCGAGCGTTCTTTCGGACTCGCGGAGTCCTTAACGAAATCGAGAAGCTGAGCGAGGATGTGGATCGAAGGCGAAGGGAAAAGTAATAATGGGAGCGAGCGGGATTAGAGGAAAGGGGACGGCGACCCGGTCCCCCGCGCTCCTCCTTTTTTTTTATTTCCTGTTCGTTTCGAGGGTGAAAGGGGAGGGGGAAGAGGATTAACGGGTTCGAGAGATTTCCCACCGACCGCCTTCTTCCGAATCTTTCCTCCCGTTCGCTGCAGAGGATGGAATCTCCCGAGTCCACCACGAACGGCCTTTTCGTTAAACGTGGCGGTTGCCGTGGTGGGCGGTATTGTTTCAACTCCTCACCTCTTACCTCGCTTCACCCATCCACCTCTTCCGTCCCCCTCAGGGCGGTTTAGAATCTTGTGCGACGACGCAGTACATAATTTTTATAAGGATTGTAAAAACATGAAATGTTTTTCTTTAGAAGTAAACATCCACATTTTTTTTTGATTTGTCGGTTTTGACTGGCTCATATAGTTATGCGGAAAAAGTAAAAAGTTAAGGTAGAAAATAACCTTTATTTCATTAATTAACCCTCGCCGTAGGTACTCGCCTTCCTCCATTTTTTCGTCCAATAAAAGCCCGTTTTTACGCGGTTTCGGGAGACGCGTTACAGGCCTACCTGCGGTATAAAGGAGGCTGCTGAACAATAAAATCCACTAAAAAATGAAACAAAAAATATATAATTAAACCAAAACTCTTGTTGCCGATCAACCCACCTATTTTAATTTTTTTCTTAAATAGTTCTATATACATTTTACTTTGTTAGCATGTAAAGTTTTTAGTACTTACGGTTATCTCAATGTTTTACACCGCCATAAGGCAATTCTGTTTAATTTTTAGATTATCACTTAAGTTCCCTATTTTCGCACTGTTACTTCGGTTAGTATAGTGAGACACTTCTCACGGAGACGGCCTACGCTTGGTCCTTCAGACCGTGCATACTCAGATTGGAGATTGGATTGGACAATAAAATCCACCTCTTATAAAGATGCATAATTGAAAAATCACCAATCCATACGTATCTTTTATTGATAATATAAGCATGTATCAACACAACACACGCTCCTTTCCATACAATGAGTCACTACTGCCATAACATTTTCTAGAAATTAACGTATGTATTTCTGGGGACATGGTTTACCCCGCGTTATATCCGAATCCGCGTAATAACGTTCAGCGCTACAACGGGATTTTTCTGTATTCAGATTCAGAGGAAATATCTCTTAATAAAGTGCATGCGATCGCGAGAGGGACTTGATGAAATACGTTTTGATGAGAGAAGACATCGAACCAAAAATACTCGGGAATCAAGGTGGCTCCCGTGGTCACAAATGGTTTAGTTTTCTTTTCGGAATCAACAATCGATGAGTGCAATAGATGCAGGAGTTGCCTTGATTATCAGATGGATTCGAGCAATGAGGTAAGCTCAGAAAATAATTTTTTGAACTGGGAACCGTGGATTCGGGAAGAAAGAAATATCCTCTCCCTTACGACGTTCATCCAAATTTCGAAAACCGAAAAAAAGTGCTACAGAGCGGTAAACATTCAGATGTGACAACCGCCGCACACAAACGAGTTGCTTTCGTCCCAAGCGTTGGCCGTTTGCGTGCCGCCCGCCGCGGTTTGGATTCAGAAATGAGAATTTCAAAAATAGATTTTCGAGCTCACCTTATGGATTGAATCAGATAGGTGGTAGAGATGACTCCAGTGGCCGCAAAAAGGGTCGCGCGATTAGAGGACAAAGTAGCCTTCCTCAGTGGCAACTCTCCGTCGTTACGGCCACGGCCGTAACCTGGGTTATTCCTCGCCGGTCGAAAGATAATCGCCTTGCGTTATCGCCGATGACCTTAAAAGGCAGATTGCCTCTAAAAAATTTTACGCGTAAAAAAACCGGACTTTGCCCAAAAGTGGATTCTGGTTTCGAGAGAAGAGCCGTATGCTGCGGATCTCGAGTCGTAAATTGGAATAAAAATCGAGAATGGAATTTTATCGAAGGGGGAGGAAATAAAGGCTGAGGAAGGGAATAACGAAACCTTTCGAAACGGTCGCAGGTGCTAAGGATTATGGGGAGGCTTTCGGCAGATAAAGCGATCCTCTTCCATTACCTTCTGTTCTGGATGTTTGTTTAATAGTAATTTCCTCGCACCGTCTGTCGGATAAGAGATTGGATGGGCAAATTCGGCCGAATATAGCTTTATTCACCCGGACAATATAGGCGTAAGAAATAGAAAATTCGATCCTTAACGACAGTTAAAACATTTATATGATGGAATTCAGCCAAAAATCTCTTCAATATTGTCGTCGTTAAAACTGGCGATCAATCGAGAGGAATCGTCTCCGGAATCGAATCACATTCGATGTCATTGGGTAATTTATTAGAATTCATCTTAGAAATACGTTGGTCGAGCGCGTGATTCACGTACTCCGGAGCAGATCGCTTTCTCCCTCTATATCTGTCGAGGACACGTGTGATGTGGTCGACTCGCTTACGCCATGCTCCATTCATTTCGGAGGGCAGGAGAGGGAAATGGCGCGTAGAGATAGCCGGTTTGGAGCCACCGACACCCATTTGTCCGCTGTGGGCGGCTGCGATGAAAGCGAGGGAGAAACGGAGTGGGCGAAAAATTTGTCCGACCGTACCCATCGCTCCATAACGAGTCCGACTTTCTTGTACGAGCGTGAAGTTTATTCGAAAGCATCGGTGGAGAGAATCTTAGAGGACGCGTCGGAAACCCTACCTTAGCTGGTTTGATTGTTTTACGGCGTCCGACTTGAATGGAATTTTGATAAGAAATCGGAAGGAAAAAGAACAGGAAAATGTCTCTCCATCAAGCAGTAATGAAACAGCACGGAATATTCCTCTAAGGATTGGTGGAGCTATTGTTTCGGAATTAACGTGCTTAAGCTGTGCGGGTGTCACGTTGCGGCAGTCTACCGCACTTTGGTCTTCCGATGCCCTTTCACGGTTGTGATTCTACCTTTGATAAATGTCAAATTTATACCTTAAGGTCTCAACGCGATGCTAAATCAAAAATATTTTTCTTTACCATCGTGTTATGTTTTTACTTTTAAAAGTGACTTAAATTTTGAGGATAGCAAATAACATGGCGCTGAAAACTAGATCACAATTCAATTGACGCATAAAACACGGAATGTATATCCCTCCTCATTTCGGAGATGGTTCGGCGTGAAAGCAAAATTTCAAGAGTTGCCAAAACTTATAATATTGGTCACAAACCTTAAAAGTGGTTCTCAACAAATATAACACTGTAATAAAACAAAATGTTTAATCTCAAAGAGCTTATCGCTGACCACAGTAAGTACCGTAGCCATCAAACAATTGTATAAATCAGATGTTCATTTAGTTTACTAAGTTTTCATCTCATTGTCAATGTAACGTCGCTGGTTTTCGAAAGAGAATGACTTGTTTAGAATCTACTCCCGAGCATGGCTAGTTTGTGAGCAGGTTTGCTTAACCGTTTCATTGATGCAAGAGTTACTTGAGTCATGTATAGAATTCAAACCACAAGTTCAGTTCGTTAATTCATCCTTTATATTTTTGAATCACGCCGCCAAGACGCTTTTTTCTTTGTGTCTCGTTGGTCTCAGGATCGAATCTTTCCGAGCGACTCCCTATTGCTCGGCGAGGTTCGTCCTGTGTTCGACAGGTCCCTCTTCGATGGAAGCTTCGGAGAGCTTCTTCGGATGGCGTACTCGAAGCACCTAACGTGGGAAGAATCTGGAGGAGACGTGTGATATTTCTTCGCGAGGTGCGGGATTCGCTTTAAAACCCAACCGCCCCGTTCCATACGTGGAGATGACAATCACCAGGAAGAATAGTCAACTTTTGAGTGTTGTTCTCCGGTGGGTGGGCGGAGAGGCGTTTCCTACGAGCGATGTTCGCCGTCGCGTACTCCGAGCGCTTCTTCCTTCGCTTCTTCGATTGTCTTCTCCTCCACTGCTGCCTCGCGGCGGAATTGATTGACGCATTGTGCGAGGACATCTGTTTTTTGTGGAGCACGAGTGTCGCGACGACATCCAATCAAACCTTTTCTTCCGACGATTATTGCATCGACGCAATTACGACCGTCGTTTTACAGCTCGCATCGACATTGCTAATCTTGCTTCGTTTCGTGACTTTGAATATTCCGTCATCTCCATTTATTTCTCATTTTCCGAGATTACAGGTCGACACGATCTGCTGAATCTTTTACTGGTTCCAACGCCGACAGCTTGCGTTTCGTTTTATATTTCCCTGTTGTCTCTAAGCGCTTCAAGAAACGTCTTTCCCTCTTTTATAGCAACTTTACGTCTAAGTCTACATTTCTGGTTTTCTTCGCGCCGCCGACTCCGAACATATTCTGGCGCATCTGAATTAATTTCGGCCCACGTGCCCCCTCGGGTGCTCGCGGGTGACTCCAGCGCGAGACGGGGAGTCCACCCATCCTTGCAACAACGACTGCTTTGGTTTTTCGATTCTGCGAAGGGTGGGGAAGGGATAGAAGATGAGGTATTTTCCGTCATTGTTCTCCACTCGAGTAGATGTCGGTAGGGTGTGGGGGGTGGAGAAGACGGGGCGGGGAGGGGGGAGACGGGGGCGGGGAGGGGAGGGGACGGGGCGGGGAGGGGGAGACGGGGGCGGGGAGGGGGGAAGACGGGGGCGGGGAGGAGGGAGACGGGGGCGGGGAGGAGGGAGACGGGGCGGGGAGGAGTGGGGAGACGGGGGCGAGAAGGAGTCGAGCGGTAGAGAGAGAGGAGCGCCCTACCCCTTATAGGACGTGGGTGGCTGCGGGTTGGCGTGGCGTTACTCGGGAATACGCCCCACAGGTGCGCCCTCCCCCCGGGAGCAAAGGGAGGCGCCGGATGACAGTCCGGGGGCGCCGAAGGGGATCCTCCTTAGCGAACAAGGTCGTAGGAAAAGTCGTTCCGCGCGATAATCGGTGTCGCGTCCTGTATCGCAGCGGAGAAAGAGAGAAAGTACCTGTGCTATAAGAGGCTGCAAATATTTTGCCTTGCCATATGCATACGAAGAAGTCCTCTATTAACCGATCTTTAATATTATGATAACGGTCGGCATGGCTCTCTCCTTCGAGTTATCGGCAATTGAAGATTCGGGTTTACAGCTATCAAACACTTTTATATCACGGATATCAAAGTCAAATTAAAGGAATACTTTGTAATAAGAGGATGAAATGTTTCCTTCGAGTAACAAAATTTCGAGTCGATGGAGTTATGCGGTAAGGTCTCTAAATGTTTCGACCGTGTGTGTGTGTGCGCGCGCGCGCACGCAGACCACGAGAATGTCATTTAATGGTTATCCGTGCATTTATTTATGGCTCCATATTTCTCCTATATTTCCAGCAATATAAATAATGTAAACTTGTTTACTTTCCTTTCGCCTAGAAGTCACCTCTCCCGACGCACTGCAGTTAGCGTGCAAGAGGTAACCTGTTTTCTATTGAGGAATAAAACAGGCCGCTGGAACTAGTATTTTCGCCTTTGCTCTCCGAAAGATTCATTGACAACCTCGTCGTTTAAATTTGTACATGGACGGGAGACGTAAGTTTTTACGCCTTACTGCTTCGGTTTATGATAGCTGACTTTGCCAAGTGCGTGTTTGAGAAATCCATAAACGCTTTTTAAAACTTTTTTATACTTTATTGAAAAAACTGAATTTGAATACTTCTGCGCGTGTATTTCATCCGTATTACACATCCGACTCTGGTTAATATATTAGAATTGGTGCGAAAATATATCAGACCTAATTATGCCTTGGTTAATATTAGATTAAAACGTGTATTCCCGTATATGCTCGTGTGCGGCGCGCCCTCGTGTACTACGCGCATCCCTATTTTTGGGCCAATTCAGAGAGTAGAAAATAAATTCGTGCCGGAATAAGTTGACATCTGGGATTTTAAAAAAAGACGGCCTCTTCACCGATTCCACCTTCCTGGAACAAGGTCCGCCCAACTCAAGTATCTTCTCCCTCATACCTGCGTGACGCCATTTATGGGGTTATGTCTTTAAGCCGATTCTAGCATAAATCTCCTCCCCGGTAATCGCCCCTCTTATGTTTAAGAAGCATCAAGGGCTCACGATAAATTCGCCGAACCAGATGACATCTTATTCCGACAAAAGTATAGGTAGAAATTGATAGTAAACGTTTAATGACATAACTGCTTATGTTGGGTAACAATAATACACTTAAAACTCATTTAAAAGGTACAGCTTTAATATTATAAACATATAAAATTATATCAACCGTCAACATACTTCGCGCGTATACTTCGTAGAATTCTTCGTCTTCTACGATTATAAACATGGATGTAACTGTGTTGCAGTAAATTTACTATAGATACTCTCAATTTATATAACCTGTTCAGAAATCCTCAGGTAAGACGCGCAGTCCCTTTTTATTACTGACATTGTGGAAAAAGGGTGCGCGCGGTACACGAGTAAATACGGTATTATAAGAAATTGGCCGCCTCCGGATCATCATTAGACTCTAAGATGTAGGTAATCATACTGTTAAATTCGCTATTACGAAATTCACCCGAAACGCTCATAAGGAGCTTTTAGCATAATCAGTATTTAATAGCGTTATCCCTTGCGGGAATTTAGGAGGGAGAGAAATATTTTCGACAAAATAAGCTTTCGAAGTGGGCGATTTATATCTTTCCAATCTAATCTTTTCGGTGGGACTAATCGTCGACAAATGGTAAAATCTCGAATGCTTTCACAACTATCACGAAAGCTTTTAAAATAAAACGTATTTATCGATGAAAAGTTTTTACTTTACAAAAAAGAACCTTTTCTTATCTCTGCAGTTACTTCTTCGCTTGCTCGCTTAACTTACCTAACCTAATTCGATTGATTTCTTCATTACTTCCTATCGCCGTTTTCTTCAATTAATTTTATTTCCACTCCTTGGCGTGTAATACACAATAAATTACGTTTACAAGAAAGAAAATTGGCGTTTTTAAGTTATAGAGGAGCAACTACGGTGGTGGTTCAGTAAAGAAAAGTGTTATTTACTGCAGAAGAGTATCTGTTTCGTCTCGACTTAATTTTGTTTGGCATTGGAGCTATTTCGTAAACAGATGCAGCCCGTATAAAGATAGCGAACATTGGTAAGGATGAGTGTTCTCTATAATTACACATATCGCGTCTTTTGGAGAGTTCTGATCCCTTCGAGACCTTTGCTTTCTACTATGCACCGCATGGGTTAAAGGTTTAACGAGAAGTGTCAGTATTTGCGTCCCCTTATCTCTCCTCCGCATGGAGTTCATGGCGTGTTTATGAATTTCTGCATGGAAACACAACGGCGGGAAAATACCGAGGCCTCCCACATTCGACTCAGTCTTCTAAGTTTCATAGTTTGTTTACGCAATCATTTGTTTACCTCCAAATCAAGCTTCCATTTAACATCCTTCAGTCATTCGACTGCAAAAGCAGTTCAACCACTATTCAATTTATCGACAAAAATGAAAATTAATTTCATTTTTTGGATTTGTCGATGTGTGCTACACTATATTGAAGCAACCACTTACTCCGCAGAAATTACTTTCCTATTCAAACATTCTTCTTTTCCCTAGTAATTTCTTTTTACACGATTTGTCACAAATTTTAGTCTAACTCCTCCTTTGAATATTATTCCATTCTTCTGGAGCATTCCAATACTTCCCTCGGCGGCGTTATCAATCACATCTCTTTCGATTTGTTGTCCTCCTACTCTGTGGCCTCGTTTTAATATTTAGCTTTTCTGTTCGTGAATTTTCTGGCATCACTCGCAACCTGCACATTCTTCCCCTTTCCGATATTTCTCGGACAGAAGTCGCCCTCTTTCCGATGACTTTCTTCCTCCCTCCTTCTCTCCCATCTTAGCTGTGGCGTAACGATCTCTCCTACTCTTCTATGCCGTTAAGTCGTAAAAATACGAACGATTGAAGATATAATTAATCTCGTAATCCGCGGTGGTCCGGACTATTCACCCGAGATTGGATTTCTGCGCGAATCTATACGTCACCTCATTGGAGAAAACTCGCATTCATCATCATTTCGTGATTCGGCGCGCAAACTATACGCGTTTTTTTTTCTCTCAAACCGAGGGCATTCTTTATGCGGGTTAATTATCTGGCTGGATGTCGGCCACCCCACGACACCCAAGTAAATGGCCCTTATGGTCGCCTCTCCGCTGATGAGATGGATATTTTTTCTCGTTTATCTTCGGGAGGAAGATGTACTCTAAAGATTGGCGGTGAGATGTTGCGACGCGGGCGATAGGCGTCGAAGGAAATCAGAAAGGAGGAATATAAAATTTCAGAGAAATCGGAACAAAAAAGGAAGCAAATAATCCCATTTCAAGCTTATTATATGAACCGTCACCCCAACTCGTGAAGATAATTATCGGCAACTTTCGTATTTATAATGTATTGTAACGATTTTTCTCTTCTGATAAATCGTCTGACATTTCCCGCTTATCCTAATCAATTAAGACAAATTTTAATCCCGGATGTACTAAATAAATATTCTCTACGAGATAATTTGCCAGCTTTACTTTAAGTTCATATGTATTTGAAAAATATCCCTCGATTCTTCTAATTGCTGATTACTGAATGCAGGTCCGACGAAAGAGGGGGGGGGGGGGACAGAGTGACAAACACGCACACACAAATACAAACACATATACACACACAAGGGGAGCCCATCATACACTTAGCACCGGGGACCGCGTTAGATCTCGACGCCCCTGACCGAATGCCTTATATGTTTAATCTTAATTCTCTTGGAGAAATATTTTTCACAAATACTTCTCCGAGAAGTCTGGGAAGATTTTGAATTTAACGTGTAAGGCATATGAATTTCAAGGGGAAGGAGTGATATATTTGAGTGAATTTTTAATCATCTCTCTGCCCTCTCAATTTCATGAATTTGTGATTTATTAGATCATGTAATCAAGACTAAAGTTATAAATATCGATGGCAGTTGTTTCGTTGGACCGCTTGAAGCAATCGCCTTGAATAACGAAAAATCAAATGTTTATAGGTCTCTTGGGATAAAGATCGATGCATTTTCAATTTCCCCTAAAAGAATATTCTTTCCCTCATTCTATAAAAGAAAATTATTTAATAGGTTAAAGGTTTTAAAATTTAAAAGTCAGGGTAATTATCTCATTAGCATAAATTTTGAAATTAAGAGATAACATTTGCAATTAGCGAACGTTTATGGCCCCTATTAGCATAGGGGCCATAAACGTTATCGCTCGTTTACCTTTACTTGAGCCACCCCCTGCCATTAATGTTAAATCAGATGGTAAGCTGGGAGTGTGTGCTCCTATGTGTGCATGCGCCGTGGAAAGTTACTTTTACCGACAAAACGAAGACTACTTTCCTTGAAAAATGTTCAAATCTCTCACTCTGTCCCAGTAATGGCAGTCTCTTTATGTAATCTCGAAGCAATAATTAACTTTTAAATATCGATTCATCCACACACACTATCTCCTCCAGCTGGTCCAAGGTCGCCCTCGATCGCTAAAACTCCTCATTTTAGCCTCTCATGTACTTACGATCGACATTTTTTTATTTCGGGCTCTCCTGCGATCTCCTCCCTCTCCCTTTCCTCATTTTTCTCCGCTCGTTCCCTCTGCCCATTCCTCGAGGGCTCCATCCCCCTTAAGAAGGACCTTCACCCCTCTCTCTCTCTTCTAATCTATAATTCCTCTTTTCTCTCTCTCTCCAAGCATATTCCCTCCATCCTTCTCCCCGACACTCATTACGATGCTTCCCATCTGTCCGTATCTCTCCTACATCCTCGCCTATTCCTCTTTTCGCTCGGGGCAAGTTACCTTTTCAAATCTTCCTCTCTCTCGCTCTTTAAGCTCCCTGCTCTATCGCTACATTCCCTCGCTTCACTCAGTCTTTCCGTCCTCGCTGTCAATAGTCAGGGACGGCCCGAGGTACGGGCGGCTGCCCGGGGTACCCAAGTCCTGGAGCGCTATCCCGATTATCAATGCATTACTTGTAAGTGAATAAATATTGGATACCAATTTGTATCGCGGAACAGGCTAGAATCTTGATGGCATTCCTATAATTATATCATTAGCGCTAATGTTTACAGAGCGATGAACAAATTAACCTGTACTTTGAAAATAACTCAACAAAAATTTTCGGAAAGGGGCGTTGGATTGCTATCTCGCCCAGGGGGGGCAAAATTTCTCGGGCCGCCCCTGGCCAAAGTGCTAAAGTCGCGGAAAGTGACGACGAAGAGTCACGTCGATCTTTCGAAAGCGAGCGAAATCGTGAGGCGTCTCACGGCGTAGCGTCACCCCGTGCGCTGAGCGGGTGCAGCAGTTCGGCGGAACGCGCGCCTTCGTAGCCGCGCATCTCTCCCCCCCCCCTCTTTCTCCTCCCCTTTCCCCTACCCTCGGAGCATAAATAATTTCGCGCTTTCTTTAGCGAAGTTAAACTTATTCCTCGGCATAATTAGTCGACGGACGGAAGGATTAAGGAGTCCGGCGCAACGATCGCTAGCGACCTGCGTCAAGCATTTACGTAAGAAGCGCGCGCGAGTCGTATCTCGATGCTTTAGAGTTTCGCGAAACACGCCATTTATATGCTCGAGTTACGAGCGATAAAAAAAAACCTTCTGTTTCTATTTCGGCCGCGAGAACATGGTGCGGTCGAGGCGGCGTTGCAGTAGGGCGTGCAGCGAACGCTCCTACATTATTTATGAAACTCTTTTTGAACTCTTGCGATCGATTTGGAGATTGTCGGCGAGTTTCTTCGAAATAAACTGTGACATTGATAAATCGCCCGACAATAGAATTTGTGAGCGGCTGCACTTGGAAGTGTTGTTTGGTATCGATTTCCATTAATGATAGCTTGCAGATTACTCCTCTGAACATCCGATCGATAAGAAAGGACGAAGTGACGAAAATGCATGACTATGCGTCGGTTCATCGTTTTGTAAGTAGAACAAGAAGTAAGATTTTCTACAAAATTTAAATCATCCATCTTTGGCTTCAAATAGCTTTCGTTTGGGATGAGCTACAGTAATATTCGGTGGCAGATTTGGAAATTTCCCGCCCCTAGGCCAAATTCTTTTTCCGCCCCGTTTTTGGCGCTTTATTCCAAAAAGAATCTTTCAAGTATATGGTTTGTCCGTCAGGGGATCATAATAGTTTAATTTATCAAAAGTCTGCGTAATATTATTTTTTTTATTCCAGCTCTGAAATCCTGTTTTTATTACCGCCACGAAATCTCGCCGTCCCTATACCATTGCCTGCTTTGGCTTTATTTCAAATTCGCTAATGGTTATAGTGCCCCAAACTCAGCAAAAGATTATAAGTCAACACAAAATAGTTTGCGCTAACTAAAAGGATTAAAATTAGTTCATTTCGGTTAGCTAAGAGAACTCCTGCCGAGTATAATGACTGGGAATGAATTGATTCCGATGAGGCGATGTGAAATATGCTAAGCCTTTATAACGAGAAGAATCGTTGGTAGTTTACTCAAATTTACACTATCTTCAAAGATATTTATTTTCTCTCCTTGTTAACTTTGTCCCTGTGAATCATTTTAATTACTCCCCTATAAGTGAGCCCTTTACAAAGCTTCATTTAAAACATTTTCAATTCGACAATCCTTTAATCTTCTCTAAAATCCATCGCGAGAGACCCTCCCTGCGATGTGAACTCAACTTGGCGACGAAGAGGCTTCAGAAGTGCTTTCGAGATTTATGCAAATGTCGCGACGAGATTCAGGCTCTGTTACTTCTAATTTAAATTACGTCGAAACGCGGCAGTGCCTTTTTAAAGCGCGCACATTATATTCACGAGGATTACCGTCGCAACGACCCTAGAAATCGAACCAGAGATGTTAAAGACCGCTCCGACAACCTTCTTCGTTCGATCTCAAAATGAAAGGAAGATACTTTCCTCTCTTTTGTTTACATTGCCCTGGGGTTGAAGTTGAACGCGTCCGAGTTATTATTTCTTGATCGATACTTTTGCCGGCCGCCACTTCGGGAACACTTTCCCTGCGACAATGACGAGGGTGGCCTTTTGTCGACGTCCGAAGATCGAACCGAGTTCACGGATGCATCGCCCCCCTCTGGGAGGGTGGCGGAAGGGAAGAGGATGGAAAAACAAAGGAGCGTCGTAAATAGAAAAGAGTTCCCTCCGTCCGCCGCCTCGTTTGATCGGTGAGGCGAAGAGCGGTGCCCCTGCGACACAGATCGGGGCAGAAAAGGGCACTCACACTTTTTTCGAATTTTCCCCGAAGGGTTCGCGTTTTCAAAGAGGCGCTGGTCGAGAGGGAGGGGGAGCAAAGTGGGAGGGGGTGCAAAGGGGGAGGGAGAGCAAAGGGGGAGGGGGTGCAAAGGGGGAGGGAGAGCAAAGGGGGAGGGAGAGCAAAGGGGGAGGGAGAGCAAAGGGGGAGGGGGAGCAAAGTGGGAGGGGGAGCAGAGGAGGAGGGGGATCAAAGGGGAGGGGGAGAAGAGGGGGAGCAGAGGGGGAGAAAAAGGGGAGGGAGATAAAGGGGGAGGGGAGAGAGGAACTCCAAAAATATGTCCCAGCGTGCCTGTGTTTACCCGCGTGGAAAGTTGTGTCGGATTTCGACTGGCCATGCGTGCCTCGGAGCTTAATGTACGCATGTATGGGCATGTGGCTCTCACGAACGAGCGAACAGCATCGGTACAGCGAAAAAATCACATCTTTTCGCCAAATTCGCTAACCTATTCGCAGCGTTTCAAAAGTTGCAATCGAGGTACGAGTAAACTGAACAGAATAGAATTTCGTATTTTAAAATGTTATTTAATGTCATTTGGGCGCGCTGATTATGAAATAGGGTCGTATGTCTATTTTAAAATAGCCTAGTTGTCGCCACTCCATGATTTCACCGTAGCGCATTGAGAGCAGAGGTGTTTCGTCGTGAAGTTGTTGCCTGCGGAGGATATATAAGCTAAAACGCGGTCGAGAGGCTATAAAGGTCAACAGCCGAAGCTTTGATTCGCGCTGCCCGCGCTACCCTGTCCAGAGGATCGATAATTCGGGATGAAGACTCATTTCCTCGATTAAGTGTCCCCCTAGACCAGAGGTCTCAAACTCGCGGCCCCCGTGGTACATTTCTACGGTCCGCGAATTAAGCTAGTATACACTAAACGGCCAAAACTCAATGCATTTCTTATAAAATATTTCACGTAAATCTAAGAAATTTAATAGGTATGTTAAAACAGTACTTCAAATATATACGTACTTAGTTTTTTCTCATGCCAATTTATTTAAATTCTGTACACAGTGGCGGATTTTAAGGGAGGTCGCACATGGCGCGCGCCAGGGGCCCCAAAAAAATGTTCGTGTATATAATCTCAGAAATATTAAATGTCTCAATTTAAAAATCAGTGGAACCTCTATGATTCCATAGAAAAACGATCGTTAAGAGGTGTCACAAAGGAGGGTAGCCGTTAGGGGCGGTTCCACTATATATTTAGATTGTAGGGTCCCCGACTGCTTAGCGCCAGGGGCCCCAAATGTTTAGCGACAGGGGCCCCATGAGGCGTAAATCCGCCACTGTCTGCACAGGTGGGATACTAAGTACATTCTTCCCGCTGCAAGCGGGTTTCTTGCACGTCCGAAGGATCTAACCCTCGACGCCCATTCTATTCTATTTTTGTTATGAATGGGTTTAAGGCCGCATTATAGGGTTGGGGAGATTTCTTCCTTGAGGAAGAGGTGAGTTTTAGACCAAAGAATTTGAAACGATGTGAGGAATGGGAAAATATGCGGCCTCCGGACCTGGCACGGTGCCTTAATGCGGCCCATGGGTCCGGTGTAGAACCTTCATGCGGCCCGCGCACCGACGTGAGTTTAAGATCCCTGCCCTAGACGGACCTCACCGAACGACGCAGCGAAAAATAAATGCGACCCTTCACTGCCCCCATAAAGAGATGCAAAAATAAGTGTTGGAAAGAATTTTTTGAAAAAGTCGACAGAAATATAGTCTATTCCAGGGTTTCTCAAACTGTGGGTTTTAGGGGGTCCGCGAGTTAATGCATAAACTTATAAAAAAATCATGAAATTTATGTTTATGTTTATACCTACCAAGTTTTGTTTGTATTTAGTAATTTTATATAAAAACGTCCATAAACAGTGTTGTTAAATTAGCCTGTTATTATTTTAAACTCAATTTATACATGTACAAATTTTTGTGTCTGTGGCATCCAATGAACTTAAAGGTCCGCGGGAACTCTTTCCTATCAAAAGGGGTCCTTACGTTACTCAACCACTGGTCTATTCGAAAGAGAAATATACTGAATAGTAAACGCTTTATTTAATCAACAGTAGGCTCCAAAACGAGACTTATTTTACCATTAGGTATATGAACGGAGTTCTTTTTCTTATTTATTTATAATTATGTTTAACTTCATAAAGCAAAATATTGTACCATTTTAAAATGAGATTTTTCGGCGGTAAGATATTCGAGCGCCCTAGCAATATCAAGGATAAATGACACCGCTTTCAAATCCGCTAATGAAAGATAATTTATCAATTAATACCGCATGGACATGATGTCATAATTACCGATTTATTTATATAGCAGTTGTTTGATTGGGAGTAAAGGGCCAATAACACCGGGAGTATTAAAGACAACAACCATCCAAACATTTATGCTGCCGCTAGGATTATGATCTCGTTAGCGAAAATGGAACTCGTTGACAACAAATGTTATCGTTTCAACCCGAGAAAAAATCCAACTTGAGGTGATTATAAATTTAACCACGGTTTAATTTGAGCGCGACGTCGTTTTTTGCCTATTGCGAAGACGGTGTTTCTAAGACAACCGATCAAAGCGTACGAATCACGCATCTTGTATACCACGGCCACCACTTCTGTTCTCATATCAATTTCCCGATACGGGGAATATCTCTTCGGATGGCCACTTCACGTCTGCTCTCTTGTTTCTTGATATTTCCACCATTTACATGACATGAGGATTTAATCGGCGAGCTATGAATCCTGGGTAATAACAGTCGTCGTCGATCGTTCTCTCTCTCTTTCTCTCTCTCTCTCCTTGGCAACCTCTCCTAATCGCGATGAATGAGAGATTCCCTTTTGCTCACCCTCCGTTTTTATCTTGTGGTTTTTGCGGCTGCGATAGGATATTAAAGGTTGATCCGTCGCTTGGATAATCCCGACTACGCGCTCGGCTTTCAAGACGGCTTGCGGTCGCCAGCAAATTTAGATAAGGTCTACGTGAGTCATTGGAGTAATATATGTTGTGCTCTCGTGATAAAAGAAATTCAAGTTGGCCAGGATGACCACACGCGTACATGGTAAGGCTTTTAAGTCGATAAAAATGTCGGAACGTTGCTCTCGACTGATTAGGTGCGCATTTTGAAAATGTATTCCATAAAGTGCGGGTGCCTGTATGTTAATTTTCTGGGTCGTCGATAAATCCTGATCACCAACACTTATTAACATCATCATGGCCGAAGAAACACCAAAAGATAATTAAATCCAAAATTTAACGGTTGATAAACAATTGGTTTGTTTCATCAAAGCAAATTTTATCCATGGAAAATATCGAATCGATGGAAGTATAACGGTGAAACTGATGGCCTCAACTTTGTGAAATTTAGTCATGCCTAGAACAGAAGGAAATAAATTAGACTATGCTCAAATTCCGATAAATATAATAACCAGGCTCGTATCATAGATTGTCATGCTTTGTGAACTTGTGAACGGATTTTTGTTTTATCCATGCTTCAAGCAACCGAGGCAATTTATTTTTGGCGGATATTTTGGGAATATGTGGAGGATGGGATTCTTATAATAGATGACAAAAAAATGAGTTTTTTGGGAGAATTATCTTTTATATCGGTATACGACCGCTCGCGAAAAACTCACGCGAGCATTGTTCATGGAATATACAAACAGCGTTTCATTACTTTTAATCATAGCAAGAACGTAAATTATGGCAGCTTCATCTTATGAAATAACTAAGATATTTTTACATGTTTCCTTTATCAACGGCTGGAGAAAAATGATCCCTAAGATAAGCGATTAGATAAAATAGGCATGGGACATCAACAAAACAATAGAATACGTATTATCAGAAGCGTAGCAAGGGAGAAGCGAGCGGAGCGATCGCCCCGGACACCAAAGCAAAGGGGCGGCAACAGACGAGTATATATTTTGTTATACATAAATTTATATATTTATGGTAGTAAACGCTATATATTTATTACTTGGCGCACAATTTAAATATTATTTATGAAATTACGAGAGCTTGGAGACGGTATATTTCTTCGTAGTCTTGTCCTAGTTTTGCAAAACTTCTAGGCTACAATATTACGAATTATTATCTATGAATAATATAAGACCAGAAAACACAGTGCCCCTAGCGAAACAAGTCATAATATCGTATCCAATGTGGATTTATGTTAAAAATCATTAAATCTTCATTTAATCTACATTGAAACCTCGAACTATCGTTTTTGAAGGGATCGAGACAGGAAATCGACGAAAGCGGGAAAAAGGTTGTAAAAGTTAAAAAATAACACGAGAATACAAAAAATATCTATCCTGAAAATTATGATTATTTTCAAATAATATTACTGCCCATAACAATAAACAAACTACTATCTTCGTGGAACAGTTGCGTATTTTTCACAAATAACATTTATAGACTATACGTGAATCACAACCTATGGTGGCTGATTTATAGCGAAAATGCGCATATGATTTCCCCAATATTGTAATAGGTATTAGAGAAACATTTTATTCAATTATGATTTCAGCTTCAAGGTGGGCTCGATAATTCTCTCTTGAATTAAGAAATGATAATTACTTAGTGGAGAATCACATAGCACAACTAGGTGAACTAAATGAGACGAAAGAGTAGAATAAACTACACACGTCGAATCGAAACTGGACACCGATATTGTATTAAGATTCCCATCTTTCACTCTGTCTTTCTCAGAGGTTGCTGGCTTAGAGTTGGGGAGACTAAACATGCGTGCTAGTAATACTTATTACTTTCTCCATATACGAAGTATAGAGAAAGTATTGTTTTCATGAAAAAAATCGAATTCGAGATTTCAACGGAAATACATGTTTTAAGGTCCCCTAAACACGTTTTGACTATTTTCTCGATGATGTCCGTGTGTCTGTCTGTATGTGATAGATTTTTGTGGGCGCTCTAACTCAAAAACTATTAATCAGGTCAACGCAAAATTTTATATTTAATATTTTTATAAAAGTTAGAAGATCTGATTAGTTTTTGGTAAAAATCGGTCGATCGGAAGTGGGTGTTTACTCTTGTCACTTATCCGTTATTTTGAAATATTTGCTTTAATATTTGATAACTGTAAAAATGTATCGGAATAAATGTTGTAGGAAATTTCACTTTCTACAACCTTTATTTGATACATATTTCCATATAATGCATTGTTTAAGAGATATCTTATATTTTTAGCTGCCACCACCACGCCACCTACCGAAGACTATTGTTAACAATTGACGCTTAGTTACGTCTTAGTAACGCTCCTTTTTCTTTTCTCAATATTCAACCGGAAGTAAATATTGACAACGATCCCAGAGCTAACAACATGTAATTTGCCATATAAATATGGAGAAATTCATGTGTTGCCCACATCAGTCTATTTTAAAATGATTTGCTGATTCCCTCTTGCCTGCGCCCAATGGGTATCTAAGAGGTATTGCAAAGAGTAGGTGGTCACTTTCAAAAGTTTAGGAAGAAAGGTGACTTCCTTATATTTCTAATTAATTTTTAGTAATAGGCAATACTTTCTCTGTCACCTCAGAAATAATTCGGGATTACATGCTGGACCACAAAGTGCCAAGCCCAAGATAAGTCGTATTCCAACTGCCATATTCGTCTTTTGTAGGGTTTAAGCATTTTAAGCAAATGGATGCTGTAGAATGGACGGTTATTCTACTTCTTAAAATTGTTATTCGAAATGTATTAATTTATATTCTAAAATAATCAAGGAGAGACATTAGAGACTACATTTTTGCAATGGCCACCCACACAAGAGAAGAAAATGAAGACCAATCTAGGTAAATTGTAAAACAGGACCAAGAAATCGCGAACGATCGCCGCGGGAAAGCGATACTTTACGGAGCGATGAATGCGATATAATTTAGCACAGTTTATAAAAGGCTTTTGTGGAGATTAAACAAAATGAACGATACATTAAAGAAAACGATGCATACGGAAAAGATAAATCGAGGTTTCACCGTATTCATAAATACGCTAATATTTCTTTCTATTCTTGGAGCATTGTAAGTTATGCACGATTGGCAAAATGAAAGTAATATAAAATACAATTCAGATATCTGTACTAAATTTCTTAAGAAATTAATCAAAATCTCAAAGGTATATAAATATCGGTGAAGATCGAAATGTTTCATTCAATCAGTATTTGCCATACTAATCTGATGCATATTTTAATTTTAATATATTAACTATCTTAAATGTGCATCTATTAGTATAAATACTGGAATTATATAAAATCAGTTCACGAGCAACTAAAATCATTTTCGCGTGTTTTAATTTAATCAGAGTTTGGCTAACCAAGGTGCATTAAATCTCATATTCACTGAGGCCTAAATCAATTATTAGAAAAAAACCGCTCCGAAGAAAGTGGATCTGTCGAGGACGCTTGCGCAAATGAGGTTGCTAAGGCAACGGGACTGCACCAATCAAGCGTTCGTCATTGATTGTCTAATTTTAGAGTGAGTGACTCTGGAGGGGATTATAAGAAATATTTTTGCCCACGATAAACTCTTCGAAGCCGAACCTCATTTTAAGCCACGACCATCAATGAAACTGCTGCCATTCGCATACGAAATTCGATAGTTTTCTATCAACCTCTGTCCATAGTAGAGCAGTATTTTCAAAACAGGTTGCCGGAGACTATAATTGAGTCTGCCATTGAAAATTGTAATAATATAATAAAATTTTGATTTTAAAATGTTAATAAGAATATGTGATAAAATATTATTTTTTTGGTCATATCCGGCTGGAGACATGGTAGCATTACGGTATAATTGCCTGCGTATTTTAATAGCAATATAAATATTTGTGTATGCATGCTTATGTGTGTGTACCGTATATGCGTGAGTTTAAATATGTTTATATATTTTTCAAATAATGTTTTTCGTTAATACGGAAATGCAATCGGAGTAGAATATGAATCCCGTAAGCACATCTCATCTGTCTGTCCGTCCGCACGTTTGTCGACTTTCATTTTTTTAAACCGCTTGACGGGTTTTGATTTAAGTACGAGTGATCCTTATTGAAATTTATTGCCGTACTACCCAATAGCAAAAGTAAGTAAATTTAAAAATTTATTGTATTATTTTTATTGTAATATGACATCAAAAGTGATATATTAATAGAAATAATAAATAATAAAAATCGTTTGCAACTTAAAATAACTCTTTCCCGAGCGAAGCCGGGCGTTTCTGCTAGTATGTGATAAATGTAAAAAAGTACTGGAATAAAAGTTATAGGAATGTTTATTTTCTACAGTGTTCGTTTGAAACATTTTCCATATAACACATTGTTAAGAGATATTTTAAAATCTATATTTTTTAGCTGCCACCACCACACCACATACCGGAGACTATTTACGATTTGTTATGTCTTAGTAACTCTCCTTTTTATGCGTTCTTTGCCAGTAAAGCGGTAATACCTAAACGCCTTATGGGCACGTCTGGTCCATCCGTCGAAACTTTCATCTCCTAAACCGCTGGACAAATTTTAATTAAGTATGAGTGATCGTTATTAAAAATCATCACTCAATTGTGATTTTTAACTGAATCCGTCAATTAGAACTTCAACTTTACATAAGCACTTAAATAAACGTATACTCGTATCTCGTTAAATGGCTTCCGTCAAGCAACAATTAAATACCATATTTTTCTCTCCCTAGCTCTTATAAGATCTGTAAGGCATAGATTAAAAAATTTATTTGGAGAGAAGACATCATTTACCACAAAAAATCCACAAGACCACATAATTACGACTTCAAGTTTCGGAGACAAAAATTCGAGAAAATCCCAACCATAAGTTCACATATTTTGTTTACATCGATCGCTACGACGATTATGGCGGCAAACGACAGTTAAAAATCTGATGTGGCCACCACATGACATTTCCATATCTGCAATATTTCTAAAAATTCAAAATGGGTTACATAATAATAAATATTTTAAGAAATCGAGAAAATTTTAGACTTTAAAAAGAACAGAAATAAACTCAAACCATAGCCTTCTGATATTGGATATAGCCACAAAGCTCCAACAATTAAGAAAAGAAAAAGGAATTGGAATAAAAGTTGTAGGAATTTAATTTTCTACGACCTTTGTTTAAAACATATTTCCATATAATACATTGTTTAAAAGATATTTTTAGCTGCCACCACCACGCCACCTACCGACGACTATTATTAACAATAGACGCTTAGTTACGTCTTAGTAACGCTCCTTTTTCTTTTCCGTTACTATCACTTCCCTGGTAAACAGGGTCGTAACTACTATGCCGCAAGGTCCGCCACCGCGGGGGAGGGGGGTGACTGACGGGTCTGGAGGCCCGCGCCATCGGGGGGTGCACACGGTGCAAATAACCGGGGCCCGTGACTTAGAGGTGCCCGAACTCGAGCAGTCATGTATGAACATTCCTGCGTGTCTTACAAAATCATATTATAAAGACTGAGCTACGATAGGCAATGGAGAATTTGAAAAAATCAGTTGTTGAATCTTGACAGCGGAAAATTACAATTACATAATTATGGTGGTGGGAAGTGGCGGCAATGGGCCCGAGGGCAGGAGAAGCACCGAGGCCCAGGATTTCTCTCCCGGGCCATGCATCGGCCCAGCATTGTGTACAAGTCGTTACTGAAATTCTTATTTTTTTCACGCACTATAAACTTGCAGATCGCTCAGCCTAAAGAAGTTATATGTATATTATTCCTCGAGAGCCATCTGGATGACTCAAACGAAAGGAAAAAGGGCCTTTTATTCATTAGGCGTAAGAACAAAATAGTGAAGAAGGCTGAGCTCAGAACGGTAGAATCTAGTTGGTGTGCATCGCTTGAAGTGTGACCACGTTATTCTGAGAGGATTATCGAAAAACCTGGAATATTTTTCGGTCTCTTTGAAGAAAGAAATATTCGAGTAATTTGGTAGTTAAAACACTACAATGTATTCTTTATTTTACTGCATTATAAAGTGTGCAAGGTATTATTCTTTATTCCGTATTGCTGCTGCTTGTGCAAGGTTGAATCACCGGCCCCTATTAAAATCATCTCGGCTTTTGTGATTTCAGTGAAAAATGAAGTATTTAGCCGTAAGTGCTTAAATATATCTATATCGTCGCAAAAGTTAGGATTTTTCACAGATCATCATCAGGATATTTATATAAATTCTTGTTATTACATGAACAATAATAATCGCATTATTAGAGTACCATCGTCACAAATCCCTGGTGGAAAATCGTCCCTGTAACACACCTGCATTTTAGAAGAAAATACCAAATAAAAAATCGGGAAATCGAAAAATTCGTAAGTAAGAGTAAAATTAGTTTATTAAATAATAAGACACCCTGCAACAATTTTAATCATTTTACTTTATTATTTAGATTGGAGACTTTCCTAGCTCGTTCAAATATACTTTTACGATTACAATCTCCTAGCATATATATATATATATATATATATATATATATATATATATATATATATATACATATATATATATATCAATTCATTTTGAATCGTTTTACCGCAGTAATGAATGTGGGTATCAGACGATCAAATTTGCCTTGTAGTTCCCCGAGATTTATAAAATGACCATTATGCTGTTTAAATAATCTATCTGTGCAGCCACGAAAAGCTAAATTATTTTTGGCCAATTATAAGGTTACTATACTAATTAACCTTTCTAGCAAAATTCTCCAATGACTTCTTTAATTCTTAATAAATGTTTGCACATCTTTAAATTTATATTTTTGTTAAGCCGGAGATCCATTTCAAGCCACATTTTATGGCATTTCAAATGTTGAGGCGAATTTTTTCATGTGATTTTATGCATTTGCTAAGATGCTTCCAATCGCTCACTCCCTTATTTGCTAAACTACTTCTACTTAATAGATCAAAGAGCGTACAGCAGAAGCAAAAACTGCGTTTTTGCTCTCTTCAAAAATGTTTCGCCGTTACTTATTTTCCTATAACGCATCGAAATAGAAAAACTGCGATTACTCGAGTCTTTCGGAAAATTAAAATCATTTCTCAAAGTAGATACACAAATCATTATAATATGATAGAATTTAGAAGGTCATAAATTATCAGACCAAAGGCTAATATCGACAAACCGCTTTGAAACGTTTGTTGTAAGATTAAAATCTTCCTTAGCATTGACTTATTTTGTCTTACCAAAGAAATGTACCAAAAGATTGTTCTATTCGTCAAATATGCTATTCCTCTGTATCTTGTAAATAAAATTATATATTAAAAAGTACATTATATCATTTATATCAAAATTTTTGAAGCGAGTGTAGAATGATTTAAGTGTGGTTGTTTTGAAGGGGGTCCATTCGAAAATTTCACAGGGGGCCAAGAATTTGTAGCTACCCCACTGCTGGTAAAGAACGTCTAATTATTTAATAAATTATATGAAACTAGCTAATTGCCCGGACTTTGCTCCCGGTTCACAGTTTCGAGTTTTTCATGCTAATATTTCCATTCAAACTCAAGGCACTCTTGAGATAAGTGACCGTAAGCTTTCAAATAAGTGGTTACACACCTCCGCAGGTTCTTTCATTGGCTCTCACTTTTAGGTATGTAGTCGTGTGTTGGCCACATGAAAATACGAAACTTACGTTTCACGACGTCAGAGCGACTTAGGCTTTCAAATGAGCCGTCATATATCTCGGTTCCGTTCACTCTCAATTTTAGCTGTCGGAAATTCATGTGCTGTCCACAGGAAATACCAATATTGTTTCAATGTTCCACAGTTCATCCATTCATTATATCATTTTAAGTCTAAATCCAAAATTTGGTTGATATGGTGCTAAAAATGTCGGCGTTATAGCCGTTCAAAGAGCATTACATACGTACAGGCAGGTAAACTTAAGAGGTTGAAATTTCGTCCCCAAACCCCGACTACACTTTCTTTTGATCGTATAAGATAGCATGCCAAGTTTGGTGGCTCTAGGATCAAGCGTGCGGATTTGCATAGCCGGACTAACAGATAAACACTTTGAATTATATTATAGATTTAACGCGTTTGTTAAAAATTCCATTTGTAAAGTTTGACTCCGAATTAAAAAATTATATATTTTTGGAAAAGCAACTTTTATTGCGTAATAAAAAGTAAAAATACTTTTTATTACCCAATTAAAGTTGATTTTACTATTTACAAATTATTTTATTTCCAATTTAGTGTTTGTTTCTCTTAAAGCTCCTAATTTGATCATTAAAATTATGACATGATTAAATTTTATATTTTTCGCCGAATAAAATTTACTGAGTAAAGAGTAAATTGCACAACTGCCTGTCTTAGAATAGATCTGCATTGAGGTGACCAAATGCGCAAGCAGTCTAACCACTAATATAACCTTGAGTACGAAGCAGGGTTTCTTAGAAGCCATTTTGTATTCATTTTCTCTGTCTTCACTAGACAAGAGAACAATTGCGTTGAAAATTAAATCCTCCAGAGATAAAGAGAGAGCAAATGAAGTAATTTACACAAATACAAAATGCCCCTTCTCTGTTGAACGTGATAATACCTCGTATAAATGGTTACATTTTCATTACAGTAAGTCTTACAGAGGAAAGTTAGTGTTGATATGACCTAATGGTTCTAGTAATGTGCGCAGGATTACTGGCAAATGGCGAATTTAACTGTAACTACAGGAGGAAAACTCGTTTGAGGCAATCCATCATCCTGTTAAATGCTTATTGTTTTTTCCATGCTATGACTCGGAAAAATATTTTTTAATGTGAGCCACAGCCACTGAAAACCCGTTATAATTTCCTATTTATCTGTGCCTTATCTGTTTTCAATATCTATCAATTGATACGGCGTGTTATTATTTATGGCTTAGTTTCGAAGGAATGTTTCACTGTAAATCGTTAGCTCCTCATATCTCCCTTTAAATCACCGGTGCGTGTACATGTCACTTTATCCTCGCCAATTAAGTTATTAAGAAATAGAAACTGCGGTTGGCGAGGGCTAGGGCTTATGGGCAAGGGCGGCTTAAGAAATCTGGCGCCCCTGTGCTATTGCAACTAAAAGCGCTAATGCGACTTTTTTCTAATTGATGTCTAATTGTTTTATTTAAAACTAGCTGGAGTTACCCGGCTTCGCTCGGGAAAAAATTTTCTTTTAAGTAGCAAATGATTTTTATTTCTCGGGGCCCCGCGCTGTCGGTGCCCCCAAATTTCTCAAATGTGTTATTCGGAGAAGAGGTTCACACGGAATTTTAACTACCACCTAAAGACACCATTGAAATTTTTCAGTCAGGCTTGTGCTCGTGGGTGTATCTCAAGGGCGAATCCATCATATAATCAAGGCAGACTGCTTTTCCAAGAATATTTGGCATAATCGAGCAGTTTTATTAAAATAGAAATTACTCCGAGTGCACCGTAAGCCCTGAATTTTCGTTCCCCATTCCTTAATTACGCAAGCGATGTTTACGTCAACATTTAAAATTTTATCCATTGTACTGTAAAGTTTTACCATTAATATAATTACGCATTAACGTCTTGCTTAATATCCACATGGATAGATGCACCGAAGCCTTTAAAGCAGCAATAAAATTATATGGACTATGTCAATACTATTAGCCAAAACGTAAAGAATAAACAACATCTTGGATACCGAACAAATGTAAGTAGATGTATCGATTTATGTTGCGATCTTTCAATGTTAATGGTAAAAGATAGCATTGTTAAAATATTCCTTAAAAATCATTTGACATTATAAAATTATTCATAGACTATATTTAGGCATAAATCCATTTGTATCCTTTATCTTTGCGTTGGCTATTCTTCCTCTACGGTGTGCCACGGCGTGGACTTTCCTTGCATTAATCTTTACGTGGCTATTTCCCTTTGAGGAGGACAACAATTAAGAAATTTACCTTTGTTGCCGCCTGGAAAATGTTAATAAATTTTGCGCTTAAAGGATAATTTCGAGCGATTTAACATGTAATACCACTAAACATGAACAGAATAAAAACATTCAGTCTTTCGTGCGTAAAATAAGCCATTTTCCCTGATCGTGAGTTACTATTTAGGTATATTTATATCCACATCAGTGAATGGCTGCACGGCATTTTGGGGTTTCTCCACGCCATTTCCCATGCATTCTTATGGAAATAGTATTTCGTTGACTCCATGGGGTATAAGAGAGTCCACGGTCTGCAAACCTAGACCATGCTCTTCCTTTTGTCCATAGGATGGCCCATGAAGCTTTTGAATTCGATAGCTTCAATGGTGTAAAAACGTATAAGGGATATACAAACATACATATATACACACATTCATTTTTACTTTCTCCATATACGAGTACGTAGTATAGGGGAAGTATTGCATTCATGAAAAAAATCAACTTCGAGATTTCAACGGAAATACACGTTTTGAGGTCTCCTGAACACGTTTAGACCATTTTCACGATGATGTCTGTGTGTGTGTTTGCGTGTGTGTTTGCATGTGTTTTTGCGTGCGTGTGTTTGTGTGTGTGTTTTTGCGCGCGCGCGCGCGCGCGCGCGCGTGTGTGTGTGTGTGTGTGTGTGTGTTTGTGTGTGTGTTTGTGTGTGTTTGTGTGTGTGTGTGTGTGTTTGTGTGTGTGTGTGTGTGCGTGTGTGTGCGCGTGCGTGTGTGTGCGTGCGTGTGTGTGTGTGCGTGCGTGTGTGTGCGTGTGCGTGCGCGTGTGCGTGTGTGTGTGGGGTAGCTTTTTGTGGGTGCTCTAACTCAAAAACTATTAATCAGGTCAACGCGAAATTTTATATTTACATTTTTATAAATGTCACAAGAATTGATTAGTTTTTGTTAGAAATCGGTCGACCAAAAGTGGGTGTTTACTCTTGTCACATCCGTTATTTTGAAATATTTGCTTTAATATTCGATAGATGTAAAAATATATTAGAGTAAAAGCTGTAGGAAATTTAAATTTCTACAACCTTTGTTTGAAACATTTTTCCATATAATGCATTGTTTAAGAGATATCTTATATTTTAGCTGCCACCACCACGCCACCTACCGACAACTATTGTTAACAATTGACGCTTAGTTACATCTTAGTAACGCTCCAATTTCTTTTCTTAATCGTTGGAGCTTTGTTGCTATAGCCAATATCAGAAGGCTATGGTTTGAGTTTATTTCTGTTCTTTGTAAAGTCTAAAATTTTCTCGCAGTTTCTTAAAATATTTATTATTATGTAACCTTTTTGGAAATTTTAGAAATATTACAGATATGGAGAAAGTTATGTGGTGGCCACATCAGATTTTTATATATTAGATACATAACAAGCGATTAGAATATCACATAAACAGTTTATTGATATTTGCAATTTTTTGTTTTTGGTCTTCAAGTAAAGTGAATTTAAAGTATTTTCGCCCCATTGGGCTTGACGCCCCTGTGCAATGGAACCAATGGCACATGCTATAAACCACCATTGCTTATGGGAATTTGCGGGTTAGGGAGTGTGATCACTGAGATACATACTTAAAATCTCATAATGTACACTTCAAGATTGAAATTAAGTATGCAATATTAAAAAACAGGTTTATTGTATAAAAATACAAAATAAATACGTTCAAAGTACGTATATGTACTGTAAATTTATAATATAACGGCAGAGCAGCAGTGGGGTAGCGAGGGGGGAGCAGAGGGGGGCAGTTGCCCCTGGGCGCAGGGCTAAAGTGGCGCAAACTCATGAACCGAAAATTAACGTTTCTGTTTATAAACAATGATAATATTATGATATATGCCGAATTAAAATACTAGCATAGTATGATTGGGTTTCCACCATTCCCCACATTACAATTATCAGGAAAATTGTACAGGGAGCAAAGGGAGGGAGCGCATCTCTATGACTTGCCTCCTGGCGGAGGAAAACCTAGATTACGTCACTGCAGAACAGCCCCTGCTGGGGCCGACCGCCCGGCATTACGCTTCAAAGAAAGCCGATAAAACCGTTGCTTCCGTTAAATTCCTCAAACCTCCACCTCCAGACTAACTCGTTGTCTTATCGAGAGCTAAAAAATTCTCTTTCCTAAGTCTCTTCTTATTGTAAAGACTAGTTAGTACGTTGTTTCTTTATTAACATAAATTTTAGTATTATAAAAATTAGCCAATTAGACGCGGCTGCGCGGAGACTGGATACAGAGGCTGGCAAAACCATGTACATACAGTTTATCAACTGCAGTTACTTAAAACCGAGGTTGGCGAGAGGAGACTGTATATTCACTAAATACCCCTGAGAGCGAGTAATTTTTATATGAAATGCGCATGAGGTTGACTCATGCCTTTGATGGCTATCTGAGAATTTGATATCATCATTGGACACAAGGCGCTCCCCTCTCTCATTTCCCCTCCACTACAACCCTATCCCCACTCCCCTCCAGCTCTATCCCCACTCCCCTCCAGCCCTATCCCCACTCCCCTCCAGCCCTATCCCCACTCCCCTCCAGCCCTATCCCCACTCCCCTCCAGCTCTATCCCCACTCCCCTCCAGCCCTATCCTCACTCCTCTCCAGCCCTGTCCCCACTCCCCTCCTGCCCTATCCCCACTCCCCTCCTGCCCTATCCCCACTCCCCTCTAGCTCTATCCCCATTCCCCTCCAGCCCAATCCCCATTCCCCTCCAGCCCTGTCCCCACTCCCCTCCAGCCCTATCCCCTCTCCCCTCCAGCTCTATCCCCACTCCCTTCCAGCCCTGTCCCCACTCCCCTCCAGCCCTGTCCCCACTCCTCTTCAGCCCTTTCCTCACTCCCCTTATTCCCCTCCGTTGCTTTCTCCCTCCATCCTGTAACTCCTTTCTCGCACTTCTCCCTTCGCCGCTATATCTCGCATTTCCTCGGGTGCCTTTGATGAGGCCGATATCACAACTCAATTTGTTCCGATTGGATATCGAAAGTATTGCATTTTGAGTGTTTTTAATGGAATCGAGCCAAAAAAATTCGATTAATTGTTTTTCCATTTGATAATTTGATAGTGATAACAAATAATTGAACTTTGGAATTCTCCGCCGATGACAGTTTTCTATTTTGCATTACGAATGATATAGATAAAATACCATAGAATGAGTCCTCTTTCGTCCAATGGCTCTAATTTTTACTAAAACAAACAAGAAGTCCAAACCAGGACTAATGCAGGCTGGTTTCCCAAAGTTGACGTCCCGAATTGATTACTTATATTGACAGGAAATGTTTCAATATGTGTTAGCCATTCCAAGGAATTCTCATACCATAAATACCATTTGTAATTCATAGTTTATCAATGACTTGCTCAAACGCCCGGCTTCGCTCGGGAATGCGTTTTCTTTTAAGTAGCCAACGATTTTTATTATTTATTATTTTTATTGATTTATCACTTTTGATGCCCTATTACAATAAAAGTAATACAATCAATTTTGAAATTTACTTACTTTTGCTGTTGGGTGCCCCAAGATATGAATTGCTGGTTAAGGTGTTTGGGAGCGGAGCCCTCCCAAAAAAAGTTCCCAACTTTACCAAACGTTCCCCATTCCTTTAATTGCGCAAGCGATGTTTACATTAACATTTACTATTTTATGTAATGTATTGTAAAGTTTTACCATTAATAGAATTACGCATTGTCTTAGTTAATAGTCACATGGAGATGCACCGAAGCAGCAATAAAATTATGTGGATTACGTCAATACTATTAGCCAAAACGTGAAAAATAAACATCATCTTGGTAGACCCCATGGAGTATAAGAGACCCCACGGTCTGCGAACCTAGACCAAGTTCTTCTTTTGGTCCATAGGATGGCCCATGAAACTTTTTAATTCGATAGCTTCAACGGTATAAAAACGTATAAATAACATACATACACACATACACTAAAATATTTATATGATAGAGAGAGTGGCGGCTCGTAGCTAAAATTAGTGGGGGTGCTACTCCAGAAAATTTTTAGCCTTTGTTTGAAAATTGTGTAAAAGGAAAAAAACATGTATAAAAAAAAATTTATTCAGGAACTTGATAAAATCTTAACAAAAAAAAACCAAACATTTTTTACTTAGAATAGCTGGAAGCAGAATAATAATCTAATTCTACACTCTTCTACACTTTATCACATTCAAGAGTATGGTACACGGTTTTTAAGCACAACACACGCTGAGTAAAAAAACTTCCTTCCACCATCACGCCAGAGAAGTCAAAATAGAAGTCAAAAGAGAAGTCAAGAGAGAAGTCAAGAGAGAGTCAAGGGAGAAGTCAAGAGAGAAGTCAAGGGAGAAGTCAAATGAGAAGTCAAAATAGAAGTCAAAAGAGAAGTCAAGAGAGAAGTCAAGGGAGAAGTCAAGAGAGAAGTCGAGGAAGAAGTCAAAATAGAAGTCAAAAGAGAAGTCAAGAGAGAAGTCAAGGGAGAAGTCAAGAGAGAAGTCAAGGAAGAAGTCAAAATAGAAGTCAAAAGAGAAGTCAAAAGAGAAGTCAAGAGAGAAGTCAAGGGAGAAGTCAAGAGAGAAGTCAAGGAAGAAGTCAAAATAGAAGTCAAAAGAGAAGTCAAAAGAGAAGTCAAGAGAGAAGTCAAGGGAGAAGTCAAGAGAGAAGTCAAGGAAGAAGTCAAAATAGAAGTCAAAAGAGAAGTCAAAAGAGAAGTCAAGAGAGAAGATAAAAGAGAAATCAAGAGAGAAGTCAAGAGAGAAGACAAGAAAGAAGTCAAAATAGAAGTCAAAAGAGAAGTCAAGAGAGAAGTCAAGGGAGAAGTCAAGGGAGAAGTCAAGAGAGAAGTCGAGGAAGAAGTCAAAAGAGAAGTCAAAAGAGAAGTCAAGAGAGAAGTCAAGGGAGAAGTCAAGAGAGAAGTCAAGGAAGAAGTCAAAATAGAAGTCAAAAGAGAAGTCAAAAGAGAAGTCAAGAGAGAAGTCAAGGGAGAAGTCAAGAGAGAAGTCGAGGAAGAAGTCAAAATAGAAGTCAAAAGAGAAGTCAAGAGAGAAGTCAAGGGAGAAGTCAAGAGAGAAGTCAAGGAAGAAGTCAAAATAGAAGTCAAAAGAGAAGTCAAAAGAGAAGTCAAGAGAGAAGTCAAGGGAGAAGTCAAGAGAGAAGTCAAGGAAGAAGTCAAAATAGAAGTCAAAAGAGAAGTCAAAAGAGAAGTCAAGAGAGAAGTCAAGGGAGAAGTCAAGAGAGAAGTCAAGGAAGAAGTCAAAATAGAAGTCAAAAGAGAAGTCAAAAGAGAAGTCAAGAGAGAAGATAAAAGAGAAATCAAGAGAGAAGTCAAGAGAGAAGACAAGAAAGAAGTCAAAATAGAAGTCAAAAGAGAAGTCAAGAGAGAAGTCAAGGGAGAAGTCAAAATGGAAGTCAAAAGAGAAGTCAAGGGAGAAGTCAAGGGAGAAGTCAAGAGGGAAGATAAAAGAGAAATCAAGAGAGAAGTCAAGAGAGAAGTCAAAAGAGAAGTCAAAAGAGAAGTCAAGAGAGAAGTCAAGAGAGAAGTCAAGGAAGAAGTCAAAATAGAAGTCAAAAGAGAAGTCAAAAGAGAAGTCAAGAGAGAAGATAAAAGAGAAATCAAGAGAGAAGTCAAGAGAGAAGTCAAGAGAGAAGTCAAGAAAGAAGTCAAAATAGAAGTCAAAAGAGAAGTCAAGAGAGAAGTCAAGGGAGAAGTCAAAATGGAAGTCAAAAGAGAAGTCAAGGGAGAAGTCAAGGGAGAAGTCAAGAGGGAAGATAAAAGAGAAATCAAGAGAGAAGTCAAGAGAGAAGTCAAAAGAGAAGTCAAAAGAGAAGTCAAGAGAGAAGTCAAGAGAGAAGTCAAGGAAGAAGTCAAAATAGAAGTCAAAAGAGAAGTCAAAAGAGAAGTCAAGAGAGAAGATAAAAGAGAAATCAAGAGAGAAGTCAAGAGAGAAGTCAAGAGAGAAGTCAAGAGAGAAGTCAAGAGAGAAGTCAAGAAAGAAGTCAAAATAGAAGTCAAAAGAGAAGTCAAGAGAGAAGTCAAGGGAGAAGTCAAAATGGAAGTCAAAAGAGAAGTCAAGGGAGAAGTCAAGAGAGAAGTCAAGAGGGAAGTCAAGAGAGAAGTCAAGGGAGAAGTCAAGGGAGAAGTCAAGGTGGAAGTCAAAATGGAAGTCAAAAGAGAAGTCAAGGGAGTAGTCAAGAGAGAAGTCAAGAGAGAAGTCAAAAGAGAAGTCAAGGGAGTAGTCAAGAGAGAAGTCAAGAGAGAAGTCAAAAGAGAAGTCAAGAGAGAAGTCAAAAGAGAAGTCAAAAGAGAAGTCAAGAGAGAAGTCAAGAGAGAAGTCAAGGAAGAAGTCAAAATAGAAGTCAAAAGAGAAGTCAAAAGAGAAGTCAAGAGAGAAGATAAAAGAGAAATCAAGAGAGAAGTCAAGAGAGAAGTCAAGAGAGAAGTCAAGAAAGAAGTCAAGAGAGAAGTTAAGAAAGAAGTCAAGAGAGAAGTCAAGAGAGAAGTCAAGAGAGAAGTCAAGATAGAAGTCACGATAGAAGTCAAGAGAGAAGTCAAGAGAGAAGTCAAGAGAGAAGTCAAGATAGAAGTCAAAAGAGAAGTCAAGGGAGAAGTCAAGGGAGAAGTCAAAATAGAGGTCAAAAGAGAAGTCAAGGGAGTAGTCAAGAGAGAAGTCAAGAGAGAAGTCAAAAGAGAAGTCAAGGGATTAGTCAAGAGAGAAGTCAAGAGAGAAGTCAAAAGAGAAGTCAAGGGAGAAGTCAAGGAAGAAGTCAAAATAGAGGTCAAAAGAGAAGTCAAGGGAGTAGTCAAGAGAGAAGTCAAGAGAGAAGTCAAGGGAGAAGTCAAAAGAGAAGTCAAGGGAGAAGTCAAGAGAGAAGTCAAGATAGAAGTCAAGAGAGAAGTCAAGAGAGAAGTCAAGAGAGAAGTCAAGATAGAAGTCAAAAGAGAAGTCAAGGGAGAAGTCAAGGGAGAAGTCAAAATAGAGGTCAAAAGAGAAGTCAAGGGAGTAGTCAAGAGAGAAGTCAAGAGAGAAGTCAAAAGAGAAGTCAAGGGATTAGTCAAGAGAGAAGTCAAGAGAGAAGTCAAAAGAGAAGTCAAGGGAGAAGTCAAAAGAGAAGTCAAGAGAGAAGTCAAGATAGAAGTCCAAAGAGAAGTCAAGAGAGAAGTCAAGGAAGAAGTCAAAATAGAGGTCAAAAGAGAAGTCAAGGGAGTAGTCAAGAGAGAAGTCAAGAGAGAAGTCAAGGGAGAAGTCAAAAGAGAAGTCAAGGGAGAAGTCAAGAGAGAAGTCAAGATAGAAGTCAAGAGAGAAGTCAAGAGAGAAGTCAAGAGAGAAGTCAAGATAGAAGTCAAAAGAGAAGTCAAGAGAGAAGTCAAGGAAGAAGTCAAAATAGAGGTCAAAAGAGAAGTCAAGGGAGTAGTCAAGAGAGAAGTCAAAAGAGAAGTCAAGGGAGAAGTCAAAAGAGAAGTCAAGGGAGAAGTCAAGGAAGAAGTCAAAATGGAAGTCAAAAGAGAAGTCAAAAGAGAAGTCAAGGGAGAAGTCAAGGAAGAAGTCAAAATGGAAGTCAAAAGAGAAGTCAAGGGAGAAGTCAAAAGAGAAGTCAAGGGAGAAGTCAAGAGAGAAGTCAAGAGAGAAGTCAAGAGAGAAGTCAAGGGAGAAGTCAAAAGAGAAGTCAAGAGAGAAGTCAAGAGAGAAGTCAAGAGAGAAGTCAAGATAGAAGTCAAGATAGAAGTCAAGAGAGAAGTCAAGAGAGAAGTCAAGAGAGAAGTCAAGAGAGAAGTCAAGATAGAAGTCAAGATAGAAGTCAAAAGAGAAGTCAAGGGAGAAGTCAAGGGAGAAGTCAAGGGAGAAGTCAAAAGAGAAGTCAAGAGAGAAGTCAAGGAAGAAGTCAAAATAGAGGTCAAAAGAGAAGTCAAGGGAGTAGTCAAGAGAGAAGTCAAGAGAGAAGTCAAGAGAGAAGTCAAGAGAGAAGTCAAGAGAGAAGTCAAGATAGAAGTCAAGATAGAAGTCAAGAGAGAAGTCAAGAGAGAAGTCAAGAAAGAAGTCAAGAGAGAAGTCAAGAGAGAAGTCAAGATAGAAGTCAAGATAGAAGTCAAGAGAGAAGTCAAGAGAGAAGTCAAGAGAGAAGTCAAGATAGAAGTCAAAAGAGAAGTCAAGGGAGAAGTCAAAATAGAGGTCAAAAGAGAAGTCAAGGGAGTAGTCAAGAGAGAAGTCAAGAGAGAAGTCAAAAGAGAAGTCAAGGGAGTAGTCAAGAGAGAAGTCAAGAGAGAAGTCAAAAGAGAAGTCAAGGGAGAAGTCAAAAGAGAAGTCAAGAGAGAAGTCAAGATAGAAGTCAAGATAGAAGTCAAGAGAGAAGTCAAGAGAGAAGTCAAGAGAGAAGTCAAGATAGAAGTCAAAATAGAAGTCAAGAGAGAAGTCAAGGAAGAAGTCAAAATAGAGGTCAAAAGAGAAGTCAAGGGAGTAGTCAAGAGAGAAGTCAAGAGAGAAGTCAAAAGAGAAGTCAAGGGAGTAGTCAAGAGAGAAGTCAAGAGAGAAGTCAAAAGAGAAGTCAAGGGAGAAGTCAAAAGAGAAGTCAAGAGAGAAGTCAAGAGAGAAGTCAAGATAGAAGTCAAAAGAGAAGTCAAGGGAGAAGTCAAAAGAGAAGTCAAGGGAGAAGTCAAGAGAGAAGTCAAGGGAGAAGTCAAAAGAGAAGTCAAGGGAGAAGTCAAATGAGAAGTCAAGAGAGAAGTCAAGGAAGAAGTCAAAATAGAGGTCAAAAGAGAAGTCAAGGGAGAAGTCAAAAGAGCAGTCAAGGGAGAAGTCAAAAGAGAAGTCAAGAGAGAAGTCAAGAGAGAAGTCAAGATAGAAGTCAAAAGAGAAGTCAAGGGATAAGTCAAAAGAGAAGTCAAGGGAGAAGTCAAGAGAGAAGTCAAGGGATAAGTCAAAAGAGAAGTCAAGGGAGAAGTCAAAAGAGAAGTCAAGGGAGAAGTCAAATGAGAAGTCAAGAGAGAAGTCAAGGAAGAAGTCAAAATAGAGGTCAAAAGAGAAGTCAAGGGAGAAGTCAAGAGAGAAGTCAAGAGAGAAGTCAAAAGAGAAGTCAAGGGAGAAGTCAAAAGAGAAGTCAAGAGAGAAGTCAAGGGAGAAGTCAAGGAAGAAGTCAAAATAGAAGTCAAAAGAGAAGTCTAAAGATAAGTCAAGGGAGAAGTCAAGAGAGAAGTCAAGACATAGAGAACAATTTAAAACAAATTGATAGAGCATTATCAGGTTTAAAATAATAAAAGTGTGGCGATTTTTTTCCTCCCCCCCTTTTACTCCCGCACTTATACGATAGCACTTAACGAATCGCATGTACGAACATGCAAGTACGAATATCGCTAGTTCGAATATCGCCGATATTTGTGATATCGCCGGACTGAACACCACGCCCACGGACGCCACGCCCTCCCGTGGTGCCTCTCTGCTTTATATACCCTAATTACCCCTCGCCTCTTTAACCTTCCCTCTTTCCCATGGTTATGCAAGAACAGTGGAAAAGCGACCAATCACCGGGAATAATTCAACCATTTCGAATTACCCGCCTGACGTCATTACCTCCCTCCTTCACCACCGGCGTCACGTGACAGTCCATTCCGATAGTGGCCTTCCGAGCGACGAGACGCACAGCAGAGCAACGAGTGAAGTCGACGCAGGTGTCCCACTCTAGAGTCCATACTACCCGGGAGAAAACATTCAGTGTTGAGTGGACATTGACCTACCGGGAGCCGGAAGAGTGACAGTAACTATTGGATGTGATTTAACTAAGTTTCGTTTCGAATCGCCTTCACCTACGAGGTGTATTTTGTTTTGTGGTATTACTTAAATCTATTCAAATTCAACTGTTGGATTGTTATATGTCTATATTTCTATGTTCTATTTATAGTTTGTCACATCAGTGGATGTTTTTGCACCGAAAATTATAGTTCGCTGCAAAAGCAATGCCAACATCTCTTTCTGACATATTTTGCATGTATTATTTTTTAAATAAACGGATTTAATAAATGTTACTGTTTATACGCTAATATATCTGGATCAACTGTCCATGCTCAAGCCTAGTTCAGTAATAATCGTCTCCATGGCAACGATCCGATAAAATGCGATTTAAAACGCAGAAACGCTATGTTTTGGTAGAAATTCAAGAAACTACGATCAATTATCAAAATTCAGTTATAAGAATTAGAATCTACAATCTTTTCCCCCTTAGAACACTACCAAACTCGCTCTGATATCACAATTTTAAGATATTTTAAAGTTTTAAAGAAAACATCTCTGCACGATGGATTTGAGACTTCATATGTAAAACAAATAGGTAAAACATGTTCCTGGAATCGAACCCGAGACTTCAATCTTCGCCAAATAAAATATAGCCCGGAGGTGGGACCTGGCAGCACGAGCCTCATACCAAGTTTCATGAGAATCGGTCCATTGGTGCAAAAGTTGTTAGTAGGGGACACACACACACAGACAGGACCATTTCATAAGGCTGTTTCCTTTGGAAACCAGCCTAAAAAACGCGACCAGCGAGGCCTTCGTTTTCGTAAGAGGATGGAATTCAGAATCTAAACTCCAAGTAAATCCAAATTTTAATCGCTCTGTTTCTGAATGCTCGGGAAAATTTGGACAGCGAGGGTTTCAATTGACCTTGGAGACCAGATTAGGAATTGCAGCAGAGGCAGGTGCAGATTCTTCAATGCGATTTTTAACGATTAATTAACCGATTAATCGTTAAAATTTTAATCGATTAAACTTGAATTGATCGATTAAAATGAATCCATTTTCGGTTATCAAAATGGCGGACAACAAAAGCGTGAAACCTATAACAGGAAAGTTAAATGAACATTTTGCGTTTGAGTTAAATTCAGATGGAAACGTTGATGATAGCGAAAAGGTTAAATGTCGTCATTGCAACAGTTAGCATATCATGGCTCTAATACGTCGTTGAGATATCACCTGCAGCACAAACATCCGCTGCAATATTAACGCGTACTTGCAAATGAAAAGAAACGTACTCCTGCTCAGCAACAGAATTCAATAACACAGTATGTACTATGTCAGAATGAGAAGCCAGTGATACTGGCGTTTACAGACCAACTCTTCAGATGATGAACCATATACAAAGGCACGCGTGGGAGTATCAGAACTGTCTCGCAACATAGAGGAAGATCGGATTCTGGAAACAGAGAATCCTCTCAAATGGTGGAAACTGAATCAACATCGTTTTCCTATGTTAGCTACTTTTACAAAGATTATTTTACGTGTACCAGCGACATCTGTCCGTGTGAACGACTGTTTCGTTCGTCTGGGTATATTGTTAACAATATGCGGGCGTCTTTACTACCAGGAAATGTGACTATGCTTTTTGTCTCCGAGAATGGTTAAGATAGATACAATTTGTCAGTTAATTAACTAATACTTACAAATTGAAATTGTCTTTGACATTTTTCAGTACTATTTATTGTTTTCTGCTTGAATGCAAGAGCATTTGCTATGTTAGGAGTTTATGATATGCAATTTGGCAAGTATGGTTAATAATTACAAATTTGTTGGTTTGAACTTTTTCAGTATTTTTATTGTTTTCATTATATTTTCAGGACGATATAACGTTATAAAAATTAACATTAAAAAGTCCTTTGTGGTTTAAAAAATTATATTTTATTTTTGATAATTTGTAAAATTGTTCGAATTGATCGATTAAAGAAATTTGATTAATCGATTATTTTTAAAAAATCAATCGCAGCCCTGTTCAATTGTAATTGATATGAGAAAACAAAAAACAGCGGAAGCATGGATGATCGAGCTTACCATTGCTCTGAATCCGATCGATGTAATAATCTACTTCTCTGGCCATAAAACGTTTTAATAAATACTATTTGCATTTCGACTCTAAAAGTAGACATCCTTAGTGGTAATTCACCAATTGAGGATAAGAAATGCTAATATGTGAATTGCAACTGGAGGGACTGCCTCATGGTTCGGGATAAAGCAACCGCTTTATGGCTTTAGTAATTATCCACAAGTGTGTGACTTTTATAGGAATCGTTTTGTTCAGTTGGAGTCGTTTTGTTTTTATGAAAACAGACAAAAATTGAAATGAAATGAAAATACCTTTCATGAATTCTCTATTGAGATGTTTGTTTACTTTCTCCATATACGTAGTATAGGGGAAAGTATTGTATTCATGAAAAAAATCGACTTCGAGATTTCAACGGAAATACATGTTTTGAGGTCCCCTGAACACGTTTTGACTATATTCTAGATGATGTCTGTGTGCCTGTCTGTCTGTATGTGATAGATTTTTGTGGGCGCTCTAACTCAAAAACTATTAATCAGGTCAACGCAAAATTTTATATTTTTATAAAAGTTAGAAGATCTGATTAGTTTTTGGTAAAAAACGGTCGATCGGAAGTGGGTGATTAATCTTGTCACTTGTCCGTTATTTTGAAATATTTGATTTAATATTTGATATATGTAAAGGTGTACTAGAATAAAAGTTGTAGGAAATTTAATTTTCAACAACCTATGTTTGAAACATTTTCCCATATAATGCATTGTTTAAGAGTTATCTTATATTTTTAGCTGCCACCTCCACGCCACCTACCGAAGACTATTGTTAACAATTGACGCTTAGTTACGACTAAGTAACGCTCCTTTTTATTTTCTTAATTGTTGGAGCTTTGTGGCTATATCCAATATCAGAAGACTATGGTTTGAGTTTATTTCTGTTCTTTGTAGTCTAAAATTTTCTCGCAGTTTCTTAAAATATTTATTACTAGCGCTGTATGACCCGGGTGCGATTCGGGATTGCACCCGCCCCCCTTTCACTCACCCATCCCACCGCCCGCCCCTATTTCACACATCCCTCCCAACGCCCGCCGAACGTCATAAAGTAGCGTAGGAAAATGGGTGTTCACGAAAAAATAGCCATATCTTTGAAACGGCTTACGTTAGAAGAATAAAATTATTCCTAAAACCTCTTCGAGATTCCGCTTAATCTTTCAATGAAAGTTTCGTGAAAATCGGCTCTGTTGATTCGGAGATCTCGCGTTGCAAACTTTCAAACTCATCTATCATTAAGCCTTTTATATATATACGGATTATGTAACCTATTTAGAATATTTACAGGTATGGAGAAAGTCATGTGGTGGCCACATAAGATTTTTTTGAAATATTTGCTTTAATATTTAATTAATGCAAAACAATACTGGAATAAATGTTGTAGGAAATTTAATTTTCTACAACTTATGTTGTATCGCATTTGGTTTGTACTGCATTCTTCTATTTTAAAATTCATTTTAAAAGGAAAGGTGAATCGGACTACCAAAACATGAATTATGATCAATGAAACTATTTTATTAGATTACAGGTACAAAACACAAAAAATTGGTATGAGAAATTATTTGATGTTTCCAATCAAAATTGAATATTTCATTTAATTTAGAATATTTCAAACTCATGTGGTTCCTCTTCATGTTACTAATAACCTGTGTTTAAAATATACATTTCAAAAAACTCTTAGTGGCAGGTTATTAGTAAGCCGAAGAGGAACGACATGGATTCAAAACGATCTAAAATAAATGAAATAGCTTTGATTGGAAACATCAACTAATTTATTATACCTATAAATATACATCAATCAAGTAATAATAGAGTGATATCAATGAAAATATACAATTACAAATATTGATTTGATTCCTCCTTCTCATCTTATAACAGTATTTTCATTATGTGTATTTAAGTGGACATTAATTTTTGCTTGTGGGGATATTTTTTTAAGCTTTAATGCCACCAAATTTCCAAAGACACTCTTCATCTTCTTCATTTTGGGCCTGAACATCTTGTAAATGTTCAACCCTCTTCAAAATGTTTTGGAGGATGTTTATAGTGGATTGGATGAGGTTAGAGTCATCCTCTTGGACTCTCTTCCTCTTCTTGCGGTGGCTAGGGAGTAATGGTGCTGGAGAGGGAGCTGTGGTAGTAGTTTCCACTGGTGATGGATGAACTGGTACCTGCAGGAACTGTTATCACTATTGGGCTACCTGCTCCTCTATGGCCATTAAGTCAGGACTATACCATTTTGTGCCCTCTGATGCCCCTGGAGTTAGCTCCCTTTCTCTATGTCCATGAGTTTCATACTGAAATAAAATTAACAAATGTAAATGCAAGTTTCATAAACTCTCAGAGGTTTTTTATTAAAAAGAAATTAATCAATTCACATATCATTTACCTTTGTTTACCTCCCCGGAGAAATTATTAAACTTTTATTTAATTTATTTAGTGTTGAAATGCCATGTAAGTTCTATAATTATATAATACCTGATACAATGTGATTTGAATTTAATGTGATTTTTTATAATTGTAATGAAAAGCTATTTATGTCATTCAAACTTGAAACTAATATTTATTTTAAAAATAACCCCAGTGTTTTAATTTTCCCTCATGGGGGACATTGTCTGGATTCAGCACTGAACTCCATGTTGGGAGATTTATTTGGGGAGGATTCAAAGTAGGACTATTACATTGGCAGTGGCTGACAAACTCACAAAACAACTGGTTGTTGGTTCTTCAAAAAACTATTACCTAAATAAAAAAGTGGACAAAATTGTTGGATAGATAAAAAAGGAAATTATTATGACACTGGGCAGTGCAGTGTGCAGGAGAACTCTAGCCAAGACTGACTTCTATCCTCCTCTCCTAAAATTGCCCCATGATAACTCAGTCCTTATTGTACTTTCAAAATGTGTAAATGTGTAAGTTTTTGTGTGGAATATAGGTATTCGCTTCAAGGTAGTTTTAAATAAGCTTTGATTAAAATCAGTACAGTCATCCTCCAGGTTTAACTGTCAACAGAAATGTAATTGTAAGGAATAAATTTGTAAAACATTCATTGCATATTGAAGGCTGACAAGGATTCACAATTGATACAAACTGTTATTATGAAGTGAAGGAATAAATAAGAGAAGTGTGACTGATAAATCGAATATTTTAAAAGAAATATTATGACAGTGTTAAATCAGCAAGCTTTTATTTTTCCCTTTAATTTAATTTTGTAATTTCTTGCTGTGTCCTACAAGCGAGAGGGAATGGAATCAGATTTCTAACAACTTATGGCAACCTTGGAATTTCCCTAATTGTTTAGGGGCAATTGATAGTAGCTCAATAACTTTGGCCAAAACTAACAAAAGTGGAATACTCCTTTTGCCAAAACAACAAGTTGTTTTGGCTAAAGGAGTATTCCACTTTTGTTTAGGGGCAATTGATGGAAAGCACATCGCCTTCCAGTCACCAAGCTCTTCAGGCACTTTTTATAGAAATTATAAAAATTTTGACAGTATTGTTCTCCTAGCTGTAGCTGATGCAGACTATAAGTTATTGTTTGTTGATGTTGGTTGTAATGATCACATTAGTGATGGGGAGTCTATCAAAACAGCATTTTATCAGATTTAATGACTTCAAACACACTATGTTTTCCTCCACCAAGACATCTGCCACAAACAGATAAAGAAGTACCTTTTGTATTTTTAGCTGATGATGCTTTTCCTTTACATACAAATAAAATTAAACCATATAGGCATAGAAATATAAGTGAAAATTCAAGAATTTTTAATTACAGATTGAGTAGAGCAAGGAGAGTTGTGGAAAATGCATTTGGTATTTTGAGCAATTGTTTTAAGATAAAAAAAAATCAACTTTTCTGTTGAAGAAGTGCAATTAATTACACAAGCTGGATGTGCTTTTTGTAACTTTTTAATAACTGAATGCAATAATTCATATTTAGTTAATATGGTTGATTATGAGGACTTGAATGAAATAGTTTTTAGGTCAGTTGAATGAAGAAATGGAATTTATTTGAGAGGTCTATCACGTTTTGGGGAAAATAGGAGTGGTTGAGAGGCTAACTTAATAAGAGATACTTTCAGGCATTTTTTCAATTCAGCTGGATTTGTGCCATAGCAGTGGGAAGCTGTTAAAAGATTTAACTTTCAATGGTTCAGTTAAGAAATGTGTGCTTGTATTTGTTTTTTCCTTTAAAAAAATATGAATGTCTGCAAAACTGATGACTTCTTGAGCAATATTAAATTCTGTTATATGTTAAATGCATGTATTTGTGGAAGCAGTGTATAAAAATGAAACTTAGATACATTAAACCATTCATTGTTGCAAATTGTAATGTGATTTTGAATTACCCAAAACCAATTTACCTCACATCAGGGGTATATCTAGAAACTTTCCGGGGGAGGGGGGGGGGGTGATTACGGAACGTTTACCCACGTGAGTGGGGAATATTTTAATAATAACCCTCAATTTTGTCAAAATTACTGTATTTCCTTATTTTTAAAATAATTAACCATTGTAAATGTTATAATATTGTGATAACTAGCATAAACAAATTGTATATAGTATATATGAAATGTATTTTTCTAACAACATTTAGTTTGGGTTCCTCGTCATAACTTCTATTATGTGAAAATATCATATTATATACTTTTATTTTTATCCTAAGGGTAAAAAACACTAATATCTAAAATAGGTAAGAAATACGTTTTATTAATTTTATATTGTAACAAATATGATTACATGAATTTCAAATTTGGAATTTAATCTAACTACATGAATATAATACAGCCATCCACAAACCAGTGCTCTCCTGTACATTTTGATATAAATTATTATCTTAGAATGTAAAATCGACCAGTCGATTACCAGAATTTGCAAATCGATCTAAAATCTCTTCCGGGTTCAGGTGAATATCCTGATGGATATGAAGCAATGCCAAGCCCAAAAGCCTGTCTTCACTCATTCGGCTACGCATGCAGGTTTTTAGTCATCGCAGAGCAGAAAAGCTCCGTTCAGAGCTAGCGACGCTTATAGTGAGAGTTAGTAAAATTTTGCAGATTGGATTGATTTCTTCGTAGCACAAACTGAAAACTTCATATGCATCCAAGTCAATTTTTACATGGCTGCACATAGATTCATGTTCCCATATTTAATTCACTTAGAAAAACATCAAATGAATTTGAAACACTCAATTCTTTCAACAAAGCAGAATACTTGGCCCATAAAGATGAAGCTGTATTTAGAAAATCGTCTCCATTCAAACAAAGTAGCTTTTTCGGCAATATATTCCCTAAATAGAATGATTTCAATGTGTCAGCACAAAAACGGCTTTGAAAATCAGCTAGGAGAGTATCGATCATAGGGACAAATACATTGCGCTGGTAGTATTCGGCAGCGGTTTCAGAAATGGAAATTTTTGCATATCGGACAGTTGCATGCCGGAGCTTCATTAGTTCAAATCCCAAGGTATCACCCAATTTATTAGCACTTTTCCAAATTCCACAAAATACTTCGTCAGCCCTTTTCCTACCACCATTCGATATTTTCGGAAATCAATGTATGTAAAATCAAAATTGTGCTTAATCATTAGCCTATGTACTTATTATACATCCTGCATTAAGTGAATTCCTTTGTTTGGCCATCCGAAATTCGGATTTAAAATGAAGCAATGTTGCAATTCTCTTGCAGATGACCATGAAACACAGTGATTCTGTTTACTCAGAGGGAAAATTTTTGACAGATTGGCCACAGTTTTTATTCAGAGTATTCCACAACCTGTTAAGAGCGGGATATTTGCTGTCCCGCCTAATATGCGGTGGAACGTGGGATTTTTCTGAATTCATCAGTTTAATTGTTTAAGTAACTTCTCACATCAGCTGAAATTGGACTAAAGGAAATGTTTCAGATGACCCTGTTCTGCTTTATTTTAGAATTTTATATGGCTAATATTCCACATGATCTATTAAAGAAAATTTTACTATTTGATCATAATTTGTTAGGTATTGATGTTTTTTCTTAATTATACTTTATCTATATCATGGCCTCTTGATATCTTCCTGCTTATGAACTAAACACCAAAAAATTCATAAATATGGGCCATTATCTGTAAATTTTCTGTATTTGAGGTCTGCCATCAATTTCTAGCTAATAACCTGTTTGGAACATAGATGCTGTCTCACCTTTAATAGAATCTAAAGCAAATGAGATGAACGAGTAGAGAGACAGCTGGACATATGGAGAGAGTAGATATTGAAATGGGCACGTTTTCTATTTTAAATTCACAGCTACACTTGAAATAAGTATTAATTTGTTACATACATTAGATAATAATAAATATTACCTCAGCAGTTGTATCGGACATAAATAGGACATGATTGTAATACTGCTCTTATATCCGGTGCTTGTAAAATTTTGTGTATTTTTAGATAGTTTTTGTGATTGTGATCATTGTTATTAAATGAAATATATTTTTTAAATATATAATAAGAGAATAATATAGAGCATTTTTAATAGATCTGATGTATAAATCTAAGCAGATTACATGTAAAAAATATAATGCGATTTCCTATTTTATGCATAATAAAATTAAATTGCAGTGAGTGTATTTGCATATTGCTTAGATGCATGTAAACAGTAGAATAATCAATGTAAGTAGTAACAAAATAAATAATTTATGTATTTGAATGGGAATAAAATAAATATTTTCAAACTGTTACATTTGAATATTTTATTTTGTATCAATTTTAGTATTTTGTTTATGTATGCTGCAGTTTGACACAATCAGTATGTGAAAATTATCAAGTAAAATTTCATTTCATTGTTGAAGTGTTATCAACAATTTCATTACTCATTTGTGAAATTGTAACATTGAAAAGTTTGAGTTGATTCAGGCAACTAATGTGTACAATTGAGGAAGTTCATCTGAGATGCAGTTCAGCATCACACCTATTATGAACTTCACCAATAAAATTCTGAAAAAATGCAAATATGTATTTGTGAAAATGGAATATTATAAAGCAGAAATGAGGAATCTGGAGGTATTCTGTGTTCAGAAGAATTTTTTGGGACACCAGGACTCGAAGTTAAAAATCCAGGACTGTCCCAGAATTTATGGTACGTCTGGTAATCCTACCATGTAGCCATATACAAATGTTATACTATAGACAGAACTACAAAATCTTATTTTCGGGCTCAGGGAGATCAAAAACGTGCATTTTCATTAAAATCTTGAATTCAAATTTTTTCATAGTCATAGTACTTTCAATCTATACCTCGTGTACAAGAAAGTAAAAAGGAAAAATACAGATTTGTCTCTTTAAATCATTTTCATCATAACACATTATTCTATCGAATTATAACTTACTGGATTTATCTCACCAAATTAAACAAGAGGAAAGATGTACATATCATGCATGCATACATGCGTGGCAGAGGCATTCTTTACAATTTTTGCAATCACATCAAAAAAGATAAATATTGACAGCTTACTATTAGTATAATGTCTAAGAACAGAAAAATGATATGCCGGTAGTGATGCCACAGAAATATTGAGTTGTTTGATTTATTGACTTATTTCCTAATCAGCTGTAATTAATGACAGTTATTTAAAACATACCTCATTCAAATAGCAGTAATATAATCTTTATGTTCACGTTCTTTCTTTCGTCGTAAATTACCGATTTCTTTACTCTTATGAATGGTGTGCATGCGTAAATAAAATAGATGTATTTATGTTCATTTCTTTGTCATAGATTATCCATTTCCCTTCATTTTTCAAATGTTGTGTGCACACGAAAGAAAATTAATCCTGGTAAGGTACACTAGGTTTTGGCACCTTATTCAGGTGCACTGGGGCACTGAGTATCCCATGGAGAAAATATGTATTTAGCCATTAACTGTTAGCAAATAAATGTGTTTATTTTTTAATTTATAAACAAAAAAGTGAAAAGAAACTGTTTTTGAAATTATTTAAAACATTTGTTGCAAATTATTTCCGAATGATTTTGGCAAGTAAACTCCTGACAGCTCTTGCAGCATGCTGTAGTTTTGCAGTCCTTGCTGCAGTTGCATAGCCGTAAGTGGGTGTTTACTCTTGTTACTTATTCGTTATTTTGAAATATTTGCTTTAATATTTGATAAATGTAAAAATATATCAAATAAAGGTTGTAGGAAAGTTAATTTTCTACAACCTTTGTTTGAAACATTTTTCCATATAATGCATTTTTTAAGAGAGATCTTATATTTTTAGCTGTCACCACCACACCATCTGCCGACGACTATTGTTAACAATTGACGCTTAGTTACATCTTAGTGACACTCCAATTTCTTTTCTTAATTGTTGGTGCTTTGTGGCTATATCCAATATCAGAATGCTATGGTTTGAGTTTATTTCTGTTCTTTGTAGCATAAAATTTTCTCGCAGTTTCTTAAAATACTTATTATTAGCTAATCTATTTGGAATTTTTAGAAATATTACAGATATGGAGAAAGTCATGTGGTGGCCACATCAGATTTGTATAATAGTATTCAATGTGATAAGGAGTCAATCGTACACGGCGCTGAAAATAATTTAAAGAATAAGTTATTTGATAAATCGTATTCTAGAATGCAAATTTCGAATAAATCTAATATAAAATAACAGAATAGGACGTTACTTTAAGGATTTGATTTTGGCGCCATATATTTAATAGTGGAAAGAAAAAAACAATAAAACAATTTAAAAAATAATTTCTAATTTAATATATATTAAAAAGATTTGGAATGCATACAAATTTGCGAATATTAATCTAGTTTAATTTTTATTTACAGATTTCGTAGTTCACTTTTCGAAGAAGAATATCCGGTAATGCGGCCAGCATGGAGGTCTCTATCGGTGAGTGGATGTAATTTTATTTTAAATCAGTTGTTTAACATTTTACCTTTTTATTTTATTAGATTATTTAAATAAATATTTCAGAACTTCACCGTATATTAAACGACAATGAGAAGATTCTATCCAAAAGGATTCGACTGGCAAGAAATGCATTCATTTCAAAACATTTACCCTTGCAGACTAAAGATCAAGTGATAGAAAGTAAAGAAGAACTAGCTTTAAAATGGTTATGTGGTCTATCTGAAAATGAAGAAGCGTGGGTTGCTTTGCAACAGTGTTTATGCAGTGACCGAATAAAAAGTTATAAGTACTTGTATATTTCTCCTAGTACTCGTACTATACTTATTTCTAAATTATGTGAACAATTATGTCGTGATGACTTAATTCCGGAACAAAAGAAGTTGCTCCTCGAATGTGCATTGTGCTTGTTTGATATTCCAATTTTCAGTCAGCATTTCATTCGCCTACTAAGTGATTACGCGTCTTTAATCGGAGCCCTAATACGGTGTCTGTTCTCAGTAGAAAGCGACATTTTTCATGATTTGTGCGTAAAAATATCGCAAAATCTTAAATTTTATACACAAAAGTTCTGCCAAAATGATCAATTTCGTGAATGTTTTCATCTGCATATATTGTGGCCACTGTCACATTTACTTAAAAATACGGATTTGAGCGCCAAGTTCCAGGATACATTCAATGAGTTAAATAAATGCATCAACATAACAATATTCCCTAAAAAGAAGCTTAAAGATGAGTCTGAATCAATGAGCAAACTATTTTGTAAGCTGTTGCAAGGAGAGGAGAAGACAACTCCGGTTGAAAAGTCTATTTTTCATCATCTTCACTGTGCATTGTCAACTTTAACATCAAGTGAATTTTTTTCCCTCATCAGTGTTGTGTTCGAGTCCTATATAAGTTGTTGTCGAAAAGATGGTGAAAAACACTGCCAAATGTTCCTAATTATTTGTTATCTGTTAGGTTTCAAGCCCATAGTTCAAGAAAATCGTCCATTATTTTCCATTGAAGTTGAAAATTTCTTTTCTTTGAATGCTATGTCATTTCCTAAGAAAAAATTGCCCTACCATTCTCTGAGGACCATAGTTGACGTTTTAAATAAGCATAATGTAGATATTAATGTAGATATTGCCGGCTTTACTTTCATAAATTGGCTTCAGGGTTTGTGCGGGTGTGTCATTTTAAGAGAAGAGTTTGTGCACGAACATGCCCTAGTGGTACTTACAGGTCTTTCAGAATTAGACCCAAACATACTGGATTCACACGCTGTGAAGGTGATAGGCCCAGCTATGCTGAAGCGATCCATCAAATCTAAGAGAGGAGTGAAAAAAACTCAGGAGACATACGTTATGTTCCTTAAGAGTTTACTGCATTCGTCTTTGAAGCTTCATAGGATACAAAAACTTGCATCCAGGCTCCTATCCAGTGCCAAGGAAGAATTAATTCTTGATTCTCTCTTGGGAAATAAGTTAGCGGTGGAAGATGTGTTACCCCAAGAATTTTGCTCCGAGTTTGGTCAAAGCATGCAGGCATTGGTTGTAACACAGGCGATGGCAATGCTTAAAACTCTCATGTTTCATTTGCTGGAGGACTGTGTCCAGCCTATGGAGCAGGGTAAATGTGGTAAGTTCGTTTTGAAAAACATTTTGGTAAAGTGATCTTTATGGATCATTTTTCATAGACATGTTAAATAAAATAATCTCATTCACTATGGAGTAGATATTCATTTTAAATTAAATATTTTCCAGAGTTGCAACAAAATGTATGACAAGATTGTTATCTTAAAATTTGATCATAAATTTTCATCGTGAAAGACTACTCAGGACAAAGTAATACAAATTAGCAAAGAATTTTAATTTATTTGACTTGAAAATATTGACTTATCATTAACCTTTCCTCAGATTCCACTGTGAGTCTTATGCTGCAGTTAACCAAATGTTTGCTGTGCGAGTTTCTTTTGGGTTACAAAGCTATTGATCCAAACATCCCTGATTCAAAGATTGAGAAATTTTGTAATTTAATGACCGAGTTAGGGAATGTTCTTGGACGACTGGGGAAAGCCCTACTCTTGGACAAACATGTAAGTCACTGCTTAATTTTAGCATATTCATTTGTAATTCAATTGCAAAGATTTTGAAGGGCCATTAGTAGGTTCTCATCAAGATTTTTTTGGTCATAGTTATGTACTTACATACTTTGAAAATTTTTAGGCAAAAAATAGCATTGATGATGGTCATAATTATTTTTTATTCTATCAAATGCTAATTAATATCTTTTCAAACTATTTTAGAAATTCGGTAATATGAAAAGATCCTCTTTTTGGTCCATTTTAAATAAAAATTATATTTTTGCAATGAAACTTAAATATATTTTTATCTACCTATTTTTAGTTGTCATAGTCATGCTAAAACTCAAGCAAAATTGAACAAGTTTTATGTGCCATTTATTTTATCATAATTTTACTTATACTTTCAGTTTAAACTGTTGAAAAATAATAGTTAAAATGCATAATTTTTGCTATATTTACAGAATCCTAGCACTATGGGAGCCTTTCTTGAGCTATCACATTGTTGGGGAGACTTGCAACTCTTATTAATTTTCTATCAACCAGATAAACCTGGTACTGACCTAAATGAATTTCCTCAACTGCCGTCTGCTGCATCATCCCGATTTTGGGGCAGCAGTGGGGGAAATTGTGTCACTACTGCCACAGATTTTTCTAGCCTCCATCCCCACTTATCTGAAGGTGAATGGAGCCATTTGGTGGAAAGGATTGTCAACTTTGGAGATGATGCTTGCAAAGAGATGCTGGTAAGGAAAATATAAAAGGATTTTATCTGTATGTACTACTTTGAAAAATATCTGATGTGGCCACCACATGACTTTCTCCATACCTATATTTCTAAAAATTTCAAATAGGTTAAATGATAATAAGTATTTTAAGGAGCTGCAAGAAAAATTCAAAGACCTTAAAAAGAACAGACATAAACTTATACCGTAGCCTTCTGATACTGGATATGCCCAGGGCCAGCCCGACAGTTTTCCGAGTGTAGGCAAGAATTATTTTGGCCACCCCTAATACAAGTACTTCATATCCTTCAGTACACTTGTAACTTCATACACCTAGACCAGCAGAAGAAAATTGTAATCATGCTCCCGGAATTCACCAAAAAATGTCACATTTCGTTCATTTTTAGGATGAAGAACGAGATATACACTTTCCTCAAATCTGATCTAGGGTAGGCTCCAGGAACAATTTCCTTTGCTTATGGATGCACATAGTTTGTAAATTTTTATAACAAATTGCTGGTGTTATAATAATAATAAATAATAAAATATGATGAGGTCACCACATGACTTTCTCCATACCTGTAATATTTCTAAAAATTCCAAATAGGCTAACTCAGGGGTTCTCAAATTTGCGATGCCGCGATCGCCTAAAATGACACATGAATTTGTGCGACCCCCCTTCCCCCTTGAATAAAACTAATGATTTCATTGGGGTTAGGGTTGGACAAGAAATAAATTACCACTTTTAATAATTAAATTTTAATCTATATATCAAATAAAACAATGATAGAACCTTACAACTTTGTGAAATAGAACCATTTAATTGTAAAAAAAACAATTTAAAACCCTATTTTTAAGGGGAAGGATGAGCTTGCTTACTTTTGCCTAATTCCTGAAATCTGGGATTAATGTTTGAGACAGCCACTCGGATTTCTCATTCCACATTTATTTTTGATCGATATTTGCTCTTTATAGCAGCAACTGTAGGAAATCCTGACTCGCACAAATAGGTTGTTGCAAACGGAATCACTGTGTTCATAGCCTTCTTGCTTAATTCTTTATACTCATTTTGAATACTGATCCAAAATTCAGGGAGAGACATTGACGGGCATTTTATTTTCAAAGGTGTCAGAAGAGCCATCAATGAATGAATCCTCCTCAGTAGTAGTGAGTGTACCAGCTATCAGTTTAGCATTGAATCCAGTCAAATGTTTCTATTTCCAAATTTGAGAAATAGTTCTGAAAGTGAAATTACAGAGAAGAAAGGTGACTTAAAATATCAATTTTCACATCTTCACTAACTCGTGTGTTACTGCTCTCAATGAATTGTTTTAAAGTAGGAAACGTCTAAATATGCATTTTCCATTTTACTCTGCCACAGTTCAACTTTCCTAATAAATGATTTTAATTTGTCATCTATATGTTAAGTGCGTTTTGTCAGTGTGTCAGAAAACACCGATGAGACTTCACATCTAAAATATGTGAGCATCTTGGGTCAACGCTCTGTGACAGTTTAACGTTGTATTTTGTCCCCGGATGGTTACTGGAAAACACATCCTGTAAACTACCGTATTGAAATTTCATTAAAAGTATTTATACTTCTTATTTTGGTTGCAAATATCATCTAAAACATTCAAATTAAAACACTATGAGTATCTAATAAAGACAATTGTTGGAAAACCTAATTTGAAAAGATTTTGATAGAAAATACCATTGTCGTGTAATTTTACCATAATGCCTTCTGTTGGCAGTCAAGCAAACTGATATAACCTAAAAGGCAGGACTGTTGGAGATAGTTTAAGTGTTCTCCACCAGGTGGCACTGTAGTATTTTGACATGCATTTTAAAAATTATACCCATGCACATTCTTGATTTCCATTGTATGACATTAATGTTGTAAAAAATATTAAAGTAAAAAAGTACGAATATCTAATAGCAGCATTTGTCGCAAAACATAATTTGAACAGAAACTTTTAATAGAAAATGTTTATGTCGTGGCTCTTTCTATTACTGTCATCTCAGGACCGAACATGGAAATGGTATAAATGCAGTTGAAAAGTTCTGTAGTATTTTGGAATACATTTCTAAAAATAAACCCACCCATTGCATTAATTTACCATGCCAGGTGAAAGTAAGTACATATCTTATTGATGCTGCAAGCAACGCTACACTAAGCAGCTAGTTGAGTTAAAGAATATTATTATCGCCACTTTGCAGGGAGATATTAAGTGTTCAGCTTATCAAATATGTCACTTAAATATGCTAACTGCGTATTGAAATCACAGTCGATAAACATGTTTGCACTACTATGCCTTTCCTCAGTAAAATACTGGTAAAGTTTATAGTAAAGAAGTGTGTTCAGCAACCATCTCTTCACAAAACCTTGCAAACATCCTTGCTTTTACAGGCCTGGTTTTTATATAGTTCACAACAGCTATAGTTGTTTGTAGAACCTTCTCCAATACTGGGCTCAATTCTTTCAAAGCAAGAGCTAGCCTATGATGAGTTTTGTCCATTTCAATTGCATTAAAAACCCAAATCCACGAAATACATTACACTTTAATCAAAGCAAATTACAAAATTTGATCGACATTTTTCACAACTATGGATTGTAACATAAATTTAAACATTTTGTAAAATAAATAGATAAGCAAGTATTAAAATAGTTCATTTCAAAATAATGTTCTATAACAAATAATAATTTAAAGAATACAATATTGTTGGTAGTTCATAGAACCCTTGTGTCTTTGCCAAGAAAAGGAAGCAGGTGGAAAACCGATTCGTAAGCTTAGTAATATGCAAAAGTCTGAGCTCGCCTGAGGCAAAATTAAAAAAAAAATTGCCACCCCCCTCGAAGTTGCTCAAGACCCATAGTTTGAGAAACCACGGGTTAACTGATAATAAATATATTAAGGACTGCAAGAAAAATTCAAAGACCTGACAAAGAAATGGCATAAACTCATACCATAGCCTTCTGATATTGGATATAGCCACGAAGCTCCAAAAATTAAGCATAAAAAGGAGTTGGAACAATTTTTGAAACGAGAAAAAAGTCTGCTATGACCGGGAATTCAATGTTCTGCTACGATAGTTCAGGGGTAGAATATCCGCCCGGCAAGTGGAAGACCCGGGTTCAATTCCCGGTCATAGCAGACTTTTTTCTCGTTTCAAAAATTGTTCCAACTTTCACAGCTTATGCCTGTCTGCATAGGATCTTCGGATCATATCATTCCATCAATTTTATAAAAAGGAGTGTTACTAAGACATAACTAAGCTTCAAGTGTTTACAAAAGTTGCCTCCAGATAGTGTGGTAGCAGCTAAAAAATAATTTTAAAAATATCTCTTAAAAAATGCGTTATATGGGAAAATATTTTGAACAAAGGTTATAGAAAATTAAATTACCTACAACTTTTATTTCAATAATTTTTTTCATTGATCAGGTATTAAAGCAAATATTTAAAATAATGGATGTGACATGAGTAAACGCCCACTTCCAGTTGACCGATTTTTACCAAAAACTAATCAACGTGCTATTTTAACAAAAATGTCAAATATAAAATTTTGCATTGATATGATTTTTGAGTGAGAGCACCCACAAGATTTCTATCACGTTCTTATAATGCAGGTCAGATCCCCTACCCTGAAAACCCACGTTATAACTGGGGAGCAGTGTATTACTGATGATTTATTTATTAAAGAATATTCCACAAATTTTGTATGACCAAACCTCTTTTTCCTTCTGGAAAATTTATTTTTGAGAATTTATTTCTTTGGTTTTAGTGCATATTAAGGGTTGTTTCATTATTTTTAATACAAATTGTATTTTTGTTTGTTATTAAAAGGTTAATTTTTCTCTTCTGAATTTTATCTTGTACACCCAGTCCCTGACTAACACGATAGATGCATTCTTAACCCTTTCGCTGCTATGGACTTTTAGCTTCTGCGTCAGCCGTGTGCGCCGAGTTCAGTGACCTTGAAGCACGCCTGTGCTGAATACTTTCTCTAGGAGCTCCGCGTGTACGTTCTTTTGTTTGTCTTTTAGTCTCTTTATATATTAAAAGTTATTTTGCCAATCATTTACATTCATATTGATTATTAACCATCTCGAAAAAATATTTTCATCTTTTTTGAGCAGTGAACGGAAAAGCTTGAAATGCATATATGCGTCGTTAGCAGTCAAGGCACCGCTCTGCCCACCCGCATATATGCGTCGATAGCAGCAAAAGGGTTAAAAAATCTCATGTAAGGTGAAATCGTGTTAGTTGGACACAAATTTCTCGTAAGAAATAATGTAAATAGGGAGGATGCGTTTCAGCATCTAACCTGATTGACATTTTAAATTTAATTTCTTTAGTATGACTACACAGGTCGAACTCAATTTAATTTGTCCCATTTTATGAAATTTCATCGTTACGAAAAAAGATTTTGTCCAGTGTTTTGTTATGCAAACAAAAATCTCGAAGTTACAGAAAAAAAAAACATTTTTTCATAACAAATCTGGTAAAGAAAATGAGCAACAGAAGAAGAAATAATGGTAATATTATTAATAATGACAATAATAATACAGTAAGAATAGTTCCTCTCGATCATTTTGAATTGAAGAAATCTGAGAATAGTCACGACATAAAAAAATCTTAGTTCTTTCTTGCAAGGATTCAAAACTTTCGATGCTATGTAAACAAATAAAAATTATTTAATATTAACTCATACCAAAATTATGTTATTTTGCTTGTCACACACTATTTTAATAACTATGTATTGGATATTACTGTTGCCATTTATGATATTTTCATTTATTTTTATGACCTATGATCAAATAGTGGGCCATGTGACTACAACATCAAGTTGCATGACAAACAGCACTAATACATGGATGTTTAGAATAAAATACTTGCCATCAGTGCATGAATTGGACTGAACGCACCAGACCACCATTCTTGTTATTAACCTAGAAGTGTTCCGGTTGTTAAATTGTTATAAAAACTAGGGCAATACTGCATGTTCTGGTTGGAAGAAATGATTTTAAAATATGTTTAAGCTTTATTCTTTATTAAGTTACAAAAATTGATTACTGATTATTGAATATCTCTTTATAGACACTATTTTTGATTTTACATGAATTATTAGATTGTTGAAATTGTTGAATTATAGAAATTCTACATAGGGCAAACTAAACGGAAGCTAGAAACCAGGTTCAAAGAACACCTTGCACACTTCAAACACAATAGATTTAACAGGTCTAGCGTTGCAATACACATACAGGAAAACAATCACCCGATTAAAATCGAAAACATGTCTCTCTTAAAATCAACACACACCGACTGGAAACTAGATGCTTACGAGAGTATTTTCATAAACAAATTCAAAGAGACGGTTATGAATAACGACCGCGGACCTATCCCTTACTCACCCCTCTACTCGCTAACCGTTAAGAATTCCCCCACCCCTCTGCCCTCCTTTCACTTTTACCCGTAACACATAAATACACAAGACCAAACACAAACAATTCATACGACTTCAGCTACTGAAGATGGGAGCATAGCTCCCGAAATACGTATCTAGTGGTTTTCCCAGAGATTTCCAGAGTGTTTGTGCGTGTGTGTTTTCTTTTTCTTCTTTTTAGGCTAGTTTTCGACAACAGGTCCCTGTAGGCCATCATCGTCCTGCAAACTTGTAAGCATAATTTTAATTTTCCTTATTTCTTATTGACATGTGAGTGCTCTCTGGGTTAATTTACGGTTCAGGACTTTTAAATTTTAATTCCAGAATATTTAGAGGTTTTGTCGATTAGTAACACATGACATTGCAACATATAATTGGCCGTGAGAGAAGACGTCTTATTTCAAATAAATCAAAACATTTGTGAGAGTATGGCCTTGACTTTTATTTATTGTTATTGCGAAGACTGGTCTAAGGGGGAATATGATGAAAAATAACTCCAAAATAAATGGTTCTTTTTGAGTTTCTTTTGTTTTTATATGAAAATTCCAGGAACTTTTTGATTCACCCTCGTACATAATCTTCAGTTACTATTTCAACTCCAGGTAAAGTTTGCAAAATTTTGCACATGAAATGAGTGAAGGTTTTAGATGCCAGGTATTTCTGGAAGAGTCTCACTTTGTTGTGGAAGCTGAAGACGGTCTGTCCTAGATCAGAAATAAGTTTTCCTTGTCCTTGTAGAGATACATTTAATGATTCTAAATGCTGAACGACATCTGTGAAAAATGTCATATCTAATAACCACTGAGCATCCTCAAGTTGAGGAGATTTCCCTTTTTCTTTAACAAATTGTTTGATTGGCTCCATCAACTGAAAAATCTTGTTCAGAACATTGCTTACCGGGAGCCACCTTACTAAACAGAACCACGATATGTCATCAGGGAACTCATCATTGTCGATTTCTTCTATGAAGGCTTTGAACTGCCGATGAGTTTTGGCACTTGAGCATATGTATTTAACAATTTTTAGAACTACCTCCATAACATGTTCATATTTAAAATATTTAGCTGCTAGGTGTTCCCTATGAATAATGCAATGGACAGGAAGGAAATCAGGATATGATGCATCAGCAGTTAAAAGTCCCATGAGCCCTTGCTTGGCACCTCTCATAGCTAGGGTGCCATCAGTTGCAATACTGATAATCTTTTTAATTGGTACAGAAGCTTTGCCAAGCACAACATCAATAACTCCTTTTGTCTGAACCTCGAGTGGTATCCTTCAATGTGATCAGGTCTAATAGTTCTTCTTTCACTTCTAGGTCATTTGTTACAAAACGAACAAATATGGCTAGTTGTGGTTTATCTTGAATGTCCATAGATTCATCCAAAGCCAGACTCATTGCTGAGCAGTTCGTCAGATCATGTTGTAAGTTATTTACAATATCAGCGCAGATTACAGAAATTTGCCTTTCTATTATATGTCTGGATGCAGGCATTTGTTCAATCATTTTGTGCAGTTTTTTTTATTTTCTGGGTCTAAAACAAATTACTTAGCAATATTTTTCTTTACAAACTCCTTCTGTGTAAGGACGCTTTGCCCGAGCGATATTAAAAGCCAAGATAAACCCAGCCTCTGTTGTTACATCTACCTCTGCAGTAAACATTGACATAATCTTGCTTTGGCTATGAAGTTTTTCTTTTAAAGATAATACTTTAGTTTGCCTTAACACGGAACCAGCAGGAAATTCTTGGCCGAAAGCACTGTGATACATGTCATAATGGCACTTAAGGTTACTGGCCTTGAACTGCGACAATGTAATTTCACACAAAAGACATTGGCTTACCATTTCTCTCCACAAAAACAAACTCCTCTTCCCACTCTGTCTTAAATCCTCTATTACTCGTCTTCATATTTACGTTTTCTAGATAACATGGTAACACTTAAAAACAAACAAACTAATAATGTTCACACATGTCAACTCGCACACTGTAACAGACTAACTGAGCTACAAGCAGCGCGTGGGCGTGGCCTAACATAGAAACTCTACACAGCATTGCCAACTCTCACAAGAAATATGAGTGTTACACTATTGTCAAATTGTGCCTACCGCACACATTTGGTGTTTACAAAACTATATGGATGGCTCTTTCCAATATTGCCTCCAGTATTGCGGCTCCCAAAGGTAGTTGGCCACCCCTGCTATATATAATGGTCAGACTCGGAGGAATTTCTAAATGAGAGAAAAAGAAAATCTGTGGTGCTACATCTACAACAATAGAACTTAATGCCTTGGAAATATTATAAATTGTTTCTGCTGTTAAAAGTGGCCACAATGTCGTTAATGACTTATTATACCCTTCCCATTCACCCCTCCTTGATATCCACTCCATATGCTCCCTCCCTCCTGCTAGTTTCCTAATGAACCCCTATGGCTCCACCTACTTCTCACCCAATCACCTTCCTCCCTTCCGGTGTGCCCAGATTTAAAATAACCTCCCCTCCTTCCCCCTCTCATTTAACTTGATATATAAGCATTCGGTTTATGCTATTTTATCACTCCTGATGATGATGCAAAGCATTGAAATCTAGATCGAGTTCCCCTAATTAAAGTATTATAGAAATTTTACTAACAATAAGTTATGTTATTTTTGAATTATGGATTTTTACAAAGTAACAGCCAAAACAGTTGATTATAAGTAATTTTAAAATGGTAATGAAAAAAGGCTTGCTTGCTATGTTTTAGCTATTACCTAGTGAACAAAGTCTTAACTTCTACGGTTCAGAAGAGCCTGACACACCAAGGGATATTAGATTTTTATTATTATGGTGATGCCATTATAAAATGATTAGAGCTATTATATTAAACTGTATTATGTTGTGTTATACCTTTCAAACTAGTGTTTAATTTAACAATGCCTAACCCAATCCTGTTAATGTGGAGTTACACAAAGTTTCAGCTTCTTCAGTAAATGTTATAATTGAAAGATTATACAGTGCAATGAATAATTAAGTAAGGTGAACAATTGGCCCACTGCACCATATACTGGAGATAACACTAGCTGTGGTAACCAGATGTCCCATTTTTCCTCTATGTATAATTTTGGGAATGTAACAATGCTTTTAAAATAGTATTCTTACGATTTGGATGGAATGCTATTCTCTATCTTTCTTGTATTTGAAAATTTACTGTTCTCTGCCACAGATAGTAATTATCAAAAGTAAGTCATTATTTGCAAAGTAAAACATTTTGCATGAATAGTTCCAGGCATTTTTTACATAAAAACATTTGTAGCAAAATATTACTGATTAATTACATCTTTTTCTAGAGATTTTGTTTAACTTTATTAATATTTTCTCGTAAATAAGAATTATTTCATAAAACTTGGAAAACATGTATATTATTATAATTAGTAATATTTTTGAGCTAAAATTACCTTTATTTTCTTTTTTCAGGATGTACTGGTTATACAAAAACTGAGAACTCTTCAGTTATTTGAACCAGACCTTAAGTCGGACAAGTTTCGTTCATGTGTCCTTCATCTATTATCAAAAGCAAATGAGTCACCTTGTGCTTTGTCATTACTTGCTGAAAATGATGCCATTGTAACTCAACACTTGGATCTTGGAAAAGTTATGCAACTGTCAGAGTTGATTATAATGCAGGCTTCTCTAGGGAATGAGGCACCTTTAGTAGCCTTTCGTGGCAATGGTATTATTGCACCAGTTGCTACATTGTCTATACTGAAGGAAATTGGAGGCAGTGCATTTCAAAATGATAGTAAGTAGTAGTAGTAGTCCCTCTCCAACCGCAGGCTCTTCAACTGTGGTTTTCACTATCCATGGTTTTCCAGCTCGCCCCTAAATGCATGCAAAACCGCTCCGGCTCGCAGATAAATGTGTGCAAAACCGCTCCAAATTCTTCGGTCTGATTGTCTACATAAGTGCTCAGTGTGAATTTTGATATCACAGTCTAATAGAAAAGGGGGTAAATATAATCTATACAATTAGAAAAATGTTTTTGCTAACATTTTATAGTTTACATTATTTTTTAAGTGTTGGACCTCTTTTATGTTAAACCTATAGTTTTCATCAAACTAAACACTCGCAGTAACAGAAAATCTACGTGCCTTTTAATTTACGTTTTCTCAAAAGTGGCCTACAGTCTTAATTACCCACAGTTCTCCACATGGCTGTCAATAATGAACAAATATCATCATTATTAAAAGTTATGTTATATGAAAGCTCTACTAGGTGTTATTAGTTCATGCAAAGAATGGTGCCCGTCTTATTGCACTATTATGTATTTACATCTCTCTGTTTACTCTTTGCAGTTATTTATTCTGCATAATTTTTTGCTTTAATATTTAATCCTCATGTCATTTTGGTCATATCCCTCGGCTACTATCACCTCTCCTCATTACAGCTATTTTTATTTTATTTCTGATAATAGTTTGTCTTTCTCAATTTTGTATTTTGGAAAAAAGTTCCTGTAATGGCTCCTGATCACCATGGCTTTTATAAAATTATTTTTGTGTATACATTATCTGTACCCCTTAACTGGCTATAAATTAGTTTTATTTTACAGATTTCTCATATAATTTTATCAAATCGTTTGCCAAAACACTATCTTCACCAAAGTGGAGGAAAAACAAGTGGAATTATATTTTCATTTTCATGAAACTTGGTGGAAATCTCTTGCTACATGGGCCGAGCTCCCGAGGATAGTTTTTGTTGCAAAGATTGAAGTCCTGGGTTCAATTGCAGGAACTATCCTTCCCATTTGATTTACATGAGAAATCTGAAATCCATCGTGCAGGGTAATTTTCTCATGCACATTAAAATATCTTAGAATTGTAAAATCAGAGTGAGTTTTGTACTGTTCTCTGAGTAAAGGAATGAAGATTCTAATTTTTATCGTAGAATTTTGCTTATCGATTGTATTTCTTAGAATTTTGCATAAATACTGGTAATTTTGCAGTTTTTATCACTCATTACAAGATTGTTACCATAGCAACAACTATTGTTGGACTCAGATTCGGTGTATTCTAATACATACACATGTTATTTTTGCTGCACAAATACACGCGATCAATTTAATATTCCGTTTGAATCTATTTGTAGTATTTTATAACGCTAAATTATGAAATTTGGGAACACTAAGAGCTACATATCCACAATGACTGTAAAATGGATCATCTTAGAAAGATCTGATGCTTTCCTGGCGAATCGATGAGGTGAAGAGTTCCTGGGTTTCCAGCCAGGTGAATATGTTGTCTACCAACGTTTCGGCATCTTCCTCAAGTGCCATCTTCAGGGGTCTCCTGAGTACCGTACCATTCTTTCGTCCCTGTATATATACTACTCCGGTATTGGAGTAGTATATCGAGCCTCCAATACCGGAGTAGTATATATACAGGGACGAAAGAATGGTACGGCACTCAGGAGACCCCTGAAGATGGCACTTGAGGAAGGTGCCGAAATGTCGGTAGACAACATATTCACCTGGCTGGAAACCCGGGAACTCTTCACCTCATGGATCATCTTGTTTCACACTCAATTTTTTTACTTCTTTTCTGTTCATTCTTCATTTGCACCATATTGGGATAAAGGAGGAAGATGGGAATATGGGATAAAGGGGAGAGTGAAAGAGGGAAGGAAGAGAGAGAAGAGAAAGAGAAGGGGAGGGAGAGAATGAGGAAAATCGAAAGTTCAGGAAAGTGGGAGGTAGAGAGAGATAGATAGATAAATGTCTTTATTCGGGCGAAATGTAGACCATAAGGTCCAATCTTACATTTAACTTTTTGTCAATGTTAAGTTACATTATATTAAAATACCTTAAATTACATAAAAAATCATTAAGATAATAAAATTCTAATACATACAGAGAGAGAGATAGATAGGTACATATTCAGGAAAACCTCTTGGTCAACCTAGTAAAAACCCATGCAGGAAAACACCCACGAAGTGAAAGGGGGTGGGAAAAACCTGCAAAAGCCCTAGATACGTAAAAGAACAATATGAACGATACAGTAACACAATGTAGTGAAAAATCAAAAGTTAAATGTTAATATAGCAGGTTTAAAAATATATTAATAATGATAAATAAATAAATGAGAAAAATATTAAGATAAAATGACAATGAATATATAGGAGACCTATTTATCAATGAGAAAAATAAACAATATATATAATAAATGTACACTTAACAATATCACAAAGAAAAAAGTTGCAGGAAATCTTTCAACTTATGCACAAAAGAATAAACAGGAAATATTGAGTAAGGATAATGGATGGGGAGTGTAGGGGGATGATTAAGGATTGCTTTGATGTTTTAGAAGATGAGTGAGACAGGAGCATTTGAAAGAGTTAAAAGAGGGAGATGTTTTAAAATTCTGATCTAAGTTATTCCCGAGTCTGCAACCAGAGGCTTGAAAGGATTTATTGTAGATGTTACTCCTGTGATGAGGGATAAGGAGGTAATTTTTGCCTCTTAGATTTACATGAAATATTATATATGAAATACATTTGAGTTTTGTCTGCCTAGTGTAAACTACCTTACTTTGCAGTCTGCAGAAATGTACCATGGGGGCTGTATGTGGTCCGCGGGCTGCGAGTTTGAGATCCCTACCCTAGATGTTTGTAAAATTTTTATGACATTGACCAGAATTCTAATGATGTTCTGTGGCATTAATTGTGCTATTCAACAGGCTCATTAAAAACTAAAACATATAACTAACATTTCAAACGCATCGAAATTGTAATCGCTATGAGCAGATATATAATAAAGTGCAATAATGAAAATGCGTTGTCGGAATTCACATTGCATAAGGTTTTACTGTATATATTAACAAATGTTTCACTATTAATTATTAATAATGTATATTTTAATGATTTTGCGATGAATGACTGCCAATTATTCCATTTTGCGAATGAGTGGGTTCATGAGTGTCAGTGCTGAATACAGTAATAATCTTACCTTCAGTCTATAAGACGCAGGCTGATTTTTGGGAGTAATTTTTTTTTACAAAGTGTTTTACAGCCTGAAAAATATGGTACATTTTTTCCATGTTTATATTTGTAAATTTTACATATCACTCAAAGGTTTTTGCAAATCAATTTTTAAAAAATAATGTATTATGCAGAGTGTCCATATGGGATCTCATGGCTGTGATTGTCAGTTTTGGCTGATCCCAAATGCCACCATTTGGATGACGAAGGTTAAAATAATTAAATTGACCTCTTTGTTTGAGTAAGCCTTAGTTCACTCTTTACCTTCATCACAGTGATGGCATTACTCTTTAACATTATGTACCAACCAGCAAACAATGCCTTTTATCATTATTTAGATAGTGGTTTCTGTTTTGTACATTAGGGTGGCCACCCACCCCAAATTATTTGGAGGGACAGTCTCTCCTTTTCATCACTCATCCCACCTTGTTAAATGTCGTAATTTGTTCTGATTTTTGAGAAATCTTGATTAATATTCCAAATTGTCATTTAAATTATCTGGAACGCCCTCTCTGGTCACACCAAGCTATCTGATATCTATTGCATATATCTATCTAAGGCTAACTCATCAATAAATGCACCACAAGCAAGCCACTGTAATCTGTCCCTCCTTATGGTCGGCAAATATTTGAAAATTCCCACCTTGCCTTCTTAAAAAGTTGGTCACCTTATTGTACATACATGCTTGTTTTTTATATGAATGCATAACTTTAAAGCATGTATTTATTTATCAGAAAACTTAACATTTTAATTTTTCACAGGTGATTTGCGAAAGTCCAGGAAGAGAAAGCATAGTGAAGGAGAAAAAGAATTGAATTATAATGGATTGGGGACTCCGCTCAAGAGGAAGAACTGGGCTGGAGGGACTACACTTGCTCATAATCTCTTTCTGTCAGTCACTGAGACTCTTTCTTGTGTCATTAAAGATCATGGGAGTATCAAGGTTGATCATCAACTTTTAAAGCAAAATAATGTATCAGCGGTTGAACTTCCATTGAAAATTGCTGCAATGCTGGATGAGTACTTGGGATTGTGTGTTGAAATAACTGATGAGTTTCCTTCAATGTCTCCGGCAATAGACTTTTCTGTCTTGAAAACCCTTTTAAGGACATTAAGCCTACTTCCTCTTCCTCACTTATCAGAAAATTCCAGAGTGGTAGTGATTTTATGTTTGGCTGGTCTGCTTATTTCATTAAGGGAACATCATCTGCAGGTTGAAAGAATTGAAGTTGAGGTTCTTATAACTAAAGTAAGTTTTCATTGTAGAAATTGTTTAAAAGCTTAAATTTATTTTTTAAGAAATCATTGTGTGGATCAAGGTGCAAACCAGTGTGACAGCATTGTACTTAGTTTTGTGTCAACTTTTTTCATCTTGTGCCCTAAATTTTAGTATTTGCTCCTTCCATGACTTATTTTTTATCTTTATCTAATCTGTATCAAAGGTCATTTATCTTTCATAAATTCAGTGTGTTATCTTTAGTAATCCTATGTTTATTCATTCCTGTCAAGTCTGAATGTTTAACATCTTGTTTATTCAATCTTTACTTGTATCATTTGCTGCACTCTGCATCTTTCCAATCCCAGTATTTCATTCATGACATTAACAAATTTTGGCTCAGCTCTGAAGTCAAAAACATTGTTTTAAGATTTTTACTTATATATTAAAAACAGATAGATTTAACTGGTATTAAGTCATAACCTCTATTTCCTATTTTCAAATGTTAAAAAAATTCATCCTGAATCATCACTTATTCCATCCATCAATTCAGGAAAAACTAAATCTCAGCTAACATATTTTAATTTTGATGTTCTCTATTATGTTTAAAATAATCTTTTATCCTTATGTAATTGATGATACGCATTTCAAGTTTAGTTGCTATATTGGCTGTAAAACACTTAGTGTGTATAATCTTTAAGTTTAGATAACCTTTATTTTGCAGGAATGATTATTTTTACGCTTTTTATTTTCAGGTAATGCTTCTAGCAATAAAAGCATACTCAGTGTTTAAAGAACTTGTGAATTACCTCCATGTTGGTAAGTTTTTGGTGTGGTATGTATCAGAAAAGAGTTGCTTGGATTCTAGTCAAAATGATTCTGCAACTGTTGAAGAGCTTGGTAGTCTCAGAGAAATTCTTTTGGAGAGATTTGTAGAAGTGGCTATGTATAGTCAAACAGGCATAGAGCAATTGAAACAAATTGTTAATGCATTAAAAATGAAACTAAAGGAAGGTGATGTTGAAGTCAACCTTATTTGCAGTCTTTCATCTACACTAATGGGAGCTTTTGTCAAGGTAAGCATGTAACTAGATACTCTAGTGGGATAACCCAATATAAATAAGTTCAATTGCTCAACACTTGATGAGTTTTATTCGTGATTAGTTTTTTGAGGAAAAGCTACCATGAAATTGTATTCAAATTTTGATAGGATACACTTTAATAATTATTTGTGGTTTTGAGCCATATCAAAACATTTGAATTTTAGCTACTGAGCCTTTAAATATTTAAAAACAAATTTAAAATTTTCTGGCAATTATAGATTTATTATTATAAATAAATACATATATTAGCTTCAAGGTGGTACTGAAATATTTAATGTTGGACTTCTTCAATCTCTAACATTAAATGGATAAAAAGTTACAGTGAAACTCTTGATTTAAGAGTCCTGCATTTAATGTTTACCTGTATTTAGTGTTTTTTTTGCAGTCCCATCAAACACCCCATTTAAGCAATGTACCATATTGGCTCGAATATAACGCGATGTTTTTTTCCTGAAATGGCATTGTAAAAGTAGCACTAGCATTATATTCTAGACTTAAGGTATAGCCCAATATAACGTGACTTTTTTTCTGAAATGACATTGTAAAAGTAGCACTTGCATTATATTTGAAGACTAATGATTTTCTTAATAGTAACAACACAATCTCCACCTGTTTGTATACGAGGTACACAGGGGGATAACTCGAGTTTTGGAACCGGGAATTTACTCGATATTTCTTATTCTCGATTCTTGGGAAAAGCTTTAATGATTCTCGGGAATTGTTCGTTTGAATTTTGTGCCAAGTCAAGAATTTCCAGAATTACCTTCATAGCTGTTTTTTTAAGATATTCCTCCGAATTTCAGCCCCAAATGTTAAGCTATCAAATTAGTTTTGATTTTATACGTGTTGTACCAATAGAATTTCTGATGAATACTAAATATTTTTTTGAGTTTGAGATTAAGGATCAGGTTGCGTTTCTCACTATTAATTCAATTTTAGTGGAACACTAATACAATGTCAAAATGGCTTCTCATGCCCATGAACGTCATTAGTAAGAAAAAGGTCCAAAAGTATTGGTTGCATGTTGCATGAATCTGAAACTAGGCGCTGAAGTGAACCCCTCTTATTCTTCTTCCTTCCCCTCTCCCCTAATTGACCAAATATCTACTCTGGCCAAGTGAATTATATATATATAAACTAGGATGATGCCCATTGAAATTCAACGAAAATGTTTTTTTGTGAAATTTCGTGAATAGATGCGACACAAAACTATTATCGAAATCAATGGTACACAATTACATGAAACCGACAACAATGCAAATCTCTAAGAATGCATCAAATTCTTGCATTCAAAACTGATCTGGTGTTATTCAACATGTATTAAAAAATTGATGGCAGGAAAACACACGTTTGTTTTTTTAGGCGTTTGTTGTTTCAAGTCTCGAACTCCTATGATGATTTAAGTGATTTTAATATCTTAATGTTCTAAATTCAAATGTATTCCTTCTCGCCATCAAATGGAATATTCGAAGGAGTTGAGAGTCGTGTTTTCAATTTCATTTTAGAAATGCGAGGTGAAGGTTTTCCCATCACTCGTGAAGTGATAACATTGAAAGCATTGGAAGTGGTGAGGGAGTTAAAAATTCCACTAAACAAATTTAAAGCAATCATGGACGACCATGGTGACTCAGTACCTGCTACAACTTTGAGCGATGAAGAAGTAGGAGAGGATGAGGATTCAGATTAGGTAGTTACGTAGTTAATTAATTAAAACTTTTGCGGTTATTATTATTGTGTTATATAATGTTTTAGGGTGACTGAAGAAGCTCCGGAAATGGAAGTAAAACATTGGCAAGGGCCTAATTATAAGTGCGGGATTACTCTAAATACAGTGCATGATATTATTAATGTTTATTAATTATTTAAAGGTGAAGTACAGAAAATTTTCATGGTTTTCTTGTTTTTTCCATTTTTTTTTTAACTTTCAAAATCTTGGGGGTCACATTATATTCAGGCTAATATGGTATTATTTTTGTTTTAATTAACGTGCCTCAATTTAGTGTTTTGCCCAGGTTTAGCATAATAAACCACATTGAAATCGAAATGCACCTAAAAAGCTTAAAGTGGCTATACATTGTGCCTTCTCCCTAATGTTTGTTTAAAATTTGTAATAAATTCATGCACACAGAATATGGTACAAAACATTTTCACTCTAATAAATTTAACAGTTACTTGCTATAATAGTATGTAACCCCTATTTGGTGTGTACCCCGATTTAGTGTACAGAAAGCTTTTCTCCCAGGGAAATGTTAAATAGGGGTTTCACTGTATCACAAATGCTAATCCATAAAATTTTCACAAACTCTTGAAAGTTATAGGTTTCAAAATACAATACATCTCATTACATAAGTCAATTACACAAGTTTAATTTTTTATTAATGAGTTGATTTTGTCTCAATAACCATTACTTGGAGTTGATAAATCAGTATTGTTGGCCTTTGTTTCTTTGTATACATTTTTCTTCATCACACGATTTTAAATGCATTGCATTTAAAATTTTCAGTTTTTGCAAAACAAATTGGATATCAGTTGAAGTTAATTATTGTCTTAATCAATATAAATTAGTTTTAATGGTATTTATGTTGTCTTTTTCACCATTATAATAACTTCATTTTTTATTTGTGAGGTTCTAACTTGAATATTATGTAGCCATTTTGTATCAATTAAAAATTAATTTTCCTGTTACCTGTAGATTCTGTCTTTATATTTTGTATTTAGCCAGTTCTATATTTTTGAGATCTTTTATTCATTTTTAAACACTGTTTTAGCATGGTAAATTTGACTTAGATCTATAATGTAACTTATAAATGGCATTAATACATTAAATAAGGCTGATTGTTTCTTGCAATTGAGGGGTATATGTATCTTGATTCTTGTCTAAAAATGATTGTCTCAAGTTTCATTTATCTTTCACTTCAGTGATTTTTTATCATTGAAGAATAATTAGTGATATTTAAATAGTTCCAATATTTTTGTAAATTTTGATGTGATTTTTATTTGAATTAGAGTTATCTCAGATTCATTCTTTCCTCCTCATTTTATGCAATTGTTTTTTATTGCTGAAGTTGGCTTTGATCTCTGTTATTTTCAGAAATGCAGTAAATCATCAGTAAAGCCTACAGCCAAGAAATTGTGTCATAAATATTATAAAGCTCTTTCTATCAGTATTATGAAGACAGTGAACTTTGATCCATCAAACATGACCAAGCCAAAGTTGGAATGTTTCCTTTTAGTTTTGCAAAACTTTATTTCCAGCAATTCCCGAAAGAGGTACTTAGAACTTGGTTTTTAAGAATAAACTAAGAATGCTCACCATTATTAAAATAAAAGTAATTTAAAGTGGATGTTAATGTTGAACTCTTTCTGATCCAAATTTAAATGCCTGATATCCGTAGCTTTGACGCTATTAATTCATGAGTGGCATACACTAAGAATATCAATTCATGTAAGGTAAAATAATTATCTTATTCAAATTTTCAAGAAGTTTTTATCAAGTAACATTTTATTCATTAAAAGGTTTTTTACCTTAAAATGCATTTAGACATCTGCTTCTAGATCACCAGAGTACAGATTGGGCAGTCTAAAAACAAACAAGTGATTCAATTATCCCAAGTGATGACTAAGACCACTTAGTAGGTAGAATTGATTTAAGTCATTTTTGGCTGCTTTAGACTAAAGAAGGATAAGGCACCATAATTCATTGGGAATTATTCTTCATTTTCATCTATTCTGGACCATTGCTTCATGGGTCCATTTTGAGTACAGATGCTTTTCTGATATTTCATGTGAATAAATAAATAAGTGCAAATTTAATTTTAACATTTTTTTGAAGAGGACATTGCAATTTAAAAATATATCAGTATGATTAAGTACAGTATCAAATGGATAACTTCCTAAAGTACTTTTTCATATAATCTTTAGGTTACACATAGCAACTCCATACCTAGAGGGCTTGATTAGTATGATCAAGAAAAGATTTAGTCCAAAAGAATTGGATTGCATGGAGACTAATCCTGGTGTAACATTTGAAGATGGTGGCAGTGAGTCTTCTAAGTTTGATACTTGCTGTCTTCAATTTATTGATGTGCTGTTGGGCTGCAGGATGCAGCTTAAAAATAGCTTATCCACATTATTTGCGTGGGATATGTGGCAGCTATTAATTTCAGCACCTGCTTGCTCAACTGACCAGGAAAACTTCTTGAAAACTTTAAAGACTCTGTTAGTTCGTGCAAACAAGAAAGAATTTATTTTGTTAACTAATGACCTTCTAGATAAATTGGTAAGTGTCAAAGGAATTCTTTTATTTGTGAATTGTATTAACTAAAATTGTTTCATATGTGGGCATCCCTCGTTATAGTGTGCTTCAGTTAGTGCAGTGTCGTTATAATCCTCTTGCTAAGTGCTGAATCATTGACTCATTGTTTTGGTCATATATAACATGCACATAACTTTCTCATAACATTTATTATGCCTAATTAGTATTTGTAGGCAAGTTATGATTAAATTAAACAAATTATCCAATCAACAAAAAATGTATTTCCTTCTATAATTTTTTGGTGCTATTTTGATGGCAGCGTTAGATATTGTCGATATAAGGATTAATAGATCGTACTTATCTGATTTTGCTGTGACAGGTTGCCTTCATTTATTTTCTTATCCGTATATTCCACATGTAATACTAATTAGCTTCTAAGTTAACTTCCACTTGGTTATGAATTATTTTACAATAATACCCTTACACAAAAGGGATTTTCATTTAGGATCATTCTGGACCATTTCTAAAAATATATTATTATATTGTCTTACTTGCAAACACGGGATGGCAGCACTGAAGATGCAGCTAGTTCAGTTGGCAAGTTGGCCACTCTTCTTCAATAAGCAAGAAATAAAATCCTCGTGAGAAACAAACATAAATCCCCATCACCCTCATTTAGTCTTCTGTCTGAGGTGGTATTAGTTGCATGATTAGTGCATCAGAGGAGTTATTTTCTATTTTTATGAACCCACATATTATTTTTAAAGAATCAAAAGCATGAAAAAATGTGTGCTGAGGATGTTTCTGAAAGAAACAAAGAAAAACTTTGACACTTTCAGTGAAACTTGAAGTAATTTGATGAATTAAAGTTGGAGAATGGCAAGTTGATGTTTGCAAAGTCTTTAAAATAAGCGGGATTGACAACAAGATAAAATGCTCTATTTTTGTGGGGTCATGAAAAGCACGTCTTCATATATTTTAATTGATTCTTTGATTTAAGCATGAAAATATACCTTATATTGGGAATTCGTTGGTATTGAGAGTAGGTTGGAATTAAATTAAATATATTTAAATTAGTTTTTATGAGAAAAATTCCCTCGGTTAATGCAGATTCAGATAGTGCTCTGTTTTTCAGGAGACAATTAACACTTTCAAGCCGGGTCGTATTTACCGAGATTATCGAACTCTGAGATTTTTTTAGTATAACCACATTTAATTCTGTATGAATGTTAAATTATTAAATTCATTTGGTAAAAACACAATTTTGGTTAATTGAAGTTCTAGTGAATGAATATGGACATAAAACAAAATAAATAAACAAAAGTCATATATTATTTACTAGAAAATAGAGAAAAAATCTGATGTGGCCACCACATGACTTTCTCCATATCTGTAATATTTCTAAAAATTCTAAATAGGTTACATAATAATAAATATTTTAAGAAACCGATAAAATTTTAGACTACAAAGAACAGAAATAAACTCAAACCATAGCATTCTGATATAGGATATAGCCACAAAGCTCCAACAATTAAGAAAAGAAAAAGGAGCATTACTAATATGTAACTAAGCGTCTATTGTTAACATTAGTCGTCAGTAGGTGGCGTGGTGGTGGCAGCTAAAAATATAAGATATCTCTTAAACAATGCATTATATGGAAAAATGTTTCAAACTAAGGTTGTGGAAAATTAAATTTCCTACAACCTTTATTCCTATATATTTTTACATTTATCAAATATTAAAGCAAATATTTAAAAATAACAGGTAAGGGACAAGAGTAAACACCCACTTCCGGTCGACCGATTTTTACCAACAACTTATCAGTCCCTGTGACTTTTATAAAAATGTTAAATATAAACTTTCGCGTTGACCTGATTAATAGTTATTGAGTTAGAGCACCCACAAAAAGCTATCACATACACACACACACATCATCGAGCAAATGGTCAAAACGTGTTCAGGGGACCTCAAAACGTGTATTTCCATTGAAATCTCGAAGTCGATTTTTTTCATGAATACAATACTTTCCCCTATACTACGTATATGGAGAAAGTAAAAACAATAAATTAATAGATAGAATTGTGATAAGAAAAGAGTTGAAAACAAAAATATAAAACTTTTACCGAGGATCGAAGTATACCATACGAAAGATAGACTTCAAATGAGACCTTTCTGAAGGTTTGAGGGGTTTACCTGTGGAAATAGAGTACGAGACATTGAAAGCCAAGACATAACTGTGCAGTTGCCCGTCATCTATAGTTGATGCCAGATCTCAGTTAAGTCTGAGCATCATCAATTGATGGCGCTCAGCTTCAATGTGTTAAGATCACTAAGTGAGGATGCCTGTATATGCCTCTATATCTTTTTATTTCATTTGGCTGATTTTTGTTTTAGTATGACATGCTTCATTGTTGAGAATAAGAAATTTGAATATATTAAGTGATGTATGGAGAAATTTTAAAGTCATCTGGTATTTTGTATTGTATGGCCAACATACTCAAAATACTGTCTCAGATTTGTGATACAGGAATGTATTTTTGTTTTGTTTTCTTTTCTATTTAGGCTAGTCTAGATCCTATTTCTCCAGATCCTGAAAAAATCCGGCATTATATGCTTTTTTGGAACTCACTGGTGCAGTGCTCCCTGAACAGAGGTATGGCTGACTGCAGGCAGTCAGCCGTCAAAGAAGCTACTTGTGTGTTTTTGTCAATGTCCCGCAATTGGGAGAGTTTAGTGAAGAATAAATCAAGTCATTCTATAGTTGCTGTTGCTGTACCCATTTTGGAGTTTGAACATGTGCTTCTGAGGAGTGGAAAGGTGAATTAATGAAATTTTGTCATCATTTGTGTTTGTTATTGGAGAAGTGTTCCACCAACCAATTTATTTTTGGTCAATTTTTAAGAAATGCATTCGAATCCAAAGTCTGATGATCGTATTAACCTAATTATGTTCTCACTCTACTCTTACCTCTAATGAAGAATGATACATTATATTCTGTATATTTTTTCTAAAATCGTAAATGTACATCAACGTTTGTTTTTATACATTTAATTAGGATTTTTAGTTTTCCAAGTTTATATTTCTTAAAATTCAATATCTAATATCGATGTTTATTTCAATTCATTTTATCAGTTTTTATCTAGAAAAGAGTTATAAATTGAATTCCTTCTAATTAAGTATAACTTAAAGTGTATAAATAAACAAACAGCTTCTTGTATGCAGCTTTGTTTGTTGTTTTCTATATTTTCGTGGATGTGTTGTTGCTGACTCGTTAATTCGTGCCCCTTATTCATGAAATCATAATCATTAGTGAGAAAATTATGTGACGTGAATATAATGCACAACCCAATGTATGAATGAATATTTTTATGAAAAATATCTCACCTTTTTGAGTAACAAACGACTGAATCCTGAAAAAAGCCCCGAGTGTGTATATGGAATGATGCTCCTTTGACAGAAATTCAAAAGAATCTAAGCATTGGGGACATACACACACACTCTCACAGATGGATTATATGAATTTTATCACAGTGTTTTTTGGAAATGCCATATGGCCATCTGACAATTGGTACTCATTCTTCAGTCCAGAGAAACTTTTCTTTTCACCTCTTGGAGAGAGGTCAGCAGATATTGGTGTGCAGAAGATGCAAAAGATATCCCCCAACTTTTCAGTAAGTGGAGTCCAAAGTGCGTAGGGATTATCGGATCGGGCTGAGGGTAAAGAAGAGCGCAATAAACTGATCATAATGTTTTGTTTTGTTTGAGAGCAGAAAACGAAAATTGAATTTAAAATTTTTTTAAATTCAATGTCGATCAACATGTATCGATTTAAAAATCAAATCCTACCAAGCCTAGTTATAGCCAATGAAGCATTAATTACTCAGAAATGTCATACTTTTCTTAATCCTCTTTTCCAGGTCAACCTACACCATCAGATGTTAGATTTTGTGTTTGAGAGCGTGTCTGCAATACCACTGCATGATATGTTTGCCTTTGTTTCCTCAACTCCCAAAAAATCTTCAAATCCCAACAGCATTATGGAAGGTTTTGCTGAGTTTCGCCGTGCTTTCCTTGCCTGCTCGACTACACTCTTGGCATTGATCTCGCACCACTCTGATCACCTTATGGACCGAGTTCCATCATTTTTACAGTGCCTTGCTAAACTCTTCAGGGCAGCTGTTGTTCATGGGAATGTTGAATATACTTCTGCTGGTGGCTTGCAGGGAGGAAGATTATCTGAAAATTTGCTGGCAATGACAGATTGCGCTGGTAGTTTGGAATGGTAAGCCTATAAAATGTATTGATTCTTACCAATTCCTGAAAGTTAAGATTGATTTTAATGCATTAAGATGCCCTTTTGTGGCTTGATACATTTTATGAATAAAAGTGTAATTGTAAAATTTCATTCTTACTGATCTTTAGAAAGTTATTGGTGATTAAGAAAATTGCAGATTCCCCTATCTTTCAAATTATTTGTGCTTGGTATGAAAATTTCTGCCATTTATTAAATTCTGAATGAAAGCATGATTGACTCTTGTTTTTCCCTTCAGTTAAAATTTGTGTGCTCCATTATTTTGATTTGTTCGTTTTTTATATTTCTAGGATAACCCATGCATTAGCAAAGTTCAAGAAAGATTTTGCAAGGGTGGCCCCATATTTCATTGCTGATGCTATTGACAGTATTGAGAAAAATCCCATCCATCCTGCTATTAAAGTTTGTATCTCATTTTCTTTATTCTGTTAACTGATATTTCATTTCACAAGGAGGTCATTAAAGTTGGTTCTCTTTTTCAGAATCATCTGAGCAATTGTATCTATGGATTTATTTATATGTGCGACATGAATGGGATAGCATATTTGCACCATGCCCTGCAAGCTGGCTCCAAGGAAATCTTTAAGACGCTTTATGAAAACTATAAGAAATATTACAAGTTCAAAGGAAAAATATAATTGATAATTTTTGTGTTTTTAATCTTGTTTCTTTTGTAAATATTTTTCAATTTTTGGATCGTCTTATGGCAACTGTAACATTTATTGGGATGACTCCCTCATCAAATAATATTTTTGACAATGGAGTTAAAATTTTTACAATCTCTTTATATTGTATATTTTTGTAAGAAATTGTATTGTTAATGAGTTTTAGATTTTTGTGCCCTTCTATGTGGAATGCAAAATTTTGTGTGCAATTTGCATTGATTTTCAATGGTTACTGTCATGGATTTTATGAAATGTAGTAAATCATTAATTGATTCAGTGAATCCAACCTAATGTTATTGAGAGGAAATAATTTTGTAACATGATGTATTTCAGTTATATATTCACTTAATAATACATTGGAATTTGCTGTTATATTTCTCACACTTTCCAAATGAACTGTTTGTGGCATAACCTCATTTCATTGTTAATATTATCTACTCCATTATATCAAGCAGGATTAACAAATGGGTGATTCAGTTATGAAGTGTCCATGCTCAAATTTGTCAACAGCATGAAAGATCCACACCAAATCTTATTCTTTAAGGCATCAAGTTATTTTTTTTTCAGATTGAATTCCATTATTAGAAACACCTCAGTTAGATGAATACATAATTCTGCCTGTGTGCACTCCTTACTGCCCATTTCATTTCTTACATATGTAGAAGTACAACTTGTAGCATCTGATTGAAATTGCATTCACTTAATTGTTTCTCATAAAGTGAGAATTGAACATTTCATTACTAATTGTTTTCTCAATATGGTAAGATATTTGAATTTTTTAAATGCCTTGATAAGAATTTAATAGTATTACTAAGCTGAATAGTTAATGTTCAGCACTTTTTCTTAAAAGATAAAATAACGCTCGTGATCACACTGTGTGTGTCTGTTAACTATCAACTTTTTTGTTTTAAGAGATATTTATAAATTTCTTTTTGAATTGGATAGCTCTTAGTAATCTATGAATTTCACCAATTTGATTTTCCAAGTAGTTCATAGGTTTTCACTAAGTGGCTTCAAATTCTGAAAATTCAAAACTTTGAAATGGCATTGTATCCAAACTATAGAAGCTGGAGGAGAGGTTTTTCACAGATGGTAAGGTTTAGTGAGGATCTAAATTCCAATGGTTCAGGATGCCCACTCCCCAAAGGGGAAGGCAAATCAGAACCCTGAAAATTCTTAAGATGTGCTTCTATCTCTTACTTTGACAAGGGTATCTTGTTTTTATGCCATCAGGTGGGAATAAATTGTCCCTGAACCAAAGCAATACTTTTTGAGGTGTTGACCTCTTTCCAGGTTGACAGCAACAACATTTTGAATATTGAGAATAAAATGTTTTCTTAACACATTGCTGACCAGGCCTTTTAAAGATACGCATCTGAATATGAAACATTTTAAAATATAACTTTTTATTTTTAAAAATTTTGAATGAAATTGAGTATTAAGGTAGGCTGGTGCACACACTGCATTTTATCAGTAAAATTAACAAAAACATGAATGCTTATTATCTCACATTGGTATCACCATTGAATTGTGATATTCCCAGCAGCTAAACTTAATTTAAAAGACTAAAGCAATCCTAGTAAAAACAATAGGACCTGAAAAAAACGTGGCACTAGCCTGCATGGCCATTAGAGCAAAATTAAACCATGGAAATTTTCAAATGAAAAACTACATAAAAAATGAAGTTTCATGCTGGAGCTTTTGTCCATTTCCATGAAAAAGTTGGAAGGATGATAAAAAAGTGAAACTGTGGATTGAAAATGTGTGATAAACATCCTAGTGGCCTACACAAAGAACGTAGTCAATTACTGTAGGACATGTTCAAAATCCACTTGGCAGATGACATTGAGAGAAAAATACGGACATTGCAATTATACCAGGGGGTTGAAAAGTTCAACAATTAGATAAATGGATCTACAAACCATACCAAATGGAATAAGTAGAAAAAATTTGCACGAAGGTTCGAAATATGTGTGCTCGTGATGTTTTGTGTGAATGTATTACCAAATCGTGAGATGCAATTAATTCAAAGAATACAGCCTTCCATCGTTTTACGAGTTTTTGCTTATACGAACTGAGCAATTTCATACCTATTTTTCGATTTGCGAATAAATTTTCGCTTCTACGAGTTCGTTACGTTCCCATGAGATCCTATTTTTCAAATATCGAATAAATTTTCGCTAATACGTACTTGATCCGCTTCGGAAAAGTTCGTCAAATTGCATCATGCTATTCCGAATAAGAACCATCATCTCGGTCTCATTACGCGCGTTGATATTCTTTGTGAAATTTTGTTCGCTGAGTGGTGTGCTTTTTTATCTTTTAAATCAAGACAAATTGTTGTGAATCATGGATCCTAAATGTGCCAGCCTTTCAGGTATTGCAAATGGTAAAGTGAAAAAAGACAGGACTTTAAGTGTTGCCCAGAAAATAAATTTTATTCAAAGATTGGAGAAAGGCGAGCGGTCGAAAATCATGTGTACCACGTCTAACCTATCTGCATCTACTGTGCGGACAATATTTCTGCAAAAGAATAAGCTGTCCGAGATTGCACAATCTACAGTGCCTGGCACTCACTGTCAGTGTATAACGAAATCCCGGGAAGGTATAATAGAACAGCTAGTAAACCTTTTGGTGCATTGGATGGAAAGTATTTTTTTTATTTTGACCTTGGAACCAATTAAAGTTTTTTACAAAGGAAGTAATGGGAAAATAATTTTCGTTTTACGAGTTTTCATCTAAAAAACAGTTTTCGTGGAACGAATTAAGTACGTAAAACGAGGGAAGGGTGTATAATAAACTCCTAAAAAATGTGGAATATCAAATTCCTTGGATGGGGAAGAAGATTTCTTGTGGGAGGATGATAATGAATGTGATATCATAACTTCTGATCCAGAGTTGGATCCTTTTAATCAGAGCTGGATTAGGAGTTTGTGGGGCCCTAGACCAGGCTTCAGTGCAGGGTCCCAGCGAACCAAAAAATGTGGGATGCAGTGGGGGTGAATTAGGTACTTTGTGTATGTAATCGTAAAATGACTTTGTATAACATTTCTATTATTATAAAAAATATATACAAAATAAAAAATAGAGTTCATCTTGGTAAAACAAACTCTGCTATTGAAAGGTTTCTGTAATCCAGTAAACATTACACAGTGTCATTTGTACTTGAAAATCAGTCTTGTTTGTTTAGTTGTTTTCACCGTTAACAATCCAAATTATGACTGGGCAGTGAGTACATTTAAATTAAATGGTTTAATGTCCAATATATCTCTAAATATTAATTTGTGACAATTGGGAGTATCATATTCATTATCAAGACCTCCAAATATTCCAAACTAGCTGAGGCCCGTGCAATTATTCCAATGAGTTTTTTCGATAAACTTATGAACAAGCAATGAATGAATGAATTTTTATAACCACATATAAAGTTAATATTTTTATTTGCATGAAAATTATAGTTCTAAAATTTGCAATATGAACCACCCAATGTATATGACAAAAATTTAACAGTTCCTTATATCAAATTGAGTAGGACATGCAGTTTATTTATACCTATAACTTGTTTTACCCCATGTACAGCTCTGATTAATACTTCAAAGTGAAAAAACAAGACAATGAAAGAAAAATATATCAACTTTACGTGGGGAGATGGTCCACAAAAACTGTGTGACTTGGTAGGTGGTCCACAGCTACAAAAATATTGAGAAACACTGGTTCAAACTGCAAAAATTACCAATTTTTAAATGTTTTAAAATTTCTTTCGCCGGAAATTGACTGCTCAATACACTGTGCATGCATCGTTTATGTATTTGACAAACTATTTCATCTATTAAAATATTTGAATTTATAGCCATTTATTAGGTATTTAAGTTGATTATTTTAAACAATAAATTAAATTCTGGTAAATAAACTATAAATGGTGAAAGAGCTGATTAATTTATTATGGCAATCATATAGGTCAGAGGATTATCATTATTCAACTACTATTTTGGAGTTTGATTATAATACATCTTGAAACCTGGAGGAATAGAGAAATTTTGAGAATTATTCTTTAAATCAATTTTTCTGCTTAGTGAAAGATGTTTCTTTTAAGCTAATTCATGGCTGCCTTGTCAACTCAGTGGCACACCAGAAAATCTGGGGGCCACAATGGATATCTTAAATATTTTCTAAACTGAATTACTTATCATTGTCTGTATATTTATGAAGAATTCCCCCCTCCCTCACACAAACATTACTGCTATTTTGATAAGTATGAAAGTATAAAAAAATTATATTAATAAGTCTTTCTCTTATTAACTTGAATCCTTTTGGAGAAATGGGTTCAAAATATTATATTATGCATAACAATCCTTATAATACCATAGAGACAAGAAAAATAAGATGCGTTCATTAGTCCAGTGGTTTCTAAAGTGTGGGGTGCGTGATGGGGAGGGGGGGTTGCAAAGAATTTCTCATATATTTATTGTCCATTTAACTATCCTAATCTTGAGACCTACAGTATGCAGCAGCCAAATTCTAGCCCTCAATTGACTAGGACGTATCATTTGCATCCATGTTTTTCTTAAGGTGGCTTTTATTAATGGTAATTGTATGCCCAATATATATTGTTTATGAACTGGAATTGAACATGGTATAGAGGGGGGGGGGGGCGCAAAGATATTTTTCTTTGGTGAGGGGGGGCATGGCTTTGTAATGTTTGGAAACTGCTGCATTAGTCGATGACATGGAGTATGCTTGGTTGATGCATGTGGAGCAGTGATTGAAATACTCGTCAATGGTTTCAAATATTGCAGGTTCAATTCCTAGGCGAGGTCAATGATATTTTAAGGCTAAAAAATATGACACGTATTCCTTTGGTGAAGAGGTGAAGCCGTCGATCCTGTGTATTGCACAATGTCAGTACACTTCAAAGAACCCCTTTTCACATGGGACTTTGGATAGTGGCAAAATTTCCAGATGTAGGAGCTAAGCCCCTGGCATCTGTGATTAACCTCCCTTAGGGGGGAGGGGGTCTCTAGGAAAAGCTGACTTGGGGAAGGAGGTATGACCAATGCTTATGTAAGATTTTTTACTTAAGAAATTTTTTACATTACAGATTCAGATTATAGGCTATTAGTGTGATTAATATTTATGCCTATCATACACTAGTTTTAAATAAATGTTACATTTAGTGCTGATTTACAGAAATAATTAAGCCATTGGGAATGAATTTACCGGGAGTCAGATTACCAGTCACGATATCTTGCACTGGTTTTCATGCTAAGAAATGGCTCTTCTCAGCATTATAAAGCTGTATTGTAGAAGTTGCAATTACATATTTCGGGTTCTTAAAAGGAGTGTTCGATGCCTTTGTCAATATGGTTTGAATGATTGGGGGTCCCCTAAATCTTGGGACCCCCAGGGTTGTGGGGCCTATTAGTACGCCCCTGACTCTGACCAATGAAGTTTAACAGTTTACCTAAAAATAACTTGCATAACAGTTTTGCTGCATTAGGCACTTAACTTTTAGGAAGGCTTGTGCATAATAGGTCAGTGGTAGGCAACCTTTTCTACATGGCAGACTGCAATGTCAAATGCGAATTCTTCGGCAGGCCACATTACAAGTTGTGAATGCTTTGGCGGGCTGGATTAGACTGAAAATTGGATGTGAACTAGAGATTCTTAAGTATCATATCAGGGAAAGTCAAGGCTAAATTATGTTTTTTAGGTTAAATTTCAATCTCGAGTGTTTTATTGTCTTAATTTTAATGTATATGATAGAATTTGTGTTAATTTTTACAGATCTCTTTTTAATCATAGCTTTGTAGGCCTCATTAAATGTTCTCGGGCCATAGATTGCTCACCCTTAGTATAGGTCTTGTTGGATGGTTTCAAGGTGAAAGACATATTTATTCATGGACATCTCTCTTTAATTTAAAATTATGATCCCATAAAATTACAATAATCAAAATTTATTTTCATAGAATTTCTTATTCCAAATCCATGAAATTTGTTCAAGAATAAACACTTAAAATTTGGAAAAATGATGACATTACTTATATTGGTATCTCCATTAGTCACAACAAGGTTATGAAAAACTAGATGTGCATTTTGGCTGCAATGCAGCCATCGTCAGTGGTAATTCACTGAAAGTAGATAATAAATAAGAATCTACTTTTGGTGAATTGCCATTGAAGATGGCTGCATTGTAGAGCATCTGGTTTTTCATAACCCGAGATAAGTATTTTTTCTATTTGTTTTATTTTTAATTGCTTAGCCTTGAGTCAGCTGCATAGTTATAAATATTATAATATAATTTAATTTGTATTGATCAAAATTACATTCATTACTTGTTGTGTGCTTTAGTTCACTTACTGAGGTTATAATTGTAATAGAACTATCACAGGAAAATCGCCTTCACTATCAATGTTTTATAGGATACAGAATTCTTCTAAGGACTTCAAATGTATTTCAACATATATATCTTACTGCAAAACAGTGTAAGAAAAATCCCTTAAACCTCAATGAAAAGCAAAAAACAGCACTATAAAATTCAGATATAGATGTACCTATAAGTCCTGATGACAAGCATATTCATTTCATTGCTGCTTGGTCTTATTTTAATTTTAATTATAAAATATGTTTGAGCCACTGATTTTACAAATATGCTTAATGGAGTGAGGATTGTGAAAGGAACCTATTTAAACCAAAGTGACCACTTCTTAATATGTCCAAAATCGTACAATCTGTATTTTTCCTCTTGAAAAGTAAAATTTGAGAATTGTATTTGAATAAAGGGGAAAAGTCTTTACTGGCTTCTTGTCCTAAATTATGGATCATAAACTTTACATGTTAGAAAAATAAATCAATTTTTAATTAATTTTCAATCAAATTTACTTTAGCCAAAGCTGTGGTTCTTAACCTTTTTCTCCCAGCACACCCCCTGAAGCTTTCAAGATATCCTTACACACCACCACTTTAAAATTATGATTATGGGTTAACAAAATAAGAACTAGGGGCTCCACCTCTGTAGCCTATGGCTGCCAACCCCACCGCTCTTTGCTTCACTCAGGCTTTAAAGCCCTTCGGTCAATGACTGATGTTTTTATAAAAGATATTACATTTACAAAACAACACCAAATAAAAGGCAATTTGCAAAATTTGTAATCAATATCAAGTCTACCTACAGCTCCATCAGTGAAAAGGTTCCCATTATCGCTGTCTGTTATGAGACAAACACTCATTCCATCTCACTCTCACTTCCCATTCCACCTTCTCCCTCTTTCCTTACTCCACCCTTCCTCCTTACCTCTCTCTCCCTCCCTCATCCTCTCTTCTAGTAGTCTTATTTAGTCCCTGTTTCTCCCTCCTATTCTTTCTCTTTCCCTCCCTCCTCTCTATCTCTCTCATCCCATTTCTCACACACACACACACACTATCTCTCCCACTCTGCCTCTCCCAATCCCTCCTCTCACCTTATACATCTCTCCCTTCCTACCACTCTCCCCTCTCTCTCTCTCCCTCTTTCTCCCCCTTCTCTCCCTCTCTTTCTCCTCCCTCTCTTTCTCCCTCCATCTCTGTCTCCCTCCATCTCTGTCTCCCTCCCTCTCTACCTCCCTTCTCTACCTCCCTCCTCTACCTCCCTCCTCTACCTCCCTCCTCTACCTCCCTCCTCTACCTCCCTTCTCTACCTCCCTTCTATCCCTCCCTCCCACCAAACCTCCCGCTTACCCAAACTTCCGATTTCCCTCCCCTCTTTGTCTTCTCTCGCCTTCCTCTCTTTCACTCACCCCTTTCTCCCGTATTATCATCTTCCTCCGTTATCCCATTGGGGTCCTATGTAATTTTATGAGTACAGCAACGATGCTGGTTACTCTTGGCAACAAAATATTTTATTCACGAAAAACTTTAAATTTTCGTCTTCAAAACAGTTTTTTGGAACAATTCGAATCGTATTTGAAAATCGACGCTAGAAAAACGAATCTGCGTTCCTTTGCGCGTACTTTGGTCAAGTCTCTAATTTGCATTACAAATATAAGTAATTTTGAAAAGCGAATGAAAGATGTCTTACACTCTTTTACGTGTTAATCAACGTGTCATTACAACAAACACGTATTTTATCCTGAAAACGATGCAACAGCCACGTCAAAAGGCACAAGCGTGCCACACTTGCTTTTGTTTGGAGGCCGCGTGCGGGGAATAAATGTTATTGAAGCGAATATGGCGCTGGGGAGATCCTATCCAACGACCGAAAGAGGCTCATTCGAATCAAGTTTCGATGCGAAAAGCAATTTCAGTTGTCCTTTCGAAAGAGAAGATTCTTTTAGCTCCTGTCTTCTATCCGCGCGTTATAAAGTGTTCATTTTAATGCGTTCTTAGTATGCAGCGAACGCTTATAGGGGAGGTGCGCATCTTTCAGTCTGCCTGCATCTTTCTTCTCAAAGACAACTTGGTTGATTTTTACGAAATTTGTTGTGAGTGATCTTCTTTAGATAGTCGAGTGCAGGGGTGGCCCGAGGAATTTTGGCGCCCCGGGCGAGATAGGACCTCAGCGCCCCCCTCCGTAAATATTTGTTAAGATATTTACAAAGTACATGTTAATTTATCGATCTGTAAAAATAACCAATAAAGAAAAAATAAAAGGAACGCCATCAGCATTTCAGTCTGTTCTGGGTTATAAATTGATATAAAATATTTTTTCGCTTACAAGTAATGCATAGATAGTTGGTCGGGTTAGCGCCCCCAAGACTGGTCGATTTTAATAAATAATATGGCCCCGAATCGACGAACTAGAATATTCCATTTATGTAAGAGACTAGATGCAAGTTAACATGTTTCTCTCCACTGTTACGCGTAGACGAAAAATGTTTTTAACGAAATAAGTAAGAAAACATCTCATATCACTTATTGTTTTAAGAATGTTAACCGCTTTCAAGAAATTTATGGAGGAATGTATTTGGCTTCTTGGCTTAAAGATTTGCAAACATTATATTGCTTAATACTCAATATATTGGACTATTTAGGATTGCCAAATCCCAAATAATGCATTTGGAAACTCGGATGTGGAGTACACATTTTCACTCTTCTTTTAAAGTAGGTTTAAACGAAACGATTTACACATTGGCGCTTCAACATTTATTGGTACCTGCATAAGTAAAATAATTTTTGTTTGGTCGCACCGTCGCCGAAATGCCTAATTATCTCCTCATTGTTACTTTCTCAAACACGAAGTATGTAAAGAAAGGAGTGAGGTCGTGAAAAAAACGTCTTCGAGATATTGATTATTTTGTTCACGTTTTAGACGCCACTGAGTGCGGAGAAGTTTGTTTTAGCAATTCCGTTTGTCATTCCTCTGCTTGTAGCCTACGCACTGCACTACTGGCGAAACGGTTTGGCAGATTCTGATGAAATTTCGTATTTATATAGGGAGCCTTCCTGAAATGAACCATATTGCGCAAAAGTGGTTGATAGTTTATTCTTGTCGATTTTCCCAAAATTTTGATTCAACCAAAATGAACAGCGTGGATATTAATTATAATTGATCCATTTAAAGAACTTAATGTCATAAAAATGCGACTTAAGCTATATGCTTCAAAAAATGTGTATATCTTCTAGTGTCATTATAACCTAGCGAGGGTCCCGCTCATGTACCACCACGCTCTTCCCTGCATTGTTGCTACGAGCAAAATAGCGGTTGAATATAAACAAGTAGGGATGTACACGGGTAATCCGTGGTACAGAAGTGCTTTTCGTCTAAATATCGGTGCAGAAAGTTCTATGCAAATATATGTATAATGAAAAATTATTTTACTTTGTATTGTGGCAGCCCTGCTTTTTAGATCCGTTCTAAACATGTTCATTTTGTTTTGCAATTCTATACTCGCCCTACAAACGAAATTTAATTTTGAAATCGGTTCAGTCAATACATTCGAAATTCATAGTTACAGAAAAATTCTAACCTTGATATTATGGTAACCCTGTTTAGTGGACCCGGTTGAAATATGCTATTTTGGTTATTTATTTATATTAAGATTATATAGATGTACAATATTGGATTATCCTTGCGGTCATTTCTCTAGAAATATGCGTAAAAGAAATATTATTTTACTTTTTACTGTGGTAGACCTGCTCTTTATCTCCGCTTTAAACATCGTGAGTTCATTATGGTATGTTGTGCATATTTTTAATTCAAAATTTAGTTGAAATTCGTTCAGCCAATTCCTTCCAAATCCATAATTACAGAAAGAGATTAATTTGTAAGTGTGGTACCCCTGTTTGGTTGGTCCAGTCTAAATATGCTATTATGGTTTTGTACATTACAAATTTTAAATTTGGTTAAAATTGATTTGAACATTTCAACACAAATACTTGCAAAAGGAATTTTTTTATTACTTGTATTGTAGCAGCCCTGCTTTCTATATCTACATTATAATATTTATTTTGTTTTTTAATGCTGTACACCTTCTTCATACTAAATTTCGTTGAAATCCGTTTGGCCAATTCCTTCCAAAATCATTATTACCGAAAAGATTAAATTGACAATTGTGGCACCCCTGCTAAGTCGATCTGGTCAACATATGTCATTTTGGTCATGAATTTATGTGGAGATTCTATGTACCAAATTTGGTTGAAATCGGTTAAGCCAATTCTTCCCTGATATATGCGTACGGACGGACATCACGAAGATTATAGTGCTTTTCAGCATTGATGAAAGGCACTAACAATGACATTGTTGCATGGGAAAAAACTTACCTATATGAGAAGTTTTCCACAACACATGATGTACCGATTTTTTAAATATATAACTTTGTTAGTTGTATTGTGAGCCTGGGAACAATACTTCGGAAAAGTCCAAAAAGAGATACAACGCAAAAGTTGTAAACAACAAAAGCAGTAGTCATAAAAGACATTCTCCTGGCTGAAGTGATGCAAGCAGCAGTGGTTTTTTAAAATAGCATTTTCCAGTATTTTGTAATTTTAGGTTATTCATTATTTCTCCGGAATCTCGGTTTAAATAAAGCCTAATCATGGCGATGATATGCCCATTAATATTCGTATTTTAAAAACATTATCTCTTTCCTGCCTCATGTCTTGTTATCGCATGATGGGAAAAATGTTACCAGGCCTCTACTGCTATAAATAGTCGCCGTTTCAAAGTGTCTTAGGTGCCGAGAATCCGAGAGGTATCGTTTTTTCGTGCTTTTTTCTGTTCTGTCTGTGACGGGGTATTTTGGGTGATATTTTGTTCAGTCGCTGAAAACCTTCCCGAGCCAAAATACTCGAGGGATTCTTTTGGCCGTTAGCTAGGATACGGCGGAAATTCTTTATAGCATCTTTACCCTTAATATTACATGCAGTAAGATTCCCACCCCTAATTCATAAAATAATTTACTGGTTTCTTATTCTTCCAAATTTCATTAAGTATTCCCCTAATTGCCATAGGAGATATTTTGTAAAATTTAGAAAATGGGATTCGCTAGCTTATGTAACGGAAAGATCATTTAAAACTAAGCTAGAGCAAACAGTTGCCTTATTTCCGTCAAAACCGGTTTTGTGTTTTGTCATCTTATTTGTCATTCCTCATTAGCAGATTTTAGAATTATATGTTATTTATATGCACGTCAACCCCCGATTTAGCGCCCCTTATATATTACCACCCCTGCATACAGCCTATGAATCGTTATGAATAGAACTTCCATTTTATGATTACATAGATCAAGCATTTACACCGATTTTCCGCCACTCCCGCTTTAACGCCAATGTCAGTAAATTGATGGAATAAAGCGATCTAAAGATCCTATGCAGACAGGCATAAGCTGCAATGTTGGGAATAATTTTGAAACGAGAAAAAAGTCTGCTATGACCGGGAATCGAACCAAGAAAACATCCGCGTTCAGAAACGAGAAAATTGATCTGCTAAGATAGTTCAGTGGTAGAATATCCGCCCGGCAAGTGGAAGACCCGGGTTCGATTCCCGGTCATAGCAGACTTTTTTCTCGTTTCAAAATTATTCCCAACATTACAGCTTATGCCTGTCTGCATAGGATCTTTAGATCGCTTTATTCCATCAATTTCTTGTTTGGCAATCTCACCATTTGAGAGGGAGGAGTTTTCTTCGGTGTATCTCTTTGAGGACATCCGTTGGGGCAGTTTGATACTAGCTTGGCTAGTTCCGTCCCAACCAAGAAAACATCCGCGTTCAGAAACGAGAAAATTGATCTGCTAAGATAGTTCAATGGTAGAATATCCGCCCGGCAAGTCGAAGACCCGGGTTCGATTCCCGATCATAGCAGACTTTTTTTTCGTTTCAAAATTATTCCCGCCAATGTCAGTGATGGAAAAACGGTGGCGCTAAATTGGGGCATGACTGTATATGTTTTAATATTCTAAAACCAGTGTTTCACCTTCCTATAAAATGTTTTGAATGGTACAACATCGTCCAAGGGAGCAGTGGCGTTATTGCCAAAGTGATAAAGAAGGCCATGGCCGAAGATTGCGGTGCTAGGGATACTGAATTTTAAGAAAATAAGAAGTGAAAAGTATTAAGAATCATTCATATTTATACATTTAAACTCTGAGATCCTTCTGCACTGGCATTAATATCGCGTAAGTTATTGGTAAATGTGATTCTAAAATAATTTGCTCCCATTAATTTCCAGATTCATTCCGTTATAATAAGGTATATGTTTTTTTTTAATTTGTGAAATTATTTGCAGGCAAAATAATATCCAAACTATGCAAAACTTCGTAAAATAACTCGCGATGAAATGATTAAAAATCACTTAATGTTTCTGCTATGTCCCAGTTTTTCTTCCTTGAAACACGTTATATGCCAGTTTTAATTTTTTCGAATAATATCCTGATTACTGTTCTACGTTAGCATAACAATAGAACGCCGAAAATCCTGGATCTACCCCCGGTTTTGAGAATTTTATTTCCCGATACTCAAAATAAAGACTAGGGAGCAATGTTTATCAATACAGTGGTACACTTCTTATTCAGCGTCTTGAAATCCGGTTATTTTTTTAAGCGGCGCCTCAGTTCTCAGAGTTATTTTTCTATTTTAACTTGGGAAATATTACAAGCAGATCATTTGAAGGAGGGTGCTAATTTCTGCTTTGAATATTTTATTACATTAATTATTCTTGGTTGACATTTTAAAAATAAAAAATTACACTAGTTACTTATACATACATATTTACAAATTTTCTGTTTTGATGGTTATTTCCTTTCTAATCGATTTTACAAATTAATAAAAATTACACGAGATTTTCATTAAAATAAATAAAAATATTTACTGTTGTGTGAAGCGCATTATTGCTAGTAATGTGGCAGCACCGACTGAGCGTCATGATCTAAATATTTCTTTTTTCAGTCAGTTTTGATATATGTTCTAAATTTCATGAAAATCTGTAAAATGATTTAACAATTTCAACGCTCCATACTATTGTATGTAGTTGCCTATTTATTAAAAGTATTGTACATGCAGAGCAATAATCCTGCAAGTCTCCGGTCTCAAGCTTACCGGATAAAAGGTCCGGTGCTGTATTGAAGCTTGAATGTGTTTAAAGGGCACTGGGAAAGGTAAAACAAGATGGAAAAGTATACTCCATAAATGGAATACACAGAGATTTCAAAGGCGTTCTTAATTGGAAATACGTATGAAACGGTATCGAAAGATTGGGCGATTCTCGAATTTTTACCTCCGAAACTATATGTCATAATTATATGGTCTAGGGGACTATCTCGTAGTAAATGTTGTTCTCTATTCAAATATATTTTTTAATCTATACCTCACAGATCATGTAAATGTATGGGAGAGAAATATATGGATTTTTAATTGTCGTTTTCCGAGAGAACCGCCTTAGAGATCGACGTAAACAATATATGCGATGTCTTTTGCGGGATATTCTAGAATTTCTATTTCCGAAACTATAACTCGTAAGTATTTGGTCTCGCGGACTTTCTTGTAGTAAATGTTGTTCTCTATCCGGATAAAGTTTTTAATCTATACTTTACAGATCATATAAGAGCTAGGGAGAAAATTTTATGGTTTTTAATTATTGCTTGACGGATGCCATTTAACGAGATACGAGAATAAGTTTATTAAAGTATTTATGTAAATTGGAAGTTCTAATTGACCGATGCAATTCAAAAACACATTGGGCGATAAATTGTAATACAGATCACTCCTACTTAATTTAATTAAAATCCGTCCAGCAGTTTAGGAGATGAAAGTTTCGACAGATGGACGGACGGACAAGACGTGACGTGACCATAAGGCGTTCTGCTATTACCGCTTCGCTGGTAAAGAACGCCTAAAAAACCACAATACAGTGACTTTGTGAATCATGTTAAATTCCGATTATTTTTCAGGATTTTCAAATGTTGAGCAGTCTTTCAAACATACAGAGAATTACACGGCGCCCCATTTCGAAAACAGCATGTAGGCATAGGGATGCATTCTGCTGACGATTTTACCCATTTACCAGTGGATGTTACTCAAACATATCAGCAATTCAGAATCCAATGGTTAAATATTTTGTAGATATTTTTGCTCCTCCCTAGCTACAGAGATATTCACAATATCAACTTTTTATTGATTCCCATCAGATTTTATACTTAAATAATTAAAAGTATTTTATCATAACTTCCTTCAATGCTGAGTGATTTTCATTAAGAATTTCTACAGTTGATCTGAGCTCCATGCTGTCTCATTTCATCCTAATTGTCAACCAAAATTCGTATTATGCGTCGAATGGTTGAGGGACTACGCTCCCTAGAATTTATTTGGAAAAATGCATGGCATTAAGGGAAAATTTTAACCAGGGCTTTAAAAAAAGTCTTCTAAAAATCGAGCAAGAAAAGATAGAATTTTTTTAGTATATTGTGAAGCGTTGTTATATTATGACTTATTTATTTTTCTGTTCAACGCGTATCTAGCAGACATTTTTAGCGTAAACACTTTCCGTACAGAGTAGAGAAACGTATGGTACGCATTCATAAAAGGGTTTCCCCGGAGCGTTGCGGGGCACCCCAGTTGGGGAATACCGCATAAGAGGGGGTGTGGGAAAAATTAGAAGGCTTAACTCTGGGTGAGCCGCGCTATGCGTGTAATATTATGAAAGCGGTTGACTCGTCTCATTCCCTCAATCTTCCATTTGTAGACGGAGAGAAACACTTGGCGGACTTAAGGCCGCTCCACACTCGGTTTTTCCAAAAGTTTTAACCGTACGATTAAGTCGGTACGTGTTTATCGCAGGCGGATCCTCACCCTTCGTCAATTATAACTTCCAGTTTACATAAATATTTTAATAAACTTATACTCGTATCTGGTTAAATGGCACCCGTCAAGCAACAATGAAAAACCATAAATTTCTCTCCCTAGCTCTTATACGATCTGTAAGTTGTATATTTAAAACATTATTGGAATAGAGGACTACATTTGCCACAAAACAGTCCGCGAGGCCACATAATTACGACTTTAATTTCGGGTATGATATAATTTATATAATTTTTTACTCAGATCGTATGTTAATTCTTTCTAATTTTAATCTCTAAAAGAATAAAATCCTGCACGTCGAAAATTCGACTTTTACGTGTTATTTTATGGGAAATGGAAATGTCGAACCAAGGACTTTTCTCGAGACTTTTTTTTCGTCATCACCTTAAAATATGTAAATCGAGTATTTCTTCCAAATTTCGAACGAGTATCTCGTTCCTTTATTCGGTAAATCCCATTTTTCACCGTGGCGGAGGTCGTCAAATTACCAATAAGACGAGGGAAAATTGCGGCCACTTTCGGGGATGTCTGGCAGAGCGCGCAACCTCGATAATTTGTTCATTTTCGTTACCGTCGTATTATTCATCGCAGCCAAGGTATTGTTTAAACTTCAAAACAGCGTCGAAATTTAGAAATTTGAATAGTATATCGGCATTGTGACGTTTTCCCTGTGACTTTATGCAACACACCGCGACTTGAGAAAACTGTAGTTTTGGAACAAACACGTGACTGAACCGAGCAAAAATCAAGCGGTGACAGATATCGTTCGTTCCAGTTCATTCTTCCAGATTTGTCCTCCACACTGTCCGTTTGACCCGTACAGTTTTAGCCGAACGATTAAAACTGTCGGAAAAACCGAGTGTGGAGCGCCCTTTCTAAATCTCGCGCGTCGATTTTATTGACGCAGAACCCGATGCAGCGGAAAAGCTCGCTCCATGTTCATTTTCCTCGCAAATTAAGTCGCGCCGATGCGTTAATTAGCGCTAATCCTCTCCTTGCTTCACATTTCCGCGTTCGCCGCCATAACTGGTTTATCTCGAAATAAACCTTTGTCGCGATTGCTCAACTTATTTCTCCACGGCGGAAGATTGAGTTAAGCATTCGAACGCGGAGATTTCTCGTTTTGGCGTCGGGGCGAAAGAATTCTCAACTGAAAATCTAACGAATTTTTCCGCTAGTGAATATCGTTTTTGAAGACATTTCGTCCTTCACTTCGAGTGAAAGATGGATCCGCGCGATTTGCAAGTAAGAATTTGCGGTCGCCACGATTCGTGATGATGGAATTAGGGAAGAAACTATCCGACTGCGAATATAAAATTATTCAAGATGAAGGCGTAATACACATAATTATTTTATATCATTTTAGTCATAATAATTTCCATTCTGTTATCTTCCCACCGTATGCATTCGTTCTTATCGTTTTTTTCTCAATTTACTGCGGAAATTAAAACTGTGCAAATTAGTAAATATTTTACCGATCTCAATGAGCGCGTATGGAAATTAAATACGTTGTAACGAACCATTTAAATATTGGCGACGACGAAAGGATTCGAATAGTCGTGGCAGTTTGGTCCTTCCTTCTTTTCTCTCTTCCTCTGTAAACAAACCCGAGATGCGTTACTCTGTTGCATTGCGGTGGTCCAAAATGCAAGCTGGCGAAATCAACGTAGTCAACTCCAGAGGAGGGTCTTGTTTGTCGTGAGTCTAGACGAAATGCCTAGCGACCGCTTTCTCTCACTTTAATTCCCCACGTTAGCTCACTACAACTCCCTCCCTACACCCCCCTACCTACAACTCCCTCCCCACAACCTCCTCTCCCCTCACTACAACCTCTCCCTCCCTAAAAACCCCTCACCCTCTATACAACCCCCTTTCCCCTCTCTACAACCCCGTCTGCCATCCCTACAACCCCCTCCCTCCCTACAACCTCATCCCTCTCCCTACAACCTCATCCCTCTCCCTACAACCCCCTCCCTCCCTACAACCTCATCCCTCTCCCTACAACCTCCTCTCCCCTCCCCCCTCCCTCCCTACAACCTCATTCCCCTTCCTACAACCCCCTCCCTCCCTACAACCTCATTCCCCTTCCTACAACCCCCTCGCTTCCTCCTCGACTGTCTCACACCCGCGGCGTCGCTGGGGAGGGAGGGAGGCAAGACTTGCACGCATGCACGGGGAGGATACGGGAAGCGGCAGGGGGTGGGCCGTGTAGGAGGGTTGAATTTAAAGGGAAGACCGCGGGGAAGAGGGGGGGAGGGAGGAGAAGGGAAGGGGTAGAGGGGAAGGGGTAGAGGGAAGTGGTAGAGGGGAAGGCGAGGGGCGTGTTTCGACGGCACGGCTGTAGTGCGGGACACTCTATTTGTGCCTCATTGTTCGCACCATTCACACGTCCGACTCATCATCTCCATCGACAAAAGGGGCTTTTAAAAAAATCAAACAGGAAGCCGACCTTCGAGGCTTCGAGGGTATAAAAAAATCTGGAAAACAAAATAGGAGCGCTAGAGAAGAGTAAATCCGTCCCTAGATTTCCCGCGTGACGTCACGCTTCGGACAAGAAGCATCGTGCTGCTCGAGAGATGGGATGAGGAGAAGGGCGCCCCCCTCAAACCCCTTTCCCGCACCTTCCTTCCCCTCCCTTTCATCTCAGAGCCCACATCATCCAGAAAGGGAGCAGATCCCGAGAGAGGGTGGAGTGGAGCGACCTCTTTAGTGCCGTGATTGTGGTGGTGTGCTCGTGTAAGCGCCGCGGTGGTTTATCTGCGGGTGTCGGGGTGGCCGAGGACCGTGCTCCTCTCTTAGCCGCAATGGACTCCTCGCGTGTCGCCCTCTCTGTCGTTGGCCCGTGAGGGAGGAAGTCGCCGCGAGATAGAACGTCAAAGGTGAGCTGCCCTCGAGAGACAACAGTCTCTTTGGCGAGGGTCTCCGACTCATCTCCCGGCGCCCCTTTCTCCCGCTTCTCTCCGATCTCGGCATCTAAATTTCCATATCCACCCGTTCCGAGGCCGATGCCTCTTTAACGCGTCGGAAATGTGTCAAATTAAGAGACCTTTATTGGATTGCAAGATCCAGGTTGTGACGAAATTTACTCTCTTTCGGTCATTTTCAATTTGCGTAACATTCGCTTACATCAGTTATTTGCTTCAGCGTTTCGGGCTCACATGTCACTAAAGATCAAGTTGATCCAGGCTGTAAAACTCGGGCACAGTGCCTGAAATGTCCCGTAAATCGAGTAAGTTCGAAAACACCGATTCTGTTGCGACGAGAATAAGCCAATCTCATTCTGTCAATCCGGAAGAGTTCTGCTTCAGCCCTTAGGAGGTGCACGATATGACCCTGGTATTCGTGTGTCACGCACGGATATATACGGCGAACGTTGTGAGTCTCAAATCCATTCGTTCGTATTGCCTTCTTCGTGCTTTGAATGATGATAATCCAGAGAGAAAAATCAATTTAGTGAGAGATGTTAGGATTTGCTGGACGCTCATCATTCTTTCTGTGATCCTATATTAAGATCAGAGGAAGCGATTTTAAAATTTAGTGCTCACATTGGAAGCAATTGCTGCATTAATAAGAGTTACGAAACCCTCGTTTGACTACTGAAACGAGGGGGTGCCGGTGGTGTAGTGTTTAGGACGCTGGCTGCTACTCGCCTGCTGCTTGAAAAGGCAGCGAGCACGAATCCTGCGCAAGTAGGATTTTTTTCCAAGGTCGCCCGGCCCCCTGTTTGTGTGGTTTGAGGAGACCGCGCAAATTCAGCTGTTCCGTCCTTCGGAAGGGACGTTAAGCCGTTGGCCCCCCTGGTGTTCTTTGTATGAGCAGGCAAATGCCGGCACCGGGATTCCCTCCTCCCTCCCCGGTTATTCATTGCACTACCTCTGAGATACCCATTTGTGCTGTAAGAGAGGCAAACTGACTGGGCACTCAAACAAACTACTGAAACGACGATTATCTTCTTGTTATTATCGTTTGGTTAAGCACTAATTCCGGATGGCTTGCATGTTGCTCCATAATTGTCTGACTATATTTTAAGAGAAGGTGTCTATAGACTTACGGTTGCCTCAGACCACCATTAACCATGCGCGGTCTGGTATTAAGGCGCCAAACCTCGATGGCCACGTTTGTGCCAAATCTTATGATGGAAAAGTTTTCTAGATGCTTGGAACGCGAGAAGTGTCTGCGCGAGCTTAACCAGTCGTGTTCCTTCCCAAGTTTTTTTCTGTGAGCGTTTGCAGACTGACTGTGGGTAGTCAGCGTTCTTATGACGTTAAAATTGTTATGAGACAGATTTTAACGAGGTAGTCTGTGCATACCTGTGCTGTATTTTCTCGGCTATCCCACGGAAAGCGAAAGTGAAATTTGAAAATTCTCGTTTAGCTGCATTTGCGCTGCCATTTAATTGCTATCTTTTAGTTATTTTTTGCAAGGACATTTGCATTTTTTTTCGGAAATCGTCGATAGATTCAGTTAATTTCAATTTTTGGATCGCCATATTCGATTTGTTTTCGGGAAAAATTGGCCAATGCAATCTACGCAACGACACCTCTGAAGCGAGTGGCTCTCCCTCTCTCCACTAATGATCATGTAACTCTGCGAAGCGAAAGAGAGAGGAGAGAGGGAGGGAGGGAGAGGGAGATAGTGAGGAAGAGAGAGGGAAGAGGAGGGCTTTCCAGCGGCAAATGGCCACCCAAAGGGTTCCTTTTTTGAAGAGGTCTTCCTCTCGCTGCACTGAACCACTCGGGCCCTCCGTCCTAATATCCCTCGAGCCTCCTTAATCAAGTTCAATGTCGTTCATGAGTTAATAATAGAATATCAGCACTTCCATCTTCCCCTTCTGAACCGACTCCAGCTTCCTTTCGAATTCTTAGTAGCAGAGTCGCGTACAAATGTCCGGTCAGTTTGCCTTTAAGAGATCTCGGCGGTCAAGTGTGATTTTAAAACAAAAGCGTCTACCATTTTACTCAGTATTGGATCTTATTCTTACTTTTAGTGTATAAAATTTAATGTTTTAGATCCCTTTTAGGGAATTTAGTGGGTTAAGTCGATTCTTTCCTGTTGAAAAATTCAGAGGGAATATTGCCGATGCATTGAAAATTGATTGGAACTTATTAAACAGTACTGAGACGGAGCTGTGTTTATGCCTGGGGCTTGCACTTAAGCAATATTTATGACGTAAATAGGGAAAACTTTCTCTAATTTTGCTCTACAATAATGTAATCAACGACTTAGCTCGTGTCTCACTTAAATGCGTATATAATATCGATGTTTTGGAGGTAAATTTGACACCGATTATCGCAGGAATTCCTATTCACAGCAGTCAATTTTTTAGTATGAGAGGGGTGACGGTTGCGGAGTGGTTAGAGCGGTGGACTTCCACGCAGCGGTCTCAGGCTCTAATCCTGCGGAGGTCGGATTTTTCAACCTGGGATCATCCTGTCCCCTACTTGTGTATTTTGAGGGGACCGCGCAAGTCAGCGCTCCGTCCTTCGTAAAAGGTAGGCTAATGCCGGCTCAGGGTTTCGCTCCTATATTGCGTATCTGGTGTGTAAGGAGTTATGGCTATAATAATCCCAGAGGTTGTTTAGCCAGAAATACACACAAACAAACACTTGACGATCAGAAGCAACATTATACAAATATTCTAGAAAATACGCCGCTATGTAGGCATAAATACGTAAAAAATCATAAAAAACTCATTCATGATTTGAAATTGATGATATCATTTTAGTATGCATACCGAAATTAAGGTCCGTATATTAATTACATTTCGAACATGATGGAAAAGTATACGCCATAAATGGAATACACAGAGATTTCAAAGGCGGCCTTTATGGGAAATATGTATGAAACTGTATCGAAAGATTGAGCGCTTCTTGAATTTTAATCTCCGAAACTCTTCAGTCGCAATTATCTGCTCTCGCGGACTTTTTACTTTCTCCATACATGGGGTAGGGTGGTGGTGCTATTCAGATCATTTCAAATTTAATCAGGAATTACAGGTAGCCAAATATTTTTTTTTTAGAATTCAGTAATTATTTTTCATTGCATTATAGCGTTTTGAATTAGAAAATATAATGCTAAGTTTTAAACATCATGTTTATCTTAAAATACACCACAGAATACACAATAATGAAAAACATTAGTTTTACAAATTTTGTGGGCCTATTTGGATCGCATATTTTCTTGTAAAAAAGCACTGAAAATTATTCTTATAAAAGTTAGAAGCTATATATAAAAACGCATTACATTTTCTGACCATAGTCATTCGTATTATTACGGATTAAACACATTTTCCACATTTAAATCGTTTATGTCCAGCAGCCCCCACACACAGCTCGTGGTACCAAGTTTTGCATGTTTCGCAGCTTATCCAATCACCTTTTGTGAGAGGTTTCAGATCAAAATACTTGATTCCGCAGAAACCACACGATACATCTTCATCTTCCGATGATTTGTATGAAGATTCTTTACCTGATCTGCTTGAGTCCATTAGTTTTCTTTGCACACATGGGCGTCCGCAGAAATCTGGAAATGTGATTTTTTTTAGTTATAAACCTAAAATTTCCATTTTTGTATCAAATACAGTTAATAAAAACGACACTAGATATGATTAGACGCATTCTAAGAAGGCACGTCCATTATCTAAAAAAATAGCAATGGCGCTTCCCCTCCCCCCTCCCCCCCACATGGAGAAATTTCTGCGGACGCCCATGTTCGCACACATGTTTTCTTACTTTTCTTGGCGATCACTAGATCTTTTGATTTATTTATAAGTTTTTTAACCTTTGTTCCTTTCTCCAAATGTAACTTTCTCTTTACTCTTGTGTTTTCAGGGTTTTCAGGAGATGTTAGATGACAGGCAGAATGCTTTGTTTTTTTCTTTGGATTGACTTTGGTAGGAATAGGTAAAACAACTGAAAAGTTTGTCAGAACATGATGGTTTTGTGAGAACTTGATAAGTTTTAGGATGAGAGTTATTTAATTCAGCATTTTGGTTTAGGGAAAGAGGCATTTCGTTTGATGAATCTGTAGTTATATTTTATGGTCCGGCAGATGAATTTGATGGTCGGCTATTTGTATTTGAAGATCGGGGATTCTCACTTGACTGTCCGGGATGTACAGTTGAGTATTCAGGAGGTTCATTGTAAAGAGTGGGGGTTACATAGGAATATTCACAGTCGGAAAAAGTCGTTCCCAGCACACGGGGCAGAGGAAAAGGTTGTGTGATGGCAGGAATTTGTGTTCAGGAGTCTTGTTTGAGTTGAAAGGATAAATTCCGATGCATTCAAATTCTTTTGCTGGATTCCCTACGGTGGCAACCTTACTCCAGGTCCTATTAAAAATAACATCAAATACAAGTTATGTTATTGAACTTGTTGGATTACTCTGAACAAAGAAAGAGGCCTCTTGGTAGTAAAATGCAAATAGAGATTTAAACACAGTCCTGCCAAGACCCTGCAAAACGTGGATGGTGTGAGGTTGTAGGCATGCTAGCTCAATCTGATGTTCTAGGCAATAATCAAGACATTATAGGTAATGGTGGAATATATGACCATCTAAAATTAACAAACTCCTGCCTTGAACACATATTTTGTTAAATTTTGAAGCCAAATCAAGAACAGATCTTCATTGATGTAACCTGTTTCGGACATTAGAACCGTGGTACCAGGAGACATTCCTTGTTTGTATTCTTCTCGCATTCTTTACTCTTTAAAAATTACCAAAGGAGGAATGAATACTCCGCTAGCCCTACAACATGCAACAACAGTTACATTTTCTCCCCTTTCTAAATTTGTCAAGGAAACAACATCTCTCTTACCCTTTTCACCTACAACTTTTGAAGGCTTGTTATTCATAGGAAATCCACTCTCATCCACATTGTAAATGCATTGAGGTTGGCCTTGAAAGCCAAACTCAACTGTAACTTGTTTTAACAATTCATAAAAATCGTCTACTGCTTGCTTATTCATACCCATACCCCGTTTGAAAGCCCTTCCGTTTTTCGCAATGAAATATCTTTGTGCCAATTCATAAAAGAAATGAACTATTCTTTTCCTGCCTCCTTTATTTCATCACCCCAAGGAACTTTAATTTTATTTATTTTAACATCATGGTAAACTGCTTTTTGTACACTTGTTGACGTATGGCCAAAACCATGGTTACTCAAAGATTTTAGTCTTTCTACAAGGTCTCTTTCTTGTTCAAATGAAAAAATATTGGGTGGCCTATAGGTTTGGACTTACAAATTGGTGGGTGAACTTCCTCCCTTGCAATTTCTCTATTGTATGTAGCATCCTGGACTCGTATATGAAGACTTGTAAATGGAACTTTGAAATGATCTGCAGCTCCGCATATACTTAAATGTCCATTTAGTGTGCTGGATAAGGCCTAGCTCCACATATACTTAAATGTCCAAACTAAATAAATTCACTTAAAGAGCATAAACAACCGTATTATACAATCTTTCACCAGTAAATGACTGCCGGAATGCGCAAGACATTATGCACAGTAGGTCAAATACTTATTTTGATCCAAATGGCCCCATGATTCAAATAGCCCCACCCTACCCTATACGAAGTATAGTTTTCATGGAAAAAATCGAATTCGAGATTTCAACGGAAATACATGTTTTAAGGTCCCCTGAACACGTTTTGACTATTTTCTCGACGATGTGTGTGTGCGTGTCTGTGATCAGAATTTTCGGGGTGCTCTAACTCTCAAAATATTAATCAGGTCAACACGAAATTTTATATTTGACATTTTTGTTAAAGGGACAAGAACTGATTAGTTTTTGATAAAAATCGGTCAACCGGAAGTTGGTGTTTACTCTTGTCACATCCGTTTTTTATATTTGCTTTAATATTCGATAAATATAAAAATGCACTGGAATAAAAGTTGTAGGAAATTTAATTTTCCATAACGTTTGTTCAAAACATTTTCCCATTGTTTAAGAGATATTTTTAAAACTATTGTTTTAGCTGCCATCACCACACCACCTACCGGCGACTATTGTAAACACTTGACGCTTAGTTACGTCTCAGTAACGCTCCTTTTTGTTTTCTTAAAGTGGAAATTATAATTGGGGGATGCAGTTCAAAATCACAATTGGTAGATAAATTTTCAACTTTTTACTCCTCACGAAAAAAATTCAGTTAGACCAACTACTATTTGTGCTAAATGACTAAATGAAATCTTTGAATTTTTCAGATTCCACCTAATTTCAATACCAGCGGCGTACCGAAAACTTTCTGTCCCCTATCCCCCATCCGCACCTCCTTAATTATTTTTCCGTCCCCTTTTTGGCATTTTTTTTAAATAACCGCTCGTGTATATAGTTTGTCTGTCCACTCGTCCGTCTGCGAATCATAATATGTAGTTAAATTCATCAGCAGTCTGCGTAATAATATTTTTTTATTCCCGCCCTGAAATATTTTTTTATTGCCGCTCCGAAATCTCGCCGCCCCATAGGCCGTTGCCTACTTTGGTCTTATTTCAAATCCGCTACTGGTTATTAGAAATACATATACAATACAAATACAATACATTAATCATTTAGAGGTTCCGATTTCTTTTGACAAGTGAGAAAACGCAGAGGGTATTACTTAATACGGCGACTTCGAGTAGCGTTCGACACCGAAGGACTTGCTGTCGCAAATTCTCTTTTGCCCCGTCTCTATCACGTACCTTTATTTGAAGATTCCAGTTTTCTATTGAAGAGATAAATTTTGTTTCTATAAAAGTTCAAAACAGTACACACTCTCTATTATATAAAAAAGAACATTTGAGCATGTTTCTAATTTCGGGATGTCTTTTTAAGTAATGTTTAGCCATCGGCAGTTCTTGGGTAAAATGCACACAATTTCTCATGATCGAACGCGTACAGCTACTTAAGAAATTGTAACGAATTCCATTTTTGAGATAGCCCGCGAAAGACCTGTCCTTATGACCACTTTAAAATGCATTTCCATCTTATTATCACTTGCAACCGAACTATTCTTTTTCGGCCGAGAATGAGGTCACAGGGAACCTTTTCCTCCCACCCCTTTACCTACGATTACTTCCATTGGAAAACGTGTTACGAACTTTCCATCTTTTGAGGCCATTTACCTGCCTAAGTTTCGCGGGATCAATATCTGAGGATCGGATCACTAAGGCGCCACTGTTTGTTTATTCCCGCCGCAGAGGCGAGCGAATTTAAAGCGGCGGACGTCATTCGAATGTCTCGTTGCATGTACGTACGTCTCTCGATGGCGCTGATTCGATTACTCCGCCACTCGTTTACTCGCCTTCACTTGTCCACTTCGTATCTTTTTTCCCGTGCTCAACACTCACCGCTTGAACGTCGTCTAAGCTTCTTTGTAATTCCCACGAAGTGCGGTTTAACTTATGTCTTTCAAATATTTTCGGATAAGCTGATGTAACATTACACTTTTTTGGTATTTTTCTCTTACTCAGAATGATCTTACGCTCAATAACTTTGAAAGATTACATCGAATGCCGTCTGTATCTATTTTTCTTTTACTAGATTACGCCGTGAAGTGAATCCGACTTGACCGAAATAAATAATTACCTTCCCTTAAAGTAATCGACTGTGTTGATATTCTAAAATTTTCGGCCGGGATTAATTTTTTAAAATTGCATCTTTTAAAAACATTCAGCCGGCATTTTCTCATCGTGGTATGTATTTCAGAGTTCATGAAATTCCCACGCCATTATAATTCGAGGTGTTCCTTTTAGGCAATAAATGTTTTATTAGCACTTCATTAAAATCAGATTTCTTCCAGTTTATTCACACATTGATACTTCCTGCCATTGCAATTTAATCTCCCAACGACCCTTTATGCCAGTGTATCTTTTATTAACAAAAACATATTAATTTGCAGTTTAGGACGCGCATTAATTCGAAACGAAATCTTTGTCGCTCCAGTAGAAACCATATTTTGGTGGAACATATTCCCTTCTATTCATGTGGCATTTAAAAAAGTTTATTTTTGCATAAAATCATTTGCAGTGATTTCGAATTAATTTATTTTATTGGTCATAAAATAAATGTAGTAACACTGCCACTCAGCAAACTTTTCTCGGTGTTTCAAACTAATGGCAACAATCAGAAATTAAATTAGATTCCTCTTCGGTTACGCTCGTGTGCTTTCAGATACGTATATAGTAAATCTAAACAAAACTTAAAATCTCCCTAAATCAATCCATAAATTTCTAACAAGGGTTTTTTTAACGCTGGCGATTGTTTGCGCGTCATAACGTGGCAACGAGGCGACAATCGGATCGTGTTGCTTCGGAGGGAAACGCGAGAATCGATCGGGCACAAACGCCTTGAGAGCCCATTGAGATGACAGGTTTCGATCCCACGACCCTTCCATCGAGAAAGGCCACGTTCATTGAGATGCCCCCATCTGCACAATGGCCACCCACGCGGGAGGCGCCGCAGTGTCGCATTGGAGAGAGAATGCGGGTCAGATGGAGCTTCCGGTGAGACAAGGGGACGGCGAATAAAAGAGAGACACGGCTGGGAGACGATTAATCGCCCCGATATCAACTCGGAACACGGACGCATTTTCATATCATCGAACGATTATTTTAAAGAAAAATTAGATTGTCTTTAACCTCGTGAAACTTATCTAATTGTTGGATCCAGCGGCATTCAAGAGATAGCGATGAAAAACGAAATCCTCTTTGTTTGAATTTATTAGAAATCCATATCAAGTGTATCCCATGCTGAATTTTTAAAACGAATGAAAAATGGGCGGTGACTATGCAGGTTATTTAATATAATTATTTGCAAAAAATAATAGGTATTTTATTCGGTACCGTGTTTCTTAACTAAGTTTCCAATGTATCGCGTAAGAAATAACCCATTTTTCGATTTTCTCGATAAATCTTCAATTAGGTACATTAGAATCCGAGTGCAACATGCGTAGCACGCACGCTAATAATTATGCCGTGCACGCACAATCGCCGTGAGATGTTAAGGAGTATGCGGTGCCGTGTGTCTTTTTCTAGCGTTCTGGTTTTGGTCTTTATCTAACCAATTGGTGTGCTACACCCGCCGCTGTCTGGGTCGTATCTTAAAAAGGTTTTTTTAGTACTTCGAAGGCAGAATGCAATTTCTACAATAGCTTAAGGTTTTATTCTCGAAAATTTTACGATTAAAATTTTTTCGTTGCAAAAAAATAATAATAACACAAACCTCTACTGCTTTGTTTGCGACATTTTCAGGCATCGATTTATATATACTAATAAAAAATTTTGGAAAGTATATCGAGCGCGTGTAAAATATCTTGGCCAAAGAATCCCACTGCCATCGTGAATGAATTCTCCCTCGTTCATCGTCAGGTCAGCAATTGTGGCCGTGTTAGGCGATGGTTCCCTCGGCCACATTTAGACGCCGTAACCCTTTGAGTGTGGGAGAAGATAAATATTCAAAGGAGGAGAATTCATAGCCTTCATTCATTGTCCTTCGAGCAAATGGAAATGCCTTCTCGTTCCTTCTCCAAAATCTACGAGATCAATTTGCTTTCGTCTTCCGTATGGATGTGTTGTTCTAATGCTTTCGCCCACGGTGTTCTCCCCACCGCCCTGCGGGGGTCCGTCTGGACCCGCGTGGTCTCCCTGGCAACAACGGCCGTCCGTTCCCGCCCCCTCCTTCCCTTACATCTTGGAGCAGCAGCGTACTGATGTCCTCCCGCTGTTTCTCAAACGTCCCTCTCATTTGTTTTATTCAATTTCCCCTTCAGCCTGTCGGTTATGTTGTCGGAATCAATTCGTTGAGCCGCAGGCCAACATGAAAGTACGTAAGCCCGTGAAAATGCGTCCGGATTTTTTCCCATCATATCGGTTTGCCTTTCTGGTGTCGAGGCTTTCCAAATTAATAAAACGAAATTATATTCAGTATAGCATAAGTGTAAAACTGTACATTCAAAACGCTTTTATTTGATATTGATGTATCAGGAATGTTAGTTTATAATTAATGGCGGATATTTTTTGTGCCGGGCAGCGATACTAAAATAATTATGACTAGAATACTTGGTTTCCTGCAATGATGAAAAAAACCTCATTTTTCTTCATAAAAACATCATTTGGTTTTGTAAAATTAATTCATTAATTTACGCCAAAGAAACATTTTGCAAGATAATTTAATACTGTCCTCAACTATTATGTATTTCAATCTATATTTTATATTATGGCAATTATAAAAATAATTCAAGTTCCTCGAAGTCTGCATATCATACACTTAAGCAATAGTAAAGAATAAGAGAAGTTTTGAAGAAATACGATTAAAATCTCAGCGTGATTACTTTTATCTTCTAAAGCAAAATTTAATTTATCCCACCTCATTATTAAATCTAGCTGATTATGTGAAATATAAATCAAGAAATTTTTCTCAAAATGGAGTGGCACAGGTACATACAAATAACGTTGGCAATTGGAAGGGAAATTCCCTAGGAATATTTTAACAATATCTGCAACTCCTTGCGAGTGCATCCTCAGTCCTTTCAACTAAACAATTCGTCTCTACGTCCGCCTCCCTTTGGGGTCTCCTTCGTCTCGCTGCAGCCGTTGTCACCCACAAAAATATTCGCTTAAATTGCATTAGGGATTTTCTTGTTTACATTATTTCACGACCAAGATGGCCTACTTGCCTCGCCCGTCGTGCGAGCGACGGAGCAAGGCGGAAGTGTCGGATGCTCAGCCTGATGAGAGGCGCGGAGTGACATAAACCCAAGATAAATAAACAAGCATTTCTTCTAACAATGAGGCGATGTAACGTCCTCTGTAGAGCACCTGCGAACACACGCACCAGCCTCTGACAGCTTTCATCTTAAATCGCCATATACTCGCGATAACAGGAACAGTAGAACATCGACGAGCGCGAGTTTGAAGTCGAAACAAATCGATCCAGCAAACGGATGTTTAGAGAAACATCTTTCCCGAAACACACAAGTTTTAGCCGTTCGCCTGGATACTTCACGTGACCAGAACAGAGTTAATCGCATTTCCGAGCTGTAAAAATCGTTCAAACATTGACGAGTAACACAACCCATAATTTATTTCTCCACGAATCTGTCTTTCATCAGCGAATACGAACGCAGTACGTGCAATATATATATATAATATATATATATATATATATATATATATATATATATATATATATAATGGACAGGAATCCTGCGAGTATGCGTTTAACGCTTCCGTTTCACGGAACCGCCTCCGCGGCTAATTTCACCCTCGGTGACTCATGTCCAAGAATACCGAATAAAAAGATGAAGTTCCCACTTAGGCGTTCCTTTGAAATCGCGGCAGAGAAGCGCTTTATCTCTGGGTCGTTATCAGCGGACGCGGCGCGGGTTCTCTCCGAGCGTTTTCGTGGTTCCAAAACCATTCTCGTGGAACAAGAGGACGCGTCTCGTTTGTTTGAGTACCGGCGAGAGTGCATGCCTTGCCTCCGAGGAATCTGCCCGCCCCATTCCCCCACAGACACTTCCTCCACTCACACACACACACACACACGACCAAAAATACCCCGTCCGTGCTCTCTCTCCATATCTCCTCTCCCTCTCCTTCTCTCCTGTATTCCTCTCGCCCTCTCCCTATTCCCTGTCTTCTGCCCTGCGACCCTTTACTCTGGCGACGGAGACTCGCTCACTTTCCGCTCAGCCTCACCCTCGTCACCTCCCACTTACCTTCTCATCACTTTCCGTTTACTTAGCCACTCTCTTCTTCTACCTGTCGCTTTATATAAGGACGTTGATATAAAATAATCCCATTATGTTCAGTTTTTGGAGTTCTTTACCAGCGAGGCGGAAGTAGCAGAAAGCCTTATGGTCACGTCTTGTCCATCCGTCCGTCTGTCGTAACTTTCATATCCTAAACCGCTGGACGGATTTTAATTAAATTAAGTAGGAGTGATCCGTATTACAATTTATCGCCCAATGTGTTTTTGAACAGCATCGGTCAATTAGAACTTCCACTTTACATAAATACTTTAATAAACTTATTCTCGTATCTCGTTAAATGCTATCCGTCAAGCAATAATTAAAAACCACAAAATTTTCTCCCTAGCTCTTGTATGATCTGTAAGGTATAGATTTTAAAAAATATTCGGAGAGAGCGCTTCATTTACCATAAAGAAGTCCACGAAACCACATAATTACGAGTTATAGTTTCGGGTGCCATGCTGTCCTAATTTAAACAAACTTTCTAGATACACTGAAAAACACGTACTAATATGCGACAGATATGCAGTTCGCAACACATTAAAGCCGCAGGAGGCGGATTTTTCCCGCCTGAAACGGTTGCATAGTGCACAGTGCTCTTGAGTACAGCAATTGGGGAGTCCTGGCTCAGAATTTGTTCTCATCGTATCCAAGAGGCGACATTTTTTAAAACCCATTTAAAAAGCCGTGGAATGAAATGCTTCTTAGATACCTTAATCAGCTGAATGAGATATTTATTCAATTCGAGACCTCCATTCTTCTTTTTCGATGCAAAAAATCACTTTTGATTTTTTTATGTCGAAACCGTCGCTATCATGACTGAAAAGATAGGCTTAATTTGAATAGATGTAGTGGTAATGTATTGGAAAGGTTTTTTCAACTTTCTGTTGCATAAATGAATGATGGTGAGTGTTTTTCGCTGAATGCCGTCATGCCACAATTCTCAATAATACGGAGGAAGTCCAGCTTGAGAACTTAGATAAATCGATTGTGAATATTTATTGTTTTTTAATATCGCACTTTAATTATCCTTAATATGACTATTGCACACTAAATTATTCTTAGTCTATCATTAACGACTGTTGTTAGTTTTGGCCAAAGTTATTGAGCTACTATCAATTATCATTAACGAGATAAAAATTATAATATTCTTTTTATTTTTCCTATAAATTGCATTAAAGTTTCTTGTGGATGTCTACTTGAAGGGAAGTGATTTTAATTATTTTGGTTGATCTAAATTACGTATTTCTCATATTTATATTGCCATTCAATCCCAAATTTTTAATACACCTCCTTTGTTTATGATCTTTATATATTTGTTAAATAGTTTTCGGTAATCCCCTCGTCTTCCTCACATAGATATTTTAATTGTTGGTCCAGATGATTAATATTGTAATTAAAATTTGTCTCTAGTCTATATAAACAATAATTTCATCCAATATGTCTTCCTTCCTATCCTCCATTCCCTCTCTACGTTCCTTGAATGTGTCGCTTCTGCATTTCCTCCGCATTAACTCCATATCCCTCTCTGCCTATTTCCTACTCCATGTAATACTATCCCATCTCATACTATTTTTTTCCTCTCCTTCTGCTACGCATCCGTCTCGAAGTTTCATTTTTCGAACCGTTTCTGTTATAGCTATGCGTTAGTTTTCAAAAGGTTCTAGAAGTAAACATTTGCATATTCGTTCGCGAGCGTTTCCAACGCGTGAGGGGTTGCATATGTCGCAGGAGACTATTTGTGATCGATGGAACGAAGTTTTCTCTTCTTTTTAGAGCTATCATTCCTCGAACGGAATCACAGAAGGGTAGGAGTCATTCACTCGTAGAGCAAGGTAACCGAACTTAAAAAAAGTATTTTTCCATTAATGCAATGGAAAACTATAATGTTACTCGTCGAAAGGAATGCGCCGTTTTCAAAGGAATTCGGTAAACACAAGTAATGACATGGCTTTAAATCTTGTTCTTTTTTTAAGTACTGACTCTTTCTGCGAGGACGAGGTTTTTTTTATCTCAGCGTTGCGCGGGTCAACGCGGGAGAGGTCACTACGAGCGCGTGAACGGACACGAGCCGTCCACTGCCCCCTCTCGCGGACAATTACCTCAAACCCTTGTCTCTCTCATCCCTTTTATCTTCCTCTCCTCACCCCTCTCCTTTCTTACAACTCCTCATTCCCCTCTCCATTCCTCCCCTCCATTACTTCTCCTCCCTCCCTCTCTATTCCTCCCCTCCATTACTTCTCCTCCCTCCCTCCCCTGCCTCCCCCTCCCTCTCTTCTTTCCACTTCCCTAAGCCCTTCAAAGACCCCTCTTAATTCGTCAATTCGCGGGTCAGGTGTCGGGGCTACATCATACCCATTCCACGCCCATCTAGCACCACGTCATTTGTTCTTTACACCCATTTCCTTCGGCCGTCTCCTCTTCACAGCTCTAACCCTCCTTCTCTCTCTCTCTCTTCGCCCGATTTGTTCGGTGAGATTTGTAGCATTGCTACGAATGTGTAACCCGTAATCCGCGAATTCCGATCGGCTCTCGCCTAGTCGCTTACTTGACAAGATAACACATGGTGTTCCCTCCTTCTCCCTATCCGCTCCCGCTCTGTCCTTTCTCCATCCTACCATCCACCTCCTCCCTCCCACTCCTTCCTCCACTTCCTCCCTCCACCTCCTCCCTCCACCTCCTCCCTCCACCTCCTCCCTCCACCTCCTCCCTCCCCCTCCTCCATCCCCTTCGCATCCTCTGCATCCCTTTCAAGGGAGAGTTTATGCACGATCGTGCACTCCAAACTTAAGTCCTCAAAATTTGTTGTCTCTTTTAACGAGAAATTACGGTCTCAATTTAAAAATAGACAGGACATTTGTATTTCTTAAGAATATAGAAACAGAAGCGCGCAGCCCTTCGAAATCGCGGTATTTTTTGCCCGAAGATTGAGGTACGCAGACGAAGTTTTTTTTCCAATTTCAGGTCATTAATTGGGTTCGTAATTATTTCGGAATACTCTCCCCTCCGTCTCTCCCTTCATCCCTCCCCATCTTGCCCTCCCTTTTTTCTCTATCTCTTACTCTCCAATCTCAGCGCCCCCGCCCTTCCAGTTATCATTTCCCTCACTGCAAGAGAAGAGAATGTGGAATTCTTTTTATGGTAAATTGCCATTTATATATATGTCGCTTTAATTTTAAATATATCAAGTCGATTATCTTATAAACGTTTTACAATGCTTATTGTATTTTTTTCAATGGCAATGTTTACTTTCCATTGTTAAAGGACGTGTGATGTTGTAATGTTCTACGTGGTCTTATGAAATTGCCTTGGGCTTTTAAAATATACTTTTAAAGAGAATCACCCGATTTTCTATTAATGGTGCAAGTTGAGAGCAATAAAAATATTGTCGCGAAACAATCATAATCGGTCGTAACTGTGGTTTCGAAAGCGGGTAAATTTAGAGAGAAACGGAAATAGCGTTCGCATTGAAGCGGAATGGAGGGCCAAATGCGCACACAGGGCGTTTTCATTTGGGGAGACCCTCTACGGGAAGCTATTGCTTCCGTTTCGTTTGTAAAAGTAGTATTTGCTCGCAGCAACGTAAGTATTAATTGGACGCAAAAGGGTTTATTGGCATCGTCCATCATTTAGTGTAATTCCAACCATGCGATACAGGATGTCTATAATAATAAATGGCATGTTTTCAGTGTTTATTGTAATGGAAAACAAAAAATGGATCCATAGTGATAAGAGAAACGCCAAAATTAGCGACACTCAGGTTGCGAAATAAAAATGTCGGAATCTTACAAGTGAGAATAAAACTAGGTTTAAAAAAGTGAAACTCTACGCACACAAGAAGAACATAAATCATTTATAGAAACGGAGCGTGCCCGGAATAATAAATTAGCGAGGTTATAAATAAGCGAAATCGCAGCCGTAATGTATAAACTCGTTCTTTCTTTATTATTCGCTTTTAGTTTTCTGCCTTCGAAAAACCCTTCCTTAAGAGAGCGTATCCCAGCATCTTGGACAGGTTTCTCGTTAATCATCACCCCTGCCGACGTTCCAAGGATGCGAGAAGTTGCGAGGAAAGAAAGGAGTGGAGGAAAGAAAGGAGTGGAGGAAAGAAAGGAGTGGAGGAAAGAAAGGAGTGGAGGAAAGGAGTGGAGGAAAGAAAGAAGTGGAGGAGAGAAAGGAGTGGAGGAGAGGGAAAACGAGAGAGAGACAGAGATAGAAAAATAAAGACGCTCCGCTGCGTCCATTCATTCCTTCGCTAGTTTTTTACAACTCATTTTCTCCTCGCGTTTAGTTTTACGACCCGACCGCCATCTTCGAACGTTGCTCGGAAACAAGTCGAGCCGCGAGGAGAGTTTTGCGTTCTTTAGTTTGCAAAATGTCTTCAGCACAGGAGAGGAAATGAATGGACGGTTCTCGAAACGAGAGGATGATTTCTGACGCTTCTAGTCGTAAAAGAAGTCGGAAATTTATGGAAAATAAGCGCTCAGAAGAAAAAAACAGAAATTTTGTTTTTTTTTTACCTTACTTGCAATTGTAGTACCTGAAAATACTATTACGGTGATATATTTGACATCGAGAAGGCTTCAGATATCGCGAATGGAAGAGATGATTTTTGCAGGCGTAGACCAGGGTAACAAACTAACCAAAATGAGGCATCCAGTGGATATTAAGCAGGATTTTCTCATCTCTTTCATCCACGGTTATTCAGGACATCGGATGAAAACATTTAAGTAGTTTCCATTCGTAATTCGCTACATTTTACCTTCTATATTATATATATTATATATATATATATATATATATATATATATATATATATATATATATATATATATAACATTTTGTCTTCGCTCTATTTTTTTGTCCAATTTTCTCTGCCTAGTGGAAAAGATCGCTCAAACAGCTATCATCTTCGTTTTTCTGCCTGTCTGTATCCATGTAAACATTTTATCCCTCTCGGCAATTTCGGTAGAATTTGCTAGGAAACTCGAAAAAATATTGCAGTGGAGACAAATCTTTCATCCAAAAACATTTTTGTAAACCTAAATTTCGACCATTCTATGCTGGTCATTGATTTCGCACAGAGGTTTTGCATGCAAACCAAATAATAATTAGTGCGCTTTACATTAATATACCAGTGCCATGAACTTTTGTTTGAGTATCTAAAATTTAAAAATGAAAATTTCCGTAGTTATGTACACTTAGAGCATAACTAACTTCAAAGGGAACTCTAAACTGGCGATTTGCATTGTTTCTCTTCGGACATGGACGTTATTTTGGGAAAATGTATGATATAGAGAATACAGGCAACATAGACACAACGTACCGCCATCAAAGTCTCCTTTTATATTAATGCACCACTAGCGTCTTAATTTTCCACTAGCGCTACATCCCGCCGCTCTAACGTGTCGTTTCGACATTCTTTGAAAGCATCAAGTTATTTTACGTGATCCAGAGATGCTTCAAAAACGTTAAAACTTCACCGAGGGACGAGATATCGTTGCGACGATTATAATTCACGTATAAAAGCAGGTTTTGCGCTGCCTCGCGGGTTCGACTTCTTGCCTTTATTTGGTCAGGTTTCGGTCCCTAAAGCGCCATCTGCCTCTTTGTGACCTTGAAAAGTCCTTTCGTCCGCACGCGATGACGATCGAAAAAATTCCTTAAACGAGACAATTAATGCTCTGATTTCACGGCGACTGATGCTTCGAACGCGCAAGGCGGTGTGTTTTGAAACCAGAATTAGAAGCTTATTCTGCCATTTTGTTAAGGATACACGCGTTTTTCTATTTTTTGGCAAGAAATGAGTAGCAAGGATTTTTATTTACTTTAATTCTTTAAATGACGGTTTTTTAAATTATAGTGATAGCAGAAAGTTAATTTACTTAGAATTGTGCTTTAGCGAGGTTACAATGCAAAGGACTGCATTATTAAAACTGAGAATTACTGTCTACTTATCTCTCACCATATAATTTAACGATGATTTTATTATTGATTACTAAATAAAAATCTTGTAATTTTCCACTATTTTATTAGGACACGACCTAGGTTTCGACGCTTAGCGTCATCATCAGTCAGACCTGATGATGACGCTAAGCGTCGAAACCTAGGTCGTGTCCTAATAAAATAGTGGAAAATTACAAGATTTTTATTTAGTAATCAATATGGAATTATTCCACCACATCACGCCTTCAACGGTTGAATTAATGATTTTATTACTTTAAATTTTGTGGCAAATTGAAGATGCATTTATGAGCAAAATACACTGAGATATTCAACGTTTAAAACGAAAAAATGTTAGCTCCGTGGTTGATTTATATCAAAATTGTATTCTTTTGGAGTTTGCTGTTACAAATGCGTCGGCGAACGTCATCTTAATTAAATGTCAAACTCAAAGAAATGCGAGGTGCGACTTCGAACATAAATTAAGAGCTGACCGCGTGCTTCGTGCGCTTCATTTAATCCGCCCGCAAATGCCTTGAAAATTCACGCCTCTAGACAGTTAAATGGCCTTCATAGCACGATCCTCTGCTGAACCTTCAATGGCATTAATTTGTATTACTGCATTATTTTGAAGCGAACTTCTTCGATCCGTCCGAAAAAAACTCGCATTTCGTGTTTACTTTCACTAACTTTTACTTTCAAAAAAGGACGGCTTAATTTTGGTACATTTAAAGAGGCCATAATGTGGAATAATTTCGTTGAAATTTTCGATAGAAGCAATCCTTGCTAACCGTGAGTCCTTTCACGAAAATACTCGTTAATTTTTAAATTTAATAAACTCGACAAACTGAATGAGCAGATCCATTTCTTTGGAAGGAGAATAAATGTTTCACAAATGGAAAGGGACGTATCAAACCGTAATTCAAACTCATCATCAAAGTCTCGGAAGCATTTCACATATGTCGTATGATTTAACGGAACCGGTCAAGAGGTTATGAACATATCACTTTTCTTATGTCAACTTTCTTTTAAAATTTATTAAAGCTATTTAAATTTAAAAGAATTGAAAGGATAAGATTTTCGGAACGAACAACATTTTAAACGAGTAATTTTCGAGAAATCTTTACCTCTAAGAATCGTGAAGAATTATAATTTTTCTCACGAAATTGTCAACGCGGTATATGTCCGGTAAATATTGTTATTTCGAAAGATTCCGTTTGAATATTGTCGATTCTTATTCCGCGAACTGATTTCGCGCATCTTTTCTGCAATCTTTTCCGCGTCTTACAAAAATAAAACCTCCGCGAAATAAACTCGTCCAAATGATATCTAGAGCAGAAAGGGTTACATGTCCAGAGAGTTGCCCCTTGTTCTGTCGCTGGGATACACATGCCGCTCCATCAACTGGTCGGATCAATCTCTCTCTCTCTCTCGCATACGGCCTCGTCCTACTGCCGTCGCTAATCATCATGATCATGATCATCTTCATCACGTGGGCAAAGATCCCCTCTTTCCCCCCTCCTTCCTTCCCTTCTCTCCCCGCAAGTCTCTATCCCTCCTCTCTCCCTTTTATTCCCTCTCTCTCTATCTCTCTCCCTTCAATCTCCCTTCCTTTCTGCTTCCTTTCATCTCATCCAGACCATTATCCTCGTCCCTTTTATCTTTTTATGTCCCTGGCGCCAACATGTCGCATCTCCACCTGCTCCCTGGTTAGGTTTGTGCCTTTTGTAATGCGAACCCTTATTTGTTAGACAATCCACGTGACATTCGTGCGCTCAAATCGTTGCTTTCGAGACAGGAGGTGAATTTGTGAAACCCCACGGCGCAGCGGGATTTATCTTCTGCATGACGTGTCCGTAATACTTGGGAAAGTTATTTTAAGTCATTAGATCACCGATTCTGAGAAGCGTCTAGATTGTAAATGTTTTTATTGTTTGATTTGGGATCTGCTTTACGAAAATCCTGAAAACCTGAAGTAAGCTGTCGAATCTTGAGGTTGGCGAATTTCAATGAGACTGACTGAAAGCAGTACTTCAAAAATTGGTTTAGGTTTTACCAGCGCGTATAAAAAAGCTAAATACACCGATAATAATGCAGCTATTTAAAATCATTATTACTTAATAAAATTCTTTGTGTTGCCAATGGTGCAACAGGAATTCTTAATGAACGCAATAAATCCTACTGAGGATGAAATATTTCATATCGAAATGCGTATTTAGGTGTTAAAAGCTTAAAAATGAGTAGCAACTTTCTTTAATGTGTAAATTCTTACCATTAGGTTACATTAGGTTACAAACATAGGGCATGCGTGGGTGTGTGTGAGTGCTGCAGGTCACTTAAGCGGAAGAAATTCCCGAAAACGTCGTATGATTAAGGCGTGGTAGAAATATCCTTAAACCGAGCGACTGAGAGTGTTGATGTTGGTAAGCCTCATTTTCTTAATTTCGTTTATGGTGTTCAACGACTTTATTAGGAATTATTCTTACTTGACAAAAAACGAAGTTAGGAGAAAAATTGCATGGCTGGAGTATTTTTGAAGTAATATTAGCTATCATAAAATTTTTATTGCAATATTGATTTATTAAATAAGTTCCAATACATTACTCTTTTTAAATTTAAGATGTTGCTCTCATTAGTGATTATTCTTTCTCTCTCTTAAACTTGCTAGTAACTCCCAATGTTTAAATTTGACTACTAGATCATAAGAATAGGAAAATTATTGAATACATACATCAGATCAAAATTGTCCATAGATATAACATTTTAAAAGTACATTTGTCGCGATAACTAAAAGACGCATTATGTCTTTTCGTTTGAATGTAAAACAAATATCCCGCTCGCATACACCTCAAACCTGTGCTGCGATCTTTTGTGGGAAGTGAAAACTATTTTAGTTTGCGGCGATGGCATGTGGCGCTAGGAGGTGGCGGCAGGACTGGTGAATTTTATACACTCAAGATTTGAAATATTGGAATACGGTTTTCTTTTCTCCATCTCAATGTTTCCGACTGTCTCTCTTGCATTTAGTCTTATTAGTTTACATAGGTAGTTATTAAGAGCGGTAAGCCTCATAGGGGAGGCGTCGCCAAAAATGCATTGGCGATGTATTGCGAAATACTTTCCCCACGCTTCACTTATACAAGAACATTATAATAAAATAAAGGTCCTTCCCCAATCCTTACCGGCGATATGAAATGTTCAATAAAAGCCTACTTTAGTGGGAAGGGACGCTAAATCTGAAGTACCTAGAGACGGCTCGCTTGCAGAATCCGCTCCTGCCGACTATACGCGTGGACAACAGTGCAAAAGAGTTTATATTCGACCATTATTTCCCATTTCCCTCAATATTCTCAATTAAACTATGCGAAAACTGTTCTGTAAATTTAACTGTGAAACTTCGTAGCTATAATAATTGAGTTTTATGTGGAACTCACAAATGCAAAGATCAGTATCTTTATATAAATCTAAATTTGGTAAAATTAAGTTTAAAATGCCAAACTTCCAATTCAAATTATTTACTTCGCGGAGAAAAAAATGTCCATTCTTCGGGATTTAATAGTGCAAATATTTATATTGCATAATGATAATCAATCGTACTTGCCATTAGTCGATGGACAAACGTCCAAGCCAGAAGAAAGCGTGATTGCAAACTTGGCCATTGGGCCACTATTTGCAGATCGTTCTACCAAACAGTCTATCATGGTCCGGGCGTACTTAAATCGCATATATATATATATATATATATATATATATATATATATATATATATATATATATATATATATAATTTAGCTCGTTTTATTTATATTTAAAATCTATTAGTCCTGATAAAATGACTATAGCTTCCCAATTTTTCCAAAAAAATAATATTTTTTTTGAGAGTTCACATGTGCAGGCTTCCTATATGGTTAAAAATATTTCTCGTAAGTTATTTTTGCATTAATCGACAGAGAAATTAACGCAGAAGGACTCATAAAGAGATGTAAATATAACGCCCGTGAGAAAGATCATTCAAGCCGATTCAACCTAGGGAGTAACATTTCCATGTGAAAAGGCAAAAGAAGAGGATTGGAGAAGGGGACTGACGGGGTTGCGGGAAAGAAACGTTGCCTCGGTTCCCTTGCCCTCGGTACCCCTGTTTAGCGGATCACAGAAAGGATGGTGGGCAGGAGAAGAAACAATAAATGCAGTTAATCGAAACGCGAGTGAAACCACAGCCTGGTCTTCCCACCAGGTCATTTCCCGAGAGGTGTCCGAAAATAGCAGTAATCGGAATGAAATTTCGTGTGGAAAAGTGGTCGTTTAAGTTTCCTTTTCTCGCGTGGTACATTTGCGCTAAAAGCTCCCCTGGGGACGAAGAAATCAAAGAGAGCCAGCCTCTAGTGTAGATTTCCCCATTGCAGACCTGCCTAAATTATATTGATGCCAATAGAGTGTCGTGAAAGCGGCCTTGAGATTTTAACTCTCGGAGAAGAAATCATGCTCTGGTCACGACAATACTTTTAAAGAGTAACATTTCTGTTGAATAATTTAGCGGCTACTCCGAGAAAAGAAATGTTTTATCTGAAATAAAACAGACTGGTAGGTCACATCGTGGAGAGGAGTGATTTAATATTAAAGTCATTCTGCGAAAATTGTATTTTGTTATAAATTAGGCAAAATTAGGAATTCGAAAATCCATAGTAAATTATGTTAAAAGCATGTACTCTAGAGTTCCATTATAACGTGGTCTTCGGCGTCCATATTGCTCGACCGCGTTATAACGAACCATTTAAAAATTTCCAAAACCGCCTTGGTATTGGCCAGAATAACGCACAACTACAGATAAACTGACCAAAATGGCCTTATAAACGAATAAACCATATAATCTGATGTAAACAAAAGTAATTCCAGTAAAAAATCAAGAAAATTAAAATCAATTTAAAATTTATTTCTTTTGAGTTATATTGCATAAGCTCTGAACAATGAAATAGTTTACACGGTGAAGTTTGAGAATGCAGCGAGTCCTCGAGGTCTGCCGTACGATCCGGTCTTAGAGTAATTGAGTCGCGGAATCATTACATTAACAATGTGCAAATCAAATTAACTCCAGAACGAAACCAGAAACCTTACTCTGTCCTCTGTGTGTCATTAACGAGTTTTATTTCAAGTTTCAACCATTTTTGTGAATAAGAAGTAATTAGTTCTGTTATGTTCGCACGTTGCCTTATGGAAAGGTCTTAAGCCTACTCCCTGGCAAATGTTGACATTTGTTCTAATAAAATCTGACATTTATTCCTTTTTGATTTTCTGACCAATCTGAAGACGAATAGCGTGTAGATGCCTAACATTTGGTGACCTCTCTACACAACTAGTCTATTGGGGTCGGGCACGATTCCCCCATCTTCACTATGCGTCACGGACTATTTTTTGTTTCTATGGACGACGCGCCCGGAAGGCTCTTAGCGACGGATTTTATATATAAAATTGTTCAATAGGTGGATCACATTTTAATAAATTTCACATCGTTTCTCTGTATGTTTTATGCTAAGGTTTCGCTGCAATTACACATTTAAAGTAGACTTCTTCTGATGACACACTCGGTGTCCAAATGGGAATCTAGATTTTTTTGCTGGTTTACGGTTAATGTTTTCATATTTATGCCACATTTTCAGTTTTTTTTAACTGGTAGAATTCCCTTTCACCATTGTCTCCGTTTTCTGTATTTAAGATACACATTTTTTGGAAATCTTCTATTAGGTTACAAGTTTTTATAAATAATTTGTAATATAATTTTAAAATATTACACATGGAATTTAAATTTAACAAATGATGTGAAGCGAGACATTTGTTCTCCATTAACAGGAAATTAAGTTTTAAATGTTCGATTTGCAACTCTGATTATTCAGTTTCCTTATAGGTACCTTTTACGAAATCTTGCCAAAACAACGTCGAATTTAATTTTTCGAGACATGCGGTATGGTCTGCTTTAATGCATGTAAGGTCATTACTACAATAATAGTACTGGTGTGTTACTGCCCTTTGCTTAGCATCAGTCTCGTTAAAATTATAAAATATTTAGTTTTTATTTTTAAGATCAGATTATGCGAAATCAATTGCTCCAGCAGTTGATTCCAATGGAAAATTTCCAATTCCTAAGATAGAAGATTTTTCCAAGCAACTGAAAGAAGGAGTTTCAAAATAGAATTTTTACCCATTCTTGAGAATATATAGCCAATTCTGAAATATATGCAAGTAATCAACATTTAAATGCGGCGGAAATGATTGAAGTGATCATGCCAATGGAATTGCTCTCATTTTTGAAATCTTAGAAACTTTTTGTTATTTTAGGAGGTCAAAACTAATGTTTAAGATAAAAAGCGGAAAGTAAACTTTATTCTCCTGTCCACACAAATTTTTAACAGCCAATTCCCTATTACTTTTATAAATACTTGTTACCGTGTTAATCAGTTGGAAAATAATAAGTTTCTGGAGTCGAACTCGACATTTTTCTGTGATTTTCAAGATTTCTGGGTCATAACTAACGGTCGTCTGTTTGTGTGCAAAGTTTCAGCTTTCAACTCCATCTGAAAATGCAAGAAAAATGCGTGGGGAACTTATGAATTATAATATTAGAGGAGATAATCGAAGTGTCATCGCCTCATTGTTTATTCCGTGCGATGCTCTTTAATGTTCCGTGGACCCCTCAGATTCCTTCTCTGATCTGTCGAGAGTCTTTATCAGCTGGTTTGACCGGGCAAAGCGGAAGCGGATGACGTCACGGGTGACCCTCGACCCGGTTATGTCACCCGTGTCACCATTGCTCGTTCCTATGCTCTCTCCGGGAAAATTAACGAGCGCCTTGCAACTTGCTGTTGAACGACGTAGGAAGCGGTGAAAGTAGGAAGCTTTGGCGCTTGGCTAAATTTTACGGGCGAATATGCAAATGGGGTGCGTGTGATTTTTATCGAATCGTTACTCTTATTTTATTAAAGTTTACGAATTTTGATTTCTTCGTATGCTCTTTACGAGCAGTTCTCAGTTTCAGGTAAATCATCGCGGTAATTTGCGGGCGTCGGAATCAATCGCTCGAATTATGTTGATGTACGATCCCACTTGCTTGACGATCCGCGGTACGAAATGTAGTGGGAGAAATTTATAGATATCGTTTTATTTTATGCTCTAGGGCAGGGGTGGGCAAACTGCGGCCCGCGAGGGCATTTTATGTGGCCCGCGATGCCATTATGAAAGCGAACCGTAATATAAAATAGAGATAATTTCATATTTGTAGTTGAAATCAATGCCGGAAAACCTTCTCCAGTGATGTTATGGGGATAACATATTGTTTATTATTGATTTTCACTAACAGGATCCCTCACATTACCTCACATTACTTACGATGTGAACCCTAACGTGGCCCGCCGAAGCATTTTCATCTGTTTATGCGGCCCTCCTAAGAAGCTGCAACTGTTAATGCCGCCCGCCACGTAAAACGTTTGCCCACCTCTGCTCTAGGGGGCTGAGTCGCGGGGGAAGGATGTGATAAGATGCCCGGAGCAGAAATAAAAGTTGTGTCGATACATGTTCTTGAAGTTGAAGCTTGAAGTTCTTAAGGTATTTGCCAACAACTGAGAAATTTAAGAAAATAATATGCTCTTTTTATGTAACGTAGGCGTCACAAATGGAGAAATGTTTCCTTTTTCAATAAATCAATCGCTGTTGACGTGCTGAATGAGGCGAGAGGTTTTAAGTTGTCATTCTTATCATCGGAGCACAGGCAGCGAGGTGGCTCGCTTTCAGTAGCCCAAGGATAAGTCGGATATGATCAATCACATTAAAGCTCTGATATTCAGATTTTTGTGGCTCGAGTTGATTTTATTAATACTGAAAGAGAAACGTAAAGCTCATCCCATGTTATGTTAATTACCAAATGGAAATCAGTTGTCAGTATATGTAAATATTTTTTTAGAGTAAGAATGAAAAAGACTATCCCGATTCGCTCGTGTTTTTTTGTATAAAAGTAGTGCTTACGAAATATTTATGACTCGAGTATGTTGATTTAATGTAAATTTTTGTGGAGAATCACGTTGATTCATTCAATCTGTGCCTTTAAGTTTTTATTATCCGTTCCGGGAACTTATTGTCAAAATTTAAGCAGAATTTTACGATGCATCCACCAATACCCAACTTACAATCAACATAATTCAATCATTGCAACTGAATTCATCTCGACAGAATAATACAGTTGGAATTTGGAAACGCGTTTTTATACGATTTTCAGAAATAAGCGATGGCATAAGTTGGATGAATGTATTAGAGTTCGAAAGCAAAGACTGATGTCTTGTAAATTACCTAATAAAAAGTGTCTATTTCAATTTGACAAAAGGCGAATTGAATAGCAGTGAGAAATGACTCAAGCTGAAGGTTTCAATGGAGTGCACCCTAAAGGGCATCAAGAGACCTCTGAGTAGATCCAAGCACTCTACGAAATTCGTCGATTCATTCTTGTGAAGAAAGGCGTGGAACGAGGAGATTTGGAGAAAGTTTTCTGCGGTCTCTCATTCAGCAATGGCTATGAAAAAGCTCATTATGATATGACTACTATGATAGACTATCGGACTTAAGCAAGCATTGCCGTTAGGTCGATGCCTCAGGTGACCCATCGAATATTTCTTCTTAACTCCTCTTCAGGGAAAATGATCCATACGGACGAGCTTGAATCCGTCTGCATGTGTTTTACTTTATTTTGTTTTCTCATCCATTTATTGTCGCCGCTTCCATTGTACAAGAAGTAGCCAAACTGAAAACCTAGGGCTATTAATTATCCATTTATCAGTTGAGAGAGTGATTTAAATATGGGTGACATGATTCATTAAAACCCTGTAGGGCGTGCTTATTTGTTGGGTCCACAAACCACCGCTCCTGATGCTCAACCACTGCCTCTAAGCTAACATTTTTCATATAAAATTAATCCCACTGTATTTTTCATGAGGCAGGCAAAGAAATTACTTCATACAATCATGAGTGCAATCTTCCTGACTTAAAAAAAATCAATTTCTTCTATAGACACTCAACTAGAGTTACGAGCAGAATGCTTTAGGGTACTATGTTAATTCTTTGCCACGATTAATTGAATAGATCAAGAGGTTATCGCATCCTACATAATTCTCTATTTAGTTTCTTGGATTTCATAATAGGCCTTTATTGATTTCCTAATTCATAGCTTTATGAATGCTTAATCGTGTAAATACACCATTTGTGTGCAACTCATTCATCACAGTTAGTATATAGACACTGCCAAAGAAATTTTAATCTAAGGAAAAGAGGTGATTCGTAATATTACAACTCTCAATGAGTTCTCCGCCCTGGCGATTTGGTTCTAATAATTGATCCTCTGATTCCTGTTTGCCGTGTGTACCACGCCGAGTATAGGCAGCGATTTGTCGTGGCTTCAGGGTCGGTTACAAGGGCAAGACAAGAAGAAGTGGGGCCACCCTCTTTCATACAGACCTAATCATCTGCGCTGCAAAATTGATCCAATGTCAGTTAAAATGGAGAAAGGGAGATCACCCCCTCCCTCTCCCTTCCCCCTTCACCTTGTATCCGCAACAATATTTCTTTGGCTTCGAGTACGTTTGACTTGGTGCAGATAGTAGGTATTACAGGAGTTTTCTTCGTTGTTTTCAATATTATTTTTTAATTAGGAATACAATATAATATGGCCCATGTACCGCCAATGGCCTACCTAATGGCAAAACAAGTGCATCGTCTCCATTCTTAGCACCTTTTTTCTCCTCATTTGTAGACACTATTCTGCAGAACTTCCTTTTATCCATGAGGTAGGACAGTAATTTTATGTTATTTTCTGATGTTATCTTTTCATTAAAAAAATATTAATTTCAGAAAAGGAGACGACGTTCTAGTTTTTCGAGCCTATTCCTTTCGTTTTTTTCATTGATTTACTTTCGAACTTTATCTTCACCATTGTTTACTAACACAATAGATTCGCGGGAAACCAGCTGTTGACATTTTTGTTTTTCTTTTCGTTTATCTATTGTATTGGTTCTTGCGACACCCTTTTGAAACTCTCGAACATCTTATCATCGAAGGAATTTCTATAAATATTTATGCCATTTTTACAAATCTCAAATCTTTCTTTTTCTCCTTAATTTTGCTGTTTCAGTGTACCATTTCCCATTGTTTTCCATTCGTCCTTTATCTTTTTTCTTCTTACTATTTTCTCCTCTTACTTAATTCGTTCAATCTTTTTGGAACTGCAGTTTTATATAATATTAGGGTTGTATTTTATTAATTTATTCAGCAGGTAATATTAATCAACAAAGCATGAACATTTTAAAGGGTTAAATTTTTATTATTCGGCTCACTAGTATTAAATAAATGGCTCATTATCTCTAGTGACATTCATCAAAACAATTAATGGCATCTCTTTGAGCCAAGTATCAATCATTTGTGCTAGTCCAGCGGCCATAACAATCTTTCATGCATTCATTTAAAATGAAACCTGTTTATAGCGGTCCGATAAACCCGACAGCTCATAAAAATACACTACGATAATTAAATCGGATTTCATTCTCAGGTAACTTCTCCAATATAAAGCGCTTAATTTTTCACTTTGGCGCCTGTCCAACATGCAAAAACTAAAATTGAAATTGTAGCTTGACCAATCTACAACGATGAAATTGCCGAAAGATATAGGTACAGTAATTTCATTCATTAAGTTGTACTAAAATATCCCAAACACAATTTGTTTTTACAATGGGAATTCTACCTTTTTACAATAATAAGATTAGTTTAAAATAACTCTTTCGAACCGTGCACGCAGCATTGACGCAATAGCCAAAATCCTAAGAAGTTGGATGGCAAAAGGATGCCGAAAATCGACACACATAAAAGACTCCCCAAGTTTCTCTGGAATAGATGAAGAGGATTCTGGGAAGATGGAGCTAGGACTTTAACGCGTCGAGTCCTAGTCCGCGGATCACATTACACTTAACATATGCACTCGCCGTGTTATTCCATGTGGGTCGGAAAGTTTCTGAGAACGGTGAGGAAATCCTCCCTCAACACTCGTGTGAACTATCGTCCGCTTTCAATAATACGAATCTGACGAATATGTTCACAATTGAATAGAAAGTCAAGAAAAGCTCCAACAGACTTTAAAACGATTGATTTGCGCCGCGAGGGAAATGCTAAAGAGCACATCGAATCAAACGACGGGTCTAGGATATCGGTTGAATTTGCACATCGCATAATTTCTTGTCCGATTTTTGCTTGCGCTCCATGACGCGAAGAACCGCTAAGTTTAACGTTAGGAAGTTTCGTGGCTGTTTTTTTTACTTTCGCATGTACATATTTTCCCGCGACACGATGATTTTCCCTGGCAACGCGCCCACTTTAGAGCCACGTTACCATTACGCTTCGAGCCTTATTCTATGCTGGGCACGCGTGCCGATCTCTTGCCCGTGATGCGCACGGCTGGATACTGCTCGGATGTGGCGTCGGTGGTAGGAGGGAGCGTAGGAGGAGACGAGGAAGAAAATCTCTCTTCCTCTCCATTTCTCTTTCTCTCTCTCTCTCTTCCAACAACCTTCTCTTTCCTCAGCACGTAGGCTTATGTTTCCCCCATTTCACTTCCCCTGCTCCACTGTCATCCCGTAAGGAATATACCTCTTATTCTCCCTCACTCTAGACGCATAATTCCCTTATAAAAAAACACCTTTGTGATACCCGGAAGTGAAGTGGAATCCCTGAAGACTCGGGTGAAATATTGTGTTCTGTCGTGGGAGGAGGTGACATTCAGAATAGTCAAGCGGACTCTCCAACCGACTTGACAACGCTAAGTCAGATTTTCCTTCTCGATAGAATATTAGAAAATCGATTGGTCATGCAGAAGAGGAAAGAAGCGATTTGCAGTTGGACGCAGAAAGTGCTTCAGAATATCATATACTATGTAGATTATTTAGCATTTTACTGCAGGAAATAATTGGTGGAGGAAGGCAAGAAGTAGTTCTTCGTCGTGCTTTGCTGCATAGACGTACAATTTATGACGTTTTTACTTATAAATTTTTAATTTATATATGTATATTTTAAATTTATAATTAAAAACGTATATTTCGGAGAACAAAACCTATCACAGTTATAACATGAAAAAATTAAATATCTGCGAATTTTTGGAAAAAGAACACGAATAAATCAAGAAGGAAAAGTGTATTCCATAAAGAGATTTCTAAAGCGTTCTTTATGGGAAATTCGTATAAAACGGCACCGAAAGATTGGGCTGTTCTTGAATTTTTATCTCCGAAACTATGAGTCGTAATTAAATGCCGTCCTCTATCCGAATAAATATTTTAATACATACCTCACATATCATATAAGAGCATGGAAAAAGAAAACATGGCTTTTTAACTGTTGTTTGCCGATAGAATTGTCGTAGCGATCAATGTAAACAAAATATGTGACATTATGCTTGGGATATTCTCGAATTTTTGTCTCCAAAACTATAAGCCGCAATTATGTGCTCTCGCGATATTTTTTGTGGAAAATGTTGTCCTTTCTCGGAATAAATATTTAATCAATACCCCATAGATCATATAAGAGCTAAGGAGAGAAAAATATAATCAATGGATGACGTGGTGGTACTCCATATTCAGGAAAAAATCAATGTATTATTCTTTACAAAGTACTACATTCATTTTTTTCCAGAGAAAAATATGGTATTTAATTGTTGCATGACTGACACGCGCGTGCCGATATCGCAAATAAGCTCACTTTGAACACCCTCTTTACGCAGAGTAACGACCTCGAGTTTACGCTCCCCATATCCTGCCGTCTCACTCGAGACGGAGCGTCTTCGCATTTATTGCCCGTCATCTTCGTTTCCGAATAGCGGGTAAAGTCATTCGATACATCTCCAACAGGAGTGGAAGACACGTTCTCTCTCTCACGGGTTCATCGTCCACTCGTAAAATCCGAAAGAGCAATAAAAAATCCACGACGCATGATAACATTTTCAAACCCGAGTCCGGATTGTCGATCTCGAGACACGGAAACCACTTAAGTTACCTCCCCCATTACCATTCGATTTGAAAAGGAGCGCAATTAACTGATATCCTCTCTCTCTCTCTCTCTCCGACTACCTTTTCGCTTTTTAAGCCCAGAGGAGGCGTTTTGGATACTCGAGTATGTCCAAAATGAGCAAAGAGGGAGACCGAGATAACTTTCGGGATTCCATCGAGAACGGAGCGAGGGTGGGTTAACCGACCGTGACGACCTCTCGCGACGCGAGGGTGAAACCCGAAGACAAAAGAAGGCTCGGGGTGCTCTGTCTCTGCGTGGCGCCAGGAGTGACGTGAGGGGTGGGGCGAATAGATGGAGTCGAGATCGCGGCATCGTTTGCCAACTCTTGCGTTTTGCGCCCTGAATTCCTTAACGCGGTGACGTAGGACGGACTGCTTAATGCGCCAAAAGCGTGTTCGTTTGTGCTCGGATGTGCTCCATCGCTTGACTCGATGGAAAACTACGGACTATCTGAGTCGGGATCTCCCGATGTGGTGGGAAACAAATCGATTCGTTTGATTACCGACTTCTAGAGAGATCGCTTGGCACTCTCGTTCTGTTGGCTAAATGAGTTCCTTCCTATTACTATTCCTCTGCGGAATGCGTCTATTCGGCGACTAAAACGATCTATCGATATCTCTAGGCGACGCAGCGGCGTCGTTATCGCAACGTGATCGGTTATCGCGACGGCGGTCGCGGCGAACGTTTCCAGAAGGTGCCCCACGGCGGACCAAGGTCGTCTCCATGTTGTTTTGAATCGTATTGTACATATTAAATAACCGGTAATCTTTTGAACAATAATGCAAATGTGCGAAGCGAGTCTCGAAAACGCCTTCTCTTCACGGTTGTTAGCAAATGATGCCGAGGATCGAGGTTTGGGAATCCTTGAGCAGCATGGGGAAATTTTTTACTACTTTTTTTATGATTGGTTGGGGATTTTACGGTACGAATTTGCTCCTCTTATTAGGTTTTCATTCCTTTTGCCCATTGGCACCATGACTGTAGAACGGCTTTACCATAATTAAATATCTAATTACAAATTGGTATTTTGTATAAATGCGTCGATATCTTTGCTCGTATCACAAACGATTTGTTTATGCTTCCAGTTTATTTTTCATGTGATAAAAGAGCCTTTGCTTTTGATATTATTTACGGCTTTTCATGGTATTTAGCACGCAAGCCAGGCGTTCGAATCCCAAAACGGACTCGATAGTCGGGCTAAATTTGCGTATCATGCCTTTATTTTTCATCCATTTTTTCCATAAATAAAACACCGAAATGATATGCATATTTTTCTAATATTATTTGGGAAAATCTTTGACACATGAATGTATACTTGTGATTCATATATGTGTAATCAGATATGGTTCTCCGTTGAAGACGCCATATATTGTCAAAAATAAAAAGATTTTCCAAAAGTGTGGAAAAAATATTATAACTTATTAGTGCTTATTTATTTATTTACGGTGAAAATTCATATGCAGCTACATTTCTGCCATTCTATATTGAACTATTTTGTGCAATAGTGAATCTTGCGCACTTTTGGAATATAGCTAGTGCTAAAAAGAAATTATCATCTCTGTCAAAATGGATCGAGATGAGCAGTAATTGAAAAATCAGGCCATTCGAATTGTAAACTACATTTTTATTTCACTGACAATAAGATCCTATTTCTTTTTTTTCAGGTGGACGTCCCTTGAGATCAACCCTCCTTTCCTCCGAGATTCTCCTCACTTTTCTGTTATGGTGAGTGCGACCTCTATGACATTCCTTCAAAAAACTTTTGCGTCACACGTTCACGCGTGATTAGGTATGAAAAATGAGCGCGAAGCTGCGCGTCGGCGTGACTTATCCCGAAAGGAGACTGGAGTAGAGCGATTCGGCGCGTGAAACTCGAGAGGAATTTTCCTAGACGAGAGGGGACGAAGAAAAAAAAAAGAAGCGTGATTTTTTTTATCAGGCGTGGTCCTTTTCGAGGGCCTCGAAGCTTAGCGGGCGGTGAGGTCGCTCTCCAGAGAGCAGACCTCCGGAGGAGATGCTGACTCGCAAAGCGGAGGAGATTTCTGCTCCTCGTTAAGGCATCGGCGAAAGAATTGCGGTTATATGAGTTTATATGAGATATGATTATCGAAATATGACAAAAATGTAGCCTTCTTCCATACTTGGTAGAAATGTCCGGATCCCAATGCTGGAATCAAGGGTTCGAATCTTGCCGGAAGTATATACGTGAATTTTCTCGCGCTTGTTATCGTTGATACGCTCGCCTTAAAATGCCGTTAAGACATGGTTATGAGCCTATGAAAATAAGACGAAAATCAGACATTTTTCAGAGTAAGTGACTCACGTCAATCTGCTGTTACTCTCAAAAGTGAATTACTTTGCAATTATAAGTGTTAAAGCGAGATTAATCGTATCCTTTGGACGATACTTAATGAAAATAAAATAAATGTTCTTAAAACTTGAATATAAACCTAAAGTTATATTCTATTCATACGTTACAGGATATAGTAAAATTATGTATTACAGTCACATAAAATCTTGTGTTAGCACATGACCTTCTCTGTACAGAGTTATGAGTACGATTGCAATAGAGCTTACAAGTTTCTCTCGTTCTCAAGAATATCTATCAGCAATTACACTCGTGAATAATTTTCATATGCTTTGAATAATTTCATAATGGAAAATAATTTGACTCACTTTTCACATTGAAATAAACAAAGTTGTCACTTGTTACTACGGATAAGAAAATAATGATTACAATTGGCAGCATTCTCGTTACTATCAATAGTTCGAAAATTTTATCATAGCAACGGAAACAAAGCAGCGGATAGTCGAAATATCTCCGAAACAATGAAAATACGTTTCAAACAAAACTTGCAGAAAATTATATTGCTACAACTTTGATAATGACATATATTTACATTAATGAAGCTTTAAAGGAGATTTTTGGCAAAAACGGACAAATGAAGAGTAAAACTCCTCTTTCGGTGAACAAATTGCTGCCAAAAGCTTATGAAACTTTTAGTTTTTAATAAAAATCTTAAATATAAAGTTTTGTGATGATCTGATTATTATTTTAGAAGTTAGAGCGCCCACAAAATTCCTATCACGCAGACATCATCGATAAAAGAGTGAAAATGTATTCATACGACAATAAAGCATGCTTGTGTTTCCGTTGAAATGTCGAATTCGATTTTTCACGAAAACAGTACTTTCTCTACACTGCTCATGGAGAAAGTAAAAAGGATGATTACTCATCTTATTTACAGATTCATTGTGCTATGAATCGATTAGGCTCGAATATACAAATATTTTACTCATAGGCAGAAGTTCAAGTAGCAGCATAAAGTAAACCAAGAGATATGTACACGCAGCTCCGACGTCTCCCTAACCCATCTAAGAATTTTTTGGACGAGATATTCGTCGTTTCTCCGTCGAATTCTGATCTTCCCGGCGAGGAGAAAGTGCAATAGAGACCGTCGGGAGTGCCACGTATCCAGAAGACTCGAAAGAACAGTGGATTGGGAATAAATACGAGCGCGCGCTGTCGTTCAGATGGCAAATGTTTCCGGCAAATATACCATTTCGATTATGAGCGCCAGGAGATGACGTAATCTGCTTTCGCTCGAAATTTCTCCATGAAATGGCGGTCGGAAATTTCGGACGTCACCGACACTCCTTTTCCCATGCGTTCCCTGAGCACACATTTTGGCGATGCACCTGCTCTCGCGAATCTGCCTCCCCCTTTGTCTTTCTCTCTCTCTCTCACACTCTTCACTATCTCTCTCTCTGCCTCCCCCTCTCCTGCTCTCTCCTCTTAATGGAACCCCGTATGCAAGTGTACGGCCGTGGGATAGGACGAAAAAATGGGTGTGTGGTTGCTCCGATTTACGTGGGTTGGCAGGGTGGGAACAAAAACCTTAGCGCGCTTCCGCCGTCATCTGTTCGCCAGCAGCATCCTTCCTCACGCGTCATAGGCCTTCGAGGGGTGGTTGCGCCCTCGGATCTTCGACCTCTTCAGGATACGCCAAACCGAAGGCATCAAAATCATAATAACTGCGGTTGAATAACCCGAATAATTAATGATTTTTTCCCTCGCACGGCTTGTCTATTTTTATCTTGAACTATTTATTGTAATTGCATGCGACGCAGCAGGTCGCATAGCTGATATTCCGTGACCCTCCATATTTATCCAGCCGGATACGTCTTTATATGGTAATTTTATTGGCAAAACGACTGGAGGACTAAGAATATTGTTGGAAGTAAAATAAAGAATGACGTAACGATTATCCTTGCCAAGCCGTTGTGTTTATAAATGTATGTTTGTGCCGACGATTCCAATAAAAAGATACCCTTGGCAATTTTAAAGGTCGGATCGCATTTGGTACAATTCCAGAGGTATAGAAATGCACGATGCGGTAAATACGTATATCGCACTCATGCATTCGCTCTCTTCTCTTTTCTGATTTTGTTTTTATTTATTATTCATAGTCTTTTCATGTTGTAAATCACCGATACTCAATTGACGCCAGCAAGAAATTTCAAACCAAACTTGATCAATATTATTGAAATACATGATTGAGGCTGCAGCCCACTGCTCTGGATATTCCAATATATTTCGTTTGGATTGGATGCCGCACTGCATATCGCGCCCATGATTATTATTATCATCGAGGGAATCGCTCGCCATCTGCGAGATTCGAGTTCGTCCCGGATGGGTCGATTCGCCGCATGCTGTTTGCCCTTTGTTCCTCAATTTTAAGTACAATTTCGAGACGAAATTGTCCGTAAAGTTTGCCGAAAAATTTGTTGAGCTCGACAAAAATGTATGATTGCAAATTTTACGATCGGGCTCTTGGAAATAACATTCAATAGTTTTTTTTCACACGATCGTTTGGACACGGCGTGGGGTGGAAACCCTCCCCTCCTCTCCCTATCTCCACTCTTCGGAAGTATCCGAGCAACCTCAGCCTCCTCCCCGACACCTCGACCCCAACCACGCCCGTTGGCGGGGCGACTCGTCCGCCCACGACCCACTCCCTTCCTTCCTCCCACTCTCTCTCCCTCTCTTCCCCTCTCCCTCGTCTCCCTCCCCCTCTCCCCTTGGCCCGTGGCTGTCTCAGTGGCTAATACGGAAACCCACGCGAAAGCCTTCCTCCTCCGCGGACTTCTCTGAGATGGCGTTGAAAAAGCGTCTGTCGCCCGATCCCGTGGTCCTTACTTAAAAAACATCAATTCGAAATTTGGACATTTAAACGTAGAGTTTTGTAAAGTCCTCTGTTTTCGACAATAACCCGAAAGACTTGACACAGCACACACATTTAAATGAACGTTCGTGTTATTTTTTAATTATTTAAAAAGATAAAAAAGTTAATTATTTCCCGATAAATGAAAATGAAGGCGTAACACAGATTATTGCACACTTGTTTTTGATGTCCTTACGTAAGTACTGAATTTTAACCGTCGGATTCGCTTCTTTTTTCTGTCGCAAAAACATGTGCCGTCTTCGATGTCGTGCTAGTGGGCGTGAGTTTCGCGCTTTCATCTCCAAGCGTCAAATTCGCTTAAAACTCAAGGGTAACGCTTTCTCATCTCACTGAAGTTGAAATTTAGAAAGCATGGAATAAATAAGAATATCTCGAAATAAAAGACCGTTTTCTGTGGACATCCTTACTTCTTATGTAATCGGTCGAAGTAATACGCGCTAGTGCAATTCTTGGCTTTTCCTCAGGATATGTTCGCTTCAGGTTGATTTCATTCTTCGGGAAGTTTCTCGCTCGGAGGAAAGATGAATGGCATTAAGGGACGTCAGAGACAAATTGGAAAAATTAAGCGATTTCGTCTTCAGATGTCGATTTGGAGGGAGCGGGTGGAGAAGCGAGCGGGCGAAACTTCGCCTGAGTTGAATTCAACTCGAATGGTTCAAAATTATTTCTTGGGAGTGAATTTCTCTTCGACGACGACATATTTTCACCCCGTTTAAATCGCATGTATTTCAGGGTAGAAAATAAATTTTATTGAGTGATAACTTCAACCATATCGGAATCGCCGTCAAACCCAGAAACGAGAAGAAAAGAAATCATTGCGCCATTAAGGATTCGAAAGGAGAAAAGTCAGGACTACTCGCGAATGGCGTGAGAGGCGAATGGAGAGTGTTTTTCGCGACAGTGTGTCTTTTTCGCCATCCGAAAGAAATGGCGCTTCAAAAGTCTTGACGTGTCCCATCGTCGAAACAACGGACTCCCCCGAAAAAGAAGCCCCGATGTGGACTCTTCCGGGAGGGAGAGTTCCTCCCACGCGAACGTAATCCACACGCTCTTCAGCCGTTCACAACTCCACAGGAGTCTTCATTCCGGATTACGTGTTTGTTTATAAAAATAAAGGATTAGAAGAGGGGAATGTGTGGGAGTGTGTCATCGACCACGATGAGCCAAGTCAGCCTTATTTTTTATTATCTTTTTATTTGTTTCAGAATAAGAAACCCGCTCTGGTCTGTGCAACATTAAAATCTTTAATTTATCCGTTTATCCGTTTTCCTCTACATTTCCATGGGAAGCCGTGTTATCCAATGCTCCAAAAAAATATCTTTTTATCTTTCCATCAAAGTTTGGTGGGGGATATTTCGCTCTAAAGTTCGAAGCGTTTTCTTCCAAGAAAAGCACACATTTTTTTATATTTAGCATTCTTCAAGCCGATTTTAACGATCTTGAAACCTATAGGGAACGGGCATAAACACAGTGGACATGTATGATGTGACAAAAAAGGTAACATTTTAAGTATATACGGTCACATGTTTGAAGGTTGGTAACTTCTGCTTATTACTCGCTTCCCTAGTTGTGATCGATTTTGCCAGATTCATTTTTCGTCTTCAATGATGCATTTCGGAGATGAAAACATATCCTCCGTTTGATGTTATTTTTATTTGCATTGGGGCATTATTTGTGGCAATAATTACCTTAATACCGCACTTATAATCTCCGATTATAACGTATTCAATATTTCTGGTGGTACTCGGTGTTTATTTTTAATCTTTGTAAAGTTATTTCGCCGATGTTTCCCGTGAAATGCTTAACGCAGATATGCTCATTAAAAACACTACAGTTTTTTTAAACATGAAACATGGTAGAGAATCAACTCTCTCTATCTTTTATTCCTGCAAACTGAGGAAGTAAAAATAGTCGGAATTCTCGTGCTGTATAGCTCAAGTTTACCGTAATTGGCAGCGGGACAATTAAATGGAGGAAAAAAACAACGGAAGAGCGGAATTCTAATTTTCTAATCGTTGCCTTCTTTGTTGGAGAGCGAGGGAAAGGGAGGACGGAGAAAAAGAAATAAAGAGAAAGAAAGAGAGAGAGAGTAATTGCTGCTTCGGGGAGATGTTAGTCACTGATGATCCTTTCGAAGGACGCGTTCGACACGCGATTAAAAATCTAGAAAAGCATGCTTCGCTGTTCGCGATCGAGCTCACGCAGCGCCATCAATCATATAGCGACTAATTTAAATAAGCATAGACCTAAGTGGATATCGTGGCGTTTTGCTCGATCGACGGTTTTAAGATTGGATTCCACACGGAAGGTCGTCTTAAGACGAGATTAATTTGGGGACGTCGCTATCTGCCTCGAGAGATGCAAATGCGACCATCAAAACACGTTTAAAAAGTTGTCGTCAAATATTAATAATTTCCGGACGGATAAATCTGGAAGCCTATTACTCGAGTGACATTACGATTTTCCACAAACGGCCGAGAGCTATTTGAATATCCGGTGATTGATTTGTGTTTTAGTGAATTCACGTCTCGGAACCTAGCGATGTTCGGAAGATTGATGAAGAGGGAGGAGTTTAAAAGCAAATCTATTGCGCCGGAGTCGGTCCACAGGCCGACAGATCTGACCTTTAAAATACATAAAATCGGCAATAAAAGATTTTTCAAAATGGGTTTCATATCATAAATAAGAATTAGATTCCATTTTTTCTTTTTTCTTTCCCGGCGTTCCTTTCTCGCGAGATATATTACGTGTCAAAATAAAATATTATTATTTACGGCTTAAAAGGAAAATTTTCATTAATGATCCCAATTGTACGCAGCCGTAAGTTGATACACTTAAAAAATGTTGTCTTTAAATTCAATATTCCTTCGGTTAAAATATTAAGTCAATACGAAACAAACCGATAGATTTTTCATCGACTCTATTAACCCCCTATAACTTTAAAATGAATATTATTGACAACATCCGTGACTGCCACAGTGCTATTGTTTTAGAATTACATCGATTAAATATTAGATCGAAAAATTTCGATTCTCAGAAAAAAATGGCCCTTCAACTTTGATTCGCTAGCTGGACCGGAATTTAAAAAAGTTTGAAATTTTTTATCACGAAGAAGCATTTTTAGCCATTCTTAGTGCAAAGGCGAAACGTTTTCAGCGACATTTGAGCTCGCCTGAAAATACATATCGGCATTGGAGCAGTGGATTGAACCGCCGCCGTTATTTGGTGTGAAACTGCTGGGGGAGGGCAGAAGAAGGGGGAACCACCCGTCGCCATTGGTTACACCACTTGGCCTCCGGGGTGCCCTGGTAACGAGACCTCGCGACAACGCGATCGCTCCTATACCGCCGCTCGCTGCGTCACCATTCCTACGTCCCGGAACTTCCTCTCTCTATCTCTTTCCATCGAATCCTTTCAACACGCACACACACACACAAATACATGCTCGCACATACACACACGCCCTGTTGGGCGGTGGGAAAGAATGCTTGTTCCATTCGCCCCGTTTCCTTGCCAAAAGGAACGTGCTAGAGAAGTGTTGGAGACGTGCGACAGACTGTTGTCCACCCACTGGCGACTCTTCGGCGACTCCGGTTTCTGTTCGAGTGAGTTGTAAAAAGAACACGAGGGAATTCAAAAGAATGAGCGGCGTGAGGTTGTTTCTCCGAGCAATCAAGAGATGAATATAGAAGAATGGCTTACGATTGGCTACATTACTTGAGTTAAAACTTTACGTGGGATGCAGCATTGCACCAAGATTGACGTTCAGCGGGGGGTGATAATCGACAACTTATCTATCTTTTAATTTTCCTAGTTTATTGCATTAAGGAGGAAGTTGTTATTGTAAATAGGAGGGTCGTTCCCGTATATGATTAAATTATTCCGTCGCAAATTGCCAAAGCGATATGGAAGGGGGTGTCATTGGAGCATGCCTGCAGTCTAATGGTGATGAACATAAGCCTATTCAATCGAATTTGGAAAAAGCGACAATGGTATTTATCGGCCCTAGTGATCATTTCTCCTTAACTTCTTGTGTACTGCAGTCGACCCTTAAATTCACTAGTTGCATCAAGGATTTCTACTCCTCGCAAATCATCAGTTATTTTAGGATTACTACATTTTTCGATGAGTTTCCGTTTCTCCTTCACGTAATAGACTGCCTCATACGCGATACGCTAGTTTTGCGTTCCCCGCAAGGCGTATTCCATCTTAGAGTCGCTCTTTAATACATCTAATTACTAAGTTATTTTATTTTATTCCCGAATTTTCTCAAGAATGGGGCTTTATGGAACTGATATACTATGTTCCAAAAAAAACTAAAAAAAAAACTAATTGCGCTTTTGGGATTTATTTATCTGAAATCAAATTATTTTCTCTCTCGTGTGTAGGTTTAACATAAGCTCTTTTCCACGCTGAAGAAACAACTCCCTCACATCGCGACTTACCGAGTATGACTTCGAGATAGAGAAGTAATTCATTCGCTAAAACGTTCATAATGAATGCGGGTATGGCTTATGGTTACAGCGATTTCATCTTGTGAAACTACTTGCTATACCGTCTCAGTTATTTCTAATTCGCTCATTTTTAATCCGAATATGCATGGGAAAGTTAATAACGTGACCGCTATCAATGGCGGAAGGTTTTTCGAAATAACGATTTAATAGAGTCGCCTGGAGGAAAGAGACGTGGACAATTACTCCATAGCCTTTCGTCGGACTCCTTGTCACGTGACACAAATATCTTTTGATTAATCTTTACGTCGCTCCGAAAATGATTAGGCACTTGCTCTCTCAACTTTCTGGGAAAGTTTGAACGACTGATTGTAATATTTTCCACTATAAAAAGGATTTCGGAATAGTAATAAAATTTTTGGGAAAATATGCGGTTAGAATTTTAGACATCGAGTCAATGTGCGAAACTCAAAATTCTTTAAGAATTATTGTTCACGGTGTTCCAAAATTCTCCTTATCCTTAGTTCTTAAGATTGAGTAGCAAAAATTAAGCGCTCGCTTCTCTAGATTAGCTAACCAAAAAAGGTGTCACTTCGTGGAACGGTAGTGTACAAATGAAACTCACAATTTATATTTCCACTTTATTTTCTGGGCCAGTTTCACGGTAGCAGCTGCATCATCAGGCGATTTGAAGAATTTACAATGGTAATATATATATAGGAAGGCGAAGGAAGGGAGAGAGGAGGAAGAAGGCTCTCCTCCTAATTGAATACATTGCGGGGGATTTCCTAATTATTTGATGATACAGTCGTTACTGCGACACCGGTCGGAAAAATAAGTTGAAGTGGAAATTTATGTATTTTGCTCTAATTTGTACATAGTCTCTGTTTAAATTGTCCTCTAGTCACTAATATTTACACTGAAAGAGGTGATAATTTAAACAGAGTACCCCCGAACCACAATTTCAGCTCACTACAGACAGGGGTAAAGCGACTCAGGGGAGACCCATACTGACGTCCTTGACTATTATAAATAATTTTGATGATTAAATAGACCATAAATTGGACAGTAAACATAAAAGATAAATACAACAAATATAACACATTTAATTTTGGCTACCTGTGGATAAAGAGACTTAAGGGAGATATTTCTCCCTATTTTGAACAGTAGGTGAATGGATTACTTTCGCATACTGTAATTTGCGATTACATTAGAGGGAAGCGAAATCACTCATTCGTTTGTTTTTCTTCGAATCGCATTTCCCCCGTGTCGTTCTTTTGGTCCATTTCGTAGCCGAGTAACACGTCGTGCCGTGTCTGCCTTTATTTCCGCGCGATCGAATCGTATTCGACAATTTCGCCGATAATCGAAATGATCGACTCATCGATCTCTGGCGCTCGACCGGCACGCCATTCCGCGGGATATACCTCTTCTGTTTCGACCCGGATGAGCGGTTTCGATATGTATTGCCTCTTGCACCACAAAGTCCCTCGATCATTTTTTTCTTTCCTTCTCACGGAGAAGTTGCACTAAGCAACTCGTAACTAGTTTCCGAGCATCGAGAACAGGTTCGCCTCTTGTATTCCTTGCCTCCAAGTCGGTGCATTTCGTTCCTCGCCCCACTCCCTCTCCTTTTCCTACCTTCGGCCCCCTCTTGGTCTAATCCGGCGCCGCGACTTGCCGCTTCACAGGGCGGCTCCTATACTTTGCCCTACGCTCTGCTGCTAATCGGAGCAATGAGAGTGGATCCTAGAGAATGGTACAAAAAGCCACGCGTTCGGGCAATGTTCTCGACTTGCTTGCTTCTAACATCCCGCATAGGATAACTAAGGTATCCACAGAGGAGGGACTTAGCGACCATCGAGCTGTGTATGCGGAGTGCGAATTAAAGCTCAAAAGACATCCTAAGCCTCTTCGGAATGTATACGCTTTCGCCAAGGCCGACTTTAAAAGTTTCAGCTTACATCTCAAAAGTACCTTTGTCAGTTATCGTGAAAAGACAGAACGATTAGGTATGGAGCCATCATGGTTATTATTTAAGAATATACTAGGAAGAGGTATCAATAGATTTATCCCCAGTAAGTTAAAATCTGATAAGAAAGAACCTCGTTGGTTTAATAAGGAAGTCAGGATTGCCTTAAGACGACAGAGGCGTAGCCACGCAAAATTGAAAAACATACCTACCACCGCTTCCGATGAGTATCGCACAGCTATAGTCCATGAGTATAATAGTGCCCGCGTACTAGCGAGAAAAACCATGCGTAACGCATTTAACACCTTCCGGAATGAGGTATTAAATACAAAATTGAAGGAGGATCCAAAAGCGTTCTGGTCCTACGTAAGAGAAGTCAAGGGAGTGGGTCCTTCAATACCCTCCCTGCGATGTGATTCCGGAGACATCCTTCACGATGGGGAGGATAAAGCTAATCTACTAAACGTTTACTTCGCGAAGGCGTTCACGGCATGTGGAAATATACTTAAAGATAATCTTATTCCCGATGGATGTACTCGGATGGATAATATTAAAATCTCTGAGGCAGGAATAGCGAAGCAACTGAGTGCGATAAAGCCCAACAAAAATCCTGGACCAGAAGGAATTTCCGCGCGTGTATTAAAAGAACTAGCAGAAGATATAGCTCCCTTCCTTCGGATAGTTTTCGAGAAATCTCTTACCCTCTGTGAGGTTCCTGATGATTGGAAACTAGCACACGTCACACCCATTCATAAGGGAGGTGACAAAGAAAACCTCGAAAATTATAGGCCGATTTCTCTAACATCATTATCATGTAAGATTTTGGAGCACATTATTGTTAGCAACACAATGCGTTATCTTGAGAGTAGATCGCTCTTAGTCAGCTGTCAACATGGCTTCAGAAAAGGTAGATCCTGTGACACCCAACTCGGTCTGTTTGTGAATGATGTTTTATCATGCGGCGAAAATAATAAGCAGGTCGATGCAGTGTTCCTTGATTTTAGAAAAGCTTTTGACAAGGTTCCCCACCGTAAGTTGTTATTAAAATTGGGAAATCTTGGCGTTAATGTTAAAGTCATTAACTGGGTTCGCGCTTTCCTTTGGAATAGAAAACAAAAAGTAGTCATCGATGGTAAGTCCTCGAGTGTGGCAGATGTAGTCTCTGGAGTGCCGCAGGGTAGTGTGATCGGACCTATGCTTTTCTTGCTTTATATAAACGACATTAGCTCAGTTGTAAAAAGTAATATCAGGCTTTTTGCAGATGACACCGTAGTCTATAGAGAAATTAGTGGTCCTAGCGACCATCGTCAGCTTCAGGATGATCTGGATGCGTTATCTGTTTGGTGCAAGGAATGGCAGCTAGAAATCAATCAGAAAAAGAGTAACGTTCTAAACTTTTGGAAATCTAGAAGCCCATCGTCCGTGTTTACCTACTCGATAGATGGTGAGATCATTCCTGTTTCGGAATCCGTGAAATACCTCGGGGTAACCTTGAATCGTGACCTGTCTTGGGACACCCACATAAGACGAGTGATAGGTGCGGCAAATAAGAAGTTGGCTTTTGTGCGTAGGATAGTCAGGAAAAGCACGGAAAAGGTGAGAGAATCCTGTTATTTATCGTTGGTTAGACCTCAAATGGAATACGCAGCAGCGGTTTGGGATCCATATCAGAGGGGACTCATAAAGGATTTAGAAAAAATACAGCGGCGAGCAGCTAGATTCGTGAAAAAGAATTACGATAAAAAACAGAGCGTTACGTTACTCATTGATGAGTTGAGTTGGCCATCGTTGAAAGATCGTAGATTACAGGCGAGACTTAAACTTCTAGATAAATATAGGTCGGAGATATTCGTAAATGAAATGAAGGATATTATTCGACAACCAACGTATATCGGACGGAGGGATAATGACGACAAGATTCGCGAAATAGATAGTAGGACGGAGAGGTATAAGGAGTCCTTTTTCCCTAAGACAATACGTGACCACAATAGATAACTGTGAATAATAATTAGTTAGGAACTTGGTGCGCGGCACCCCCTGCCATCCACCGTCAAGGTGACTTGCAGGGTAATATGTAGATGTAGATGTAGAGAAGAGAGGGCAGAGAGAGGAAGATAGTGGAGGAGGGAGGAAGAGGGAGGAGGAAGAGGGGGGGGGGGAGGGAGGATGAGAGGGGAAGAGGGATGAAGAGAGGGGAGGAGGGAGGAATAGGGGACAGAGGGAGGAAGAGAGGGGAAGAAGAGAGGGGAGGAGGGAGGAAGAGAGGGGAAGAAGGGGGAGGAGATAGGAATATGGGACAGAGGGAGGAAAAGAGAGGAGGAAGAGAGGGGAGGAAGAGAGGGGAGGAAGAGAGGGGAGGAAGAGAGGGGAGGAAGAGAGGGGAGGAAGAGAGGGGAGGGAGAGAGGGGAGGGAGAGAGGGGAGGGAGAGAGGGGAGGGAGAGAGGGGAGGAAGAGAGGGGCGGAAGAGAGGGGAGGAAGGAGGAAGAGGGGAGAGGAGGGTGGAAGAGAGGTAAGGAGGGAGGAAGAGAGGTAAGGAGGGAGGAAGAGAGGTAAGGAGGGAGGAAGAGAGGGGAAGAGGGAGAATGAGAGGGGTGGAGGGAGGAAGGAAGAGGGTGTAAGATAGGGGAAGAGGGAGGAAGGAAGAGGGTGTAAGATAGGGGAAGAGGGAGGAAGAGAGGGGAGGAGGACTGAAGAGAGGGGAATAGGGCTGAAGAGAAGGGAAGAGGCTGAAGAGAAGGGCAGTGGGAGGAAGAGAGAGAACCGGAGGAGGGGGGAGGAATGGGGGACATGCGCCCCTCGGTTGAGTGACAGTTGGATGACGGAAGGGATCCGCTCCTTGAATTCCTATCTCATTTCGTATATTGGCGGCAGTGTAATTTGTGGAGCGAAGGATATCCTATTCCTAGATCAAAGATTACAATAGGATCTGTTGTGGCAGTAAAATGCGGTAAAAAGAGAAACGTTACTCCATGTTTATTATTTTAGCCGTGTTTATAGGATAAAATAATAATTTTGCTATTTTTTAAATTCATGAAACGTCTATGGTCTTCTCCTCTTTCGCGGCACTGTAGTGAGGTTTAGTCACTATCTCGCAGCGGCCATTCTGAGTAGATTGGAAATACTACGTGTTACAAATGTTAAACCCAAGGGATGTATGATAGAATAGATTGGGATAAGAATCTGAGTTAATCTTTATTTGAAGATTTTTTCTCTCCATCATATCCGAATACCTTAAATCCGAGAAAAGACTTATTCTAGGGAAACAGTTGGAAGAAATTTTAATTCGAGTTACACCTAGTTTTTGAATTTTCTGAAAAGTTCAATTTGCACATCTTTTAAGAAGATAGCGTAAATTAGCTAAGGTTTTGCCTTTACTGGGAGGTAAGGGGTGGAAACAGCACTTTCATCCGTATTTTAGCAATGCTAGAAGTGAATGCTTCCTTTATCGACCAGTTTGAACGCTTGCCATTTTTAGGCACGTTTCTTTTTCAACGTAATCGCATATTAGTTTCGTTCTGTCCATCCGTCCGTCCGTACGGATGTCCGTTCTCGGCTTCTAAAGAACGGATTTTCATGAAATTTGTTATTTAGGACGACAAGAAAATGGCATATACATACATATGTCGGCACGCTCATATGTGGTTGTATACATTGCGAATTCAGAAAATCAATCCAATTGCTTATGAAATTTTGACTTAAATAATTTCATCATAAATTAATTCATAGGCTTAATTTTTATCAGGCTGGAAATTTGCGGCTTTCATTTGTCACAACTTACATCTCAAGAAACTTGAAGATTCTCGTGTAGTTGTAGTTTTCGGTCATTTTGTCCTCGCAGCGCGTACATGATCGACAGCACAAAATCGATGTTTTCAGTTGGTAACTAGGGGAAGGATTACAAACAAAACCTCATTCTCGCGGCCGTGAGAGTTTTCACGTGGTGGTATTCGGCGTTGTGTTTGTGTCGGGGATGCTTACTCGACAGCAATTCCGCGGTTCGAAATTTAACGCCATCAGCACGCCTCCATGTTTGTGTCGCTGAGCGGGCATTATAATAAAAGGTCGAAAGTGTGAGAAGGATGGAGAGGGAGGAGTGGGATGGGGAGGGGCGGGTGAGAGAGGTAGAGGTGGGATGGGAAGAGGAGAGGCGGCCGAAGAAAATGCGCGACATTGCGCTGTGTGTCACGGTCACTGCTAGGAATGGAGTTTTTCTACTTCTGGAAACAGGAAAATCTTACAACAAGCGAAATGACGGAAAAGGATGGAGAGGGTCGAGTCGATTATAAAAAGCAAAAACTGTTCCGAGAGAGCTTTATTTTCGCGTGCAGCGTGCACAAATATCTGGATCGCTTGGAAAACGATTTCTTTCGTCAGATAATGCTGGTCTGAGTGCAAACGGGCGTGCATGTTTTCCCATATGAAATCTAGATCACTATTATACGCACTATAGAGACTTAAGGTTTTGTAGGGCAATACGTGATGACATTGAACTTTAATTTCATTCGTTTAATGCAGTGGTGGGCAATCTATGGCCCGCGACTCGATTTCAAGTATATTTCACTTTTGAATTTTATTAACCCATCGGCTTAAATAAGCGTCGAATCTTTGGGGAGGAAGATAATTATCGAAATGTGAAAAAGATGGCTTTAGAATGGAAATTCAAACTACCATAATTACTTCAATTGTCCATATATTGAAAGTATGCTTTTAATAAATTGCGTGGCACTTCGCAAATTTATCCGTGTGTGTGGCCCGCGATTAAAAAAGTAGCGCGCCATTGGTTTAATGGAATGAACCTCGGATTTTCTTCGGAAAAGGAAGTTAAAAACTTGTCTTCCAAATCTCGGAAATAGGTGGCGGATTCAAAGTTACGATGCAATCGGAGATAATTTTCGAATCGTTATAAATGTTATAGTTACATTATACTTTACATCTTTGTAGATTTAATAGGCTTTAATAGCCATCTTGAAAGTAATGAATTATATTTAAAAGGGAAAAGTTTGTTGTTTGCCTCAAAGAGAAATTAAACGGAGTGATAACGTTGCAAATTCCTGATTCCTAAGTATTTTAAGCTCTATTTTGGTATTCAGTTTTTCCTTTTTTAATTTTAAAACAACGTTTTTGTAATTTTCTTGCAATCGCCAGTAATCGAGTGGGAAATTCCTTCTTGTTCGAGAGAAATCCATTTCTTTTAATCCTCTGCATCTTGGCGTACGAATCCCCCATGACTGCATGTGCAGCCTTCCATAATCGCTTTTATCAGTTGCTTCCCGTTCTCATGACCGATCCTTTCCCTCGGGCGTGAAGACCTCCTTCCGATCAGCTGTTCTCTGTTTTGACCCCATGCCCGGCTTTAGGAACGATGCGGTTCGTGAGTCGGCCGCTTGGAGGCGCTGCAACCGCCCGAAATCTTCCCGTCATTATGCATCGTGCATCTGGATACTGTGGAAGCGTCGAATTGGCGATGGTGACATCCTGAATTGTCGAGATGAATGATAGCTGCAATTGAAAGGGTTAGTTCTCCACTGACAAATTCTGATTGTTCTGATTTGTCGATGTTGTGAGAATGACCCTGTTTATGTTTCCTTTGGCATTCAGAGAAAGGAATTTTTGTTGCCCTTATACATTACTTGGCATAAATAAGCTGCAGGAAGTTTTTAACAAACATAAGAAATCATCGACTCACTAGAATTGACGTAGGAATGATATCGCGCGAGGGAATACATTTGTTTGGCGCGATTTGCGCACTTCGTTTCCCAAATGTTTTCGTTTCTTAGATTAAGCTTCACATTGTTAAACTTTCACCTTTGCTTGCACCCTCTTTAGGTCACCTGGCCGCTCTGCAAAGCGCTCGGGAAATCTAGGTCTCCGGATACGAGCGCCATGTAATTCATCGCGAATTTCATAACACTTAGGTATCCATTCCCTTTTCATTGTATTTCGGCATTTCTCCATTTTTTGTGGAGGAGAAGGGTTAGAGTCGTGGTGCTTGCATTCGAGCTGCCCAATCCATTCCTTTCCTCTCGATCGATCAATCGATCGGTACGGCTGCAGACCGCGGAAAGATCGATTTCGTACGCTCTCCTTTTTCACGTTTCAACATTTTCGCCGCTAAGTTTCGAAGTCGATTCTACTCAGTCGTTGGAATCTTGCGTCCACGTAAACCGGCGAATGACTTGACGCTGTAAGCGATCCGACCGCAATCCGATGACCGAAAGGTAAACGTTCAGAATCGAAGGATGACCCTTACAGAAGCCAGAAGCGGTGCGAAAAGGAGCTCGTTCCATCGCTCTGAATCAAGGTCTCCACGGCACTTTGTTAACCTCTCGCCACGACTCGCAGATATTCGTTAAAAACGCACGTCTTCCGTGAAAAAAAAAATATTCGCACTCGCGCGATGTTTCGCTGTGTCGGAGTAGAGGAAGCTAACGAAGGCGGTCGAATCGATGGATAAAAACTTGTTTCTCGCCATTCTCCGTCCCTGCGTGAAATATATTTCGAAGCATTTTCCCTCACGGCCGATGCCAAGGAGAACATGCCGAACGTTGGAATGAGTATAGTCCCGATTATCCGAGGTTCCGTATTATGCGAGGCGCATGAGAAAAATTGTTTAAAAGTATCATTTTGAAAATTTGCGATTAAAAAGTATCTTATTTGATACAATTATAGCAAAGTTTCCACATATAGGCCTACATATTGAACGTAGATATCGGGAAAATAGGTGACGGCTTTCGTTATTGATATATCGCACGAACGTCGTCACGTATATTTCCGATATTGGTAACGTACCGTATTATCCGAGGTCGGTGCGGTCCCACTCGGACCTCGGATAATCGGGACACCACTGTATTCCGATTGCACTGTTCCTTCGTGCTTAACTAAGAAGAAATGGAAAATTGCTGGATTTTAATTTACTTGAAAAAGAATCGCAATCGAAAATTTCTGCGTGCAACACTCAAAGAAATCGGAATGTCGTTGGAGTTACATTGTCCGCGGGTAATGGTCGTTCTTTGTATTTTATCCTTTTAATGACCATTCACTTACTTGACTTTGTTGACAGCCCGAAGGACTGACTAGTAATGCCGATATGGAAGCCTTTCCGGCTGTGGCTTTACATTGGACTCATTGGCACTTTGTGTTTAATTTATTGATTGAATTGACTAAATTATACCTATTTAAATCTAAGCCTATGAGGTTCGTGAGAATCGCTTCACGTAATATGTTACTTAAGTTAGCGATTGTAATTTTTTCCGCCTGGTTCTTCGGTGGATATGCGGTCAATCATTTACATCTGCCGCATGCAGGCAGGTTAATCGGTGACCGTAACTTTCCGAATAAAAGGCAAGTCCGATTTGGAGACCCCTTCATGAAAAAATTCCCATTAATTCTAAAAATTAGAATCGGCAATCGCTGAATTACCATGGACGCCGACTTCTAGAACGGCAATCTACATATGAGCGTATTGCAACCACGGGAAGATTCTCGCATCAACGCAAGCTCGATGTTCCTTCTAAGAAAAGTGGAATACTCCTTTAGCCAAAAATTGTTTTGGCTAAAGGAGTATTCCACTTTTGTTAGTTTTGGCCAAAGCTACTATCAATTATTTTCCTTCTAAGAATTAACCATTTTTTTAATTGCAGACGAGCGAATCTCGAGCGATAATTTCATATGCCGGCGTGCGATTCCATTCGATTTGATCGAATCCCTTGTGAAACATCTGCCTGCGATCGCGCGCGGCTTACGCGCTCGAAATCGCCGCTACCCACGCACGGGATATATACAATCGTTCACCCCGCTACTTCCAGCCCCTGCCGCCAGGGTTGCCGCAGATGAAAGAGATCACACACAAAGTATATGGGCGGGCGAGGGAAGGGTTGTCTGAAAGGGAGCGTGGTCTCGGAGGGGAAGTTTGAGGAACCCGTTGTCGACCAATCGCCTTCGCGCCTCCCCTCTCTCCCCCTCCCCTCCCCGTCGGTCCCTTCCCCTCTCCCCGGCGTCAACATCTTCCCCTCGCTGGAACAGTCCGCCTCACGCCTGCCACCAGTAACGCGTGGGCACCCGGGCCGCTCTTGCCTCTTGATCGAGAAGTACGTGGGGAGGAGATGAGGGCCTGGTCTGCAGATTAAATAAAAAACAGCACCCTGTGGCTTCATCTGTTTGTCTCGTGCGGGATTCGAACCCCTGGTAACGGCGGTGACGACAACTTCGGAGAAAAACAAAACGAATTTCTTCCTTTTTGCCAGTGCCCATCCCCTCAACGGATTACAGTAACGTGTCGTAGTGAGTGTCAAGTTACGTTTCGCGTCGTGTCGCTCTCGTGGATTTGAGCCCTCGTTTCCTAACAACCGTCAAAAAAAACCCCTCGAAGGATCGGAAGAAGCTCATTTTTCGTCTTCCCTTTCTTCGGGGGGCGTACGGGGGCGGGTTGTTTCCTCGGCCGGCCCTCCCGAGGGCCCAAAGGGGTTCTCCTTCGCCCTCGTCGGGGCGAGAGGGCGCTCGATGTGTCGAGGGCGTGTCGGAGGATGAAAGGGGAGCGAGGAGGTGGCGTTTCGGGTGGGAGGGGAGTGGCGGGAGGACGGGGAGGTCCACCCGCACCGCCTTCCTCCACGACAGCCGAGCACGCCCGGCCCGGCAAAGATGAGGAATGGGATTCGGACGGTTCCCTCAGCTGGGAGGACTTTTTCGGTGAGTACTTTTCTCTTTTGGCCCGGCTCACGACGAACATCTGATCGTCCGCACCGCTCGAGGGTTTTTCCAAAAGTTCTCCGCGGTCCGAAAGCGTCTACGCGGTCTCTCCGACGAGCGCGTCTTCAAAAATATACACGAAGCCGCTTTGTTTATCGCAGTTCGCCTTTCTTATAACCTTGGGTGCGATGAACTGGTTGGTCCATGTAGTCAACGGGACGTGCCTCAGCGAGGGCGTGGTTGCGTAAAAGGAACCTTAACCCCCCGAACCTTGTCGTTGTCCTTACCCCGCTGCGTAATCCATCCCTTGCGACCGAAACGGCTTAGTAACAGCGTTAGTTTGTTCGCCTTCGCTCGCGTTTCTTCCCCTTTTCTGGACTCTTGTGCTCCGCGACTTGCGCGGTCGCTGTCGGTGGTTACGGATTTCGCACGATAGTTACCGGACAACGGTCGACTTCGACAGCGAAAAAGTTACTTCGTTTGTTCGTTGTTACTCGTGGTTTCTTCATTTGCGGTGAGGTTTACGAGTGTTCCCTATCGAAGTGCCTTGGGATCGCGAATGTGTCTCGTCCAAATCACGATCGATATATTTTCCGGATCGATATTCCGACCTAAATTAGATGACACAGTTGTAGCTTAATGACAATTTTGATTTCGGTCATACGGAAAGTAAAGGTACCTGAATTTAATGTTATTTTTATTGGTAATACTCATTTTGAATAAATAATCAGTTAATGAAAAAGTTTTATAAATTCACTTGTAATCATTGTTCGTATTTTGAAAAAACACCCAATTCGCGAAGAATTTCAAAGTACTTGTAAATTAAATTTCTGCATGACCTATAACTATCGTATATTTATTTATTTATCTCCGCTGAAGTACATAGTTAATGTCACCCGAATAAACGAATAGGCTCCGATTCCAAACAAAAGACTAGGCGCACCAACGCTGACCTTCCGAGTTCCCGAAATTGATGCCATAAATCCTTTCCATCGGGTTCTACGATGCGGAAACATCCCATTTTCCGGCGATTATGTGATGCTTCCGCGGCAATTTCATTCCTCCTCGTTCTCTCGATTCGTTCGCTATAATGGAAACTCGGATTCGACGGTCGCCATTATCTGGGAACTCTCGAAAGCAATCCGAGTTTAGAGTACGCTGCGCCTTCGACATCCGCCAGACTAAGGTGTCACCTGAAATACAGAGGTAATTAATTATTTTCAGTGACCTCAGCGGGAATCGAAGATGCATACGTGCAGAATCGGACCTTCAGTTCGTGGGGCCATCGGCAGAGGGCGGGCGGAATTGTTGCGTACGCCCTTTTCCGCAAAGCTAGGTTTTGCATTTCTCGTTCGACTCGGATTCACTCGGAGAGGCGGTGACGGATCCGTTTCTCGCGGCGGAGGATGTTTTGCCAGCGAACCCCTTTCTCCCCATCCCCCTTTTCCCCAATCTCCCTTCTTCCACCATCCCTCCTTCCTCCCCCCTCCCTCTCTCTCTCCCTGTTTCTTCCATTTCCTCCCTCTCTCTCCGGCCAACTCTCCGGATCTTGGCTGCAGGGTGATGACCTGGAGAGTCGTGTCTTACCTTCAAAATGTTCGCTCTTCTCTCATTCCGGAATCACTCTGTGGCTCGATCGAATTGCTCCGCAGCCGAGAACTGCGGAGGTAAAATGGGGTGGTAGAGGGGAGTGGACGCCTCGGCTCGGATGACACTGCCAGCGTAAAACAGCTCCGACCGCGAGAATTATTTCTCTCGCGCTGTTATTTCGCCTAGTACAACGAATGCGGGTTCCGTGTGCATGCTGTGATAATTATTCACCTACTCCCCCTTCATGGAAAGGGCACCCCCGAAAAATATTCCGCGGGCGGAGACCTCGAATACGAACTTGAACGTAAACTTCAGATTAGGGGTGCTTTTATTCGGTCTCAAAATATTTGTAATTAAGAGCACAGCGTGGGTCCAAGTTCATGTGTCGTAATGCAAGACAAAAAACTTGAGCCTCCAGTAGTTTTATATTAAAAGTTGTGTGATTGAGGATAAGAAATGGAAGGACATAAATGACGTAATAAATGAAAATTGAAAGAGGTGAAAATGTAGACGTTAGTTAAGCGTTCATTCAAAATAGCATCCCAAAGAAACTGCCCCATTGATCATTGTAAACGTATGATGAACTTTACACAGTAATTTTTATTATGAAACGTACTTTTGAAATTCTTTCAGTCAAATATAATCATCTAATAAATAAATATAGCTGTGCAAGAAAAAGACCAACGAATTCGTTTTTAAAAATTCAATAATGAAATGGTATTAAACTTGACAGCATTCGTGTACCGATGATTTAGTTGAAGCTCAGCAATAATATTCGTGGAGTGATAATGAACCATTTTTCATTGTGAAGGCATTGAACGTTTCTTGTTTTTCGGATTTGAAACCAATTTTTAAGCGAATTCGGAACTTATTCAAGTTTTCTTGACTTGAAACTTAGATTTTGTTCTTTTTAATGCCAACACTTTCAATTCCCGAGTTTCTATCATGTTTTGTAAAACGCAAAAGAAAAATATGCTCCTCATTCACATGTCTATCAAATAGAGTAAAATCGTCTATTATCGAACCTTATCATGTTCGATAATCCGTTTAAAATCTGCAAGATCACGCGCCTAATATCTGGTGTAAGATTTTATAGAAACCTCTCTTGTTATTCGAATTAATTCTTAAAATCTTACACTCTGCTTTTATTATAATAGGGACTAGCGTAAATGCCCTTAAAAATGACGGGACATCAAATTGTATGTATTTCTCTGTTTTCCTTGCATAGAAAGACAAAAGTTCTTTGCAAAATAGAAACTTTTGTTAAAATGAAAAATAACTTAAGCAAATAGACATACTTTACAAATGTCCTAAATGAAAATTCTCCCTCTCTTCCTTCCTCTATTCTTCACTCTATGCCTTACTCTCTCCCTCACTATCTCCCTTCACCTTCGCTCCTTCCCTCCCCATTCCCTTCCTTTCTCCCTCCCCTCTCCTTATTCCTCACTCTCCGCCTCCATCTCTCCCATTCTTCCTTCCTCTCCCTCTCTCTCCTCCCTTTCTCCCTCCCTGCCAATCCTTCTTTAACATTCTATCAGTTTGGATTTCTCCATTGGTTATTTAAATCGAAGATGCTTAAATTGAAATTTAATGTTCAGTTTAGTTTTAAAATGCAATTTACGCAACTTCTGCTATATATGTGTGAATTTCATAGTTGAGTATTCTTTAGGCGAAATCCTCTTGACAACAAAATCACAATTTTCTTCTCGTTTTCCGTTTAATCCAATTTACTCTACGCAATTTCGCGAAATAAGCAGAAATGCGTTTTCTCTTGACGAGGAAAGATTGTCACTTCAAAATATGTAAAATTTTCGTGTTCAGATTTTGGACTGCTTAGTCGCGTATTTGAAAATCGACGCTAAGAAAATCAATTTTCATCCTTTGGCTTAAATTCCGAATTTGTACGGTTATTATAAGTAATTAAGAATAAATTGAAGAATACGCATTACCCACTCTCATGTTATTCAAGTAGGAAAAGGAAATTCTTCTGGAATCGAACCCATGCCCTTAATCATTGATGGATGGCTCGTTTAAAATTTGCAAATGGACGACCCGAGCATCTGGCGAAAGATTCATCGATTCGGGCTCACACGTCTCATATTTAAATCAATGTATTGGTAAAATTCACAAAATTATATTTTTATTAACTGTCCGACGGTACGATAAATATAATCGAATCCTTGAAATTAAAATTAAAAACGGATGCAAATTAAAATTCAAAACAGGACGCGCCTCTATTTCTTTAATTTTTCAAATATAAGGCTTTCGGAATTAGTAGATATAATGCTCATGCCTTTCACTGTGCTTCATTTGTAGATGAATTCCGATAACTCGAGCATCATGACGTAAAGTTTTATCTATCGCGTGTTTTCCGATCGAAACATGTTCTGCATTCGTATAAATCGACTCGTTGAATTATGATAAATCGCGATTTAATGGCTCGAACGAGGAAATGGCCGCTTGAAATGAATGGTCTTCAATTTCCTTTAATCTAGCTCCGTCGTGTTGTCCTCCGACGTCGCACTAATGGCGATTCTATTCCGCTCATTTGGTTTCGTCGTCGCGTCTTGCCTATTCGTTGTCACGTTCCGCGGCATCGCTTTGGAAGTCGATATCGCACGTTTTGCCTTCCTGCGTTGCGAAATCCTATTGTTTTTTTTTGTGAACATTGGAACGCGCGTGACTGGAATGGGACGGCCTTCTTCAATATCTACCGTGTTTTTTTTTGTTTACCTCTCGTTCTGCAAGCGTTTATCTCAGTTCGCGCGACGATTGATAATTTTTGCCGGACTCTTGAATCCTATCAGATTCAGATTCAAATACCTTTATTTCGTTCAAGATTACAGTTACAAAAGTGAACATTACATTTTTAGGGTGTAATTTATTAGCCGGTGGCTATTATATTGCTTGTCTTATTATTTTACCTATTGCCTATGTTTACAAAGTTCTTATATTTTTCAACGAGGGAAAAGAAATTAAGGTTAAAAACCCCCTGCTCTTGATTTAAATACTTAATGACACAAAGAAACTTTTAATACTATTTACATATTTACGAATTTGGAGATAGATTTTTTGTGAATTCACTACACTTTTATTTCACGTGTTCACCATTTGAATCCTATCCTTCCTCCGCCCGCTATTTATAGCGCGTCCTGGTTTCGCACGGATGACTTTTATTTCCTCTTCCGAGTCGCATATATGTTCGATTTAAAAGCGAATTCCGCTTCCTACCGGTGGGGGGGTTTTCGAATTATATAAAAGGTGCACGAGTAAATATTTGAAATGGAATTTCTAACAATGTTTTCGTCGCCTTTTGCTATAGCTACCGCGTGCAGTTCGATTCGATTACTCCACTGCATCTGTCGCGTCGCTTGTATTCCACCTGGCGACCTTGACGGCGCTGAGGCAACGACCCTACACCTGATCGCCGCGGACTCTTCTAATGAATAATTAATTTCGAAAGTGACTGGAGCGGGACGGCTGCTTACAGGCTAGTTAAATAATCGGAGGAAGAGAATTGTGCGACTCGTTTACAGTCTATTACGAAGCTGTCGCGGAGGTATCATATCGTGCGCGCCTCTTAAGATACGCTCATAACAATTAGTCACGCCGCGTTATTTTTTTCCGACTTTATCTGGAACGTTTTTCGCCGGACGAGGAACGGTAGGTTGCGAGTCCCGTTCCTTCCGTCCTATCCAGCGCAGAGACCGCTCGTATTTCCCTCCGCGTTTTGCGAATATTTTCTTGTTTATTGGCAATTAACCAGGAAGCGCGTGGCGTGAGAACCCGCGGAATATTCGCGTGCCCTAACACTCGATCCTTGCGATCCGTTTGGCGAAAAAGAAATGTCCATTTAGGGACATTTTCCACGCGGTCGCGTTGCCAAACGCGTGCGTTCGGATCCGTTGCGTAACGATTCGCCCGCGGCGGTCTCGCTTCGATTCTCGGCAAACGTGTGATGCAAATCGTTCATATTCGCCGAGTAAAGTCGCTCGGGTGAAAGTTGAAGAGAAGTGGCTGCAACCTACTTCGGCGCAAGTAAATCAGTCAATGTCTTCATAACTCCTTATAAGGGACAAAAATGCCTTCTCTTCTGAAGGTCGTGTGCTTCGACCGGGGCTGCGATTTTTTGCCGTTCTCCGACAGGTGTCGCTCTCGCGGAAAACATTCGAGGAAACGTTCGCCTTCCTGCGGCGGATTCGCGCGAGATTTCCTGGGCGCCTCCTCCGAAGGGAGAAGTGCGTACTTCGGTTCGATCCCCGTTGCGCGTCCGCTCCCCTCGTCCGCAGCTGACTGCGTTTGTTCCGAGGTCACCAAGGACTTCGCCTCGTCGAATGTCGGACGCAGTGTCGTCCCTGCGTCAGCTGCTCTCGATCTGGGTTAATATTAATTTGTAAATGCGATCCTACGCTGCGACATTGTTTGGCGCGAAGAATGCGTATCAAACATTCGCGGGAATCGATAAAACTGCCGTGTGTGTCCTTTCGCAGTCCTTGTTAAATTAAAATTGTGATTGTTTTCGTTGAGTACTCTTCATTTAAGCGTAGTCAGCACCTATAATCGCATTTGTGATGTGTTGGACCAAAACATTCACATTTTTATTGACTCAATGGCCATGTTTAAAAGTAGGGCCTACCACTGCTTGTTATGGGCAACTTAGTTTATTCCCGCTAACTTTGTTTATAATGCATGTGATATATCACCTCACTTTTATCTCTATTTATCCCGTAATATATTAATACGTTTGTTTATTAAATCGCGTGTAATTGGGATTTCCTGTACCTATGTGATAAATAAACTACTAAATATATTTTTGATCTCAGGTTTTTAGATTTTAGCCCAAAATGCTTAATGATATTATTTCGTTACTTTCTCGTAGGTTTGCATAAATAAAGTTAATTTTCTCGAAGCGGAACAAACAACGAGCCCTTCCTTCGCTAGGAAATATTATTATCGCAACCTAAACGTTGGACTGCAGCCGATCAGTTTGTGAGCGAGTTTATAGCCTTTGCCGACTTCATTTTGCAATTGCAAAATAATTCCATTTCGTGCCAGGTTTGTGAGGTTGTAAATAGCGTCCCGATGGTTGGCAAACGCGAAAACGATTTTCTGCTCGCGTCCTCGACGCTTACAAACACGAGAAACGCGTAAATATCGCTCAATAATCGCCGATCACAAGTCTTCCGAGGTAGCGAAATCATCGCGAGATGATGCACGCGTGATAACATGACGCCGGCGACTGATGCGCTCACTCGAGCGTCACTTTTATCGGCGTCTCGCGGAAGTGATCTCTTCGGTGGAGAACGTGGGACGACCATAAACAGGCGTATTAACATAGTTTTCACAGAAGGCCGGTCCCAAGAGCGTAAGATGGGCTACTAGACAGTAGACAAAGATTTGAAGTACGTCATAGTGTGCTTGTTCTCCTGGCAACGACCTCGTGCGCTAAACTGCTCCGACGACCCTTGCTTTCGGTTTAAATTAGCTTAGCTTACAAATTCATAAACTGCAAATGGTAGAGTTAACTTAAAAATAGGCTAAAAGATACCGTGGCATCAATTCTTTACAAGGAAGACAGGAAGAGCTGTGCTGTGTGCAGAAAGCGATAACAGACGTCATCGACCGATGCATACAAACATTTCTATTGATCTGTGTAACTTTTCACGAAGCGGAGGACAAATATTAACTGAGCGTATTTTTCCCTGTATATTTGCCAGACGTCGCATTAATCACGGTTGTCTACTTTGCCACGGTATGGCGTTCAGTCTCAATAACAGCGACATTCAATGCTCTCCGTAAGCATCGGGTTTCGCGAGGAAATGGCAAAGATATTTGGATTTATATCCTTCCGCAGTCGCGAAAAAAGGGAAACGATTAATTATTTGACTGACCGCCGTCGATCATATGAAATCACGCGCGATATTTTATGCGTAAATAACTCGTACTAAAAGGTTTCCCTATTTTGGGAAATTGAAACTCGGTGATAAACTTATCGCAAATTGGACTCAGCGCGCACAGGAATATTTTTGTATTAAATAAATGCTATCGTTGGATAAAAAAATCGTCTTTTGCCCCTTATTTGCATTCATAGACTTTTTTTGAATTTGATAAATTTTTTGTTTAGTGTCGACAGAAATGATTTGAAAAGAATGCTTATTTAGGAGTTCTCATGGCAGGAAATTCTTACTTTGGTTTCCGATAAAAATTCGTCCCGGTAATTGGTTTCTCTCGTGCCGACGACGACGCATTCCTCCTTACTGACGAATGTCCGCTCGCGTTTCTCCTTTTCAGCTTGCTCTCTCTTTCTCTTTCTCTCTCTTTCCCTGTATCTTTCTCTCTCTTTCTGTCTCTATCTGTCTTTCTGTCTTTCTCTGTCGTTCTTTGTCGTTCTCTGTCTTTCACTGCCTTTCACTGCCTTTCACTGTCTTTCTCTGTCTTTCTGTCTTTCTCTGTCTTTCTGTCTTTCTCTGTCTTTCACTGTCTTTCTTTATCTTTCTGTCTTTCTCTGTCTTTCTGTCTTTCTCTGTCTTTCTGTCTTCCTCTCTCAATCTCTTTCACACTCTCTCTCTCTCTCACTATCTCTCACACTTTTCTCTCTCACTTTCTCTCACACACTTGTCTTTGTCTTTCTCTCACTCTTTCACTTTTCCCTCACTTTCTCTCTCCCTCTCCCTTCCTCTTTCTCTCACACTTTTCTCTCCCTTTCTCTTTCTCTCACACGCTTTTCTCTCTCCCTTTCTTTCTCCCTTTCTTGCTTTCTCTCTTTCTCCCTTGCGAGTCCTTGACGTCACCAGACGCGTCAAGTGAGTCCAATTCTAGACGGATGGAAGGGATGGAGGGAAGGAGTGAGAGGAGATGAGAGGGAGGTGGAGGACATTAGAGGGAAGCGGTGGAGATGAGAGGGAGGCAATGGAGGAGAGGAAGAGGAATGCAAGGAGGATGTGACTGGAGGAGGAGGATGGGGTGAGGGGAGCTTTGTTGGTCTACTTGGCTTAGAACTGTTTTTTAGCGCTTTATCCTGTTTATCTCTCCGTATCTCCTCGAACTTCATCAGCGAGGAACATCTTGAGGCAAACTGCGTTTTACTCCGCGTCTTACCTCCGCTTCGAGAGCGTGAAGTGCCTTGAGGTTTATTTTATTTATAAACTTCGCTACATCCATGTCTGTTGTTCCTTCGTCCCATTTGTTTGAATGCAAGTATGGTGTCGTGCTTTCAAATAATTAACTGTGAATCAACGAATAACTTTTAATGCAGGTTTACGCAATTCGAATAATCTGCAAAACGAACTTTTCTTGATATTAAAATTATAATTTTTGTTGAGACATGATCTCGTGGAATTTTATAACTGCTGTTGTTAATTTTTCTTTCTCTCTGTATTTGGCCGAATTCAATACATTCATGTGTCGAAAATGTAGTTTTATTTATATCATAAAATTATATTGATTAATTAAAAAACCTGTTTCAGTTTTTATTTCTTACATATAGGCTTAACCTTGAAATGTAAATGCGCGCTTTATTCATTAAATACATTAGTAAGTATGTTCGCACCTAAATCTTATGTAAATAACATATCAAAATTAATTAGTAGCAATTATCAATATTCGTGTATATTCTTCGAACCCTTCAAAAAAGACGCGGAATCGGATGCAAGCGAAATGCAGTGCTTATCGGCTATACCTTCTCTTATATCACTGGTATCCCTTGCATTTTATAGCCATCGTACTGGCTATATATTAATGCCTGTACAAATTCTTGTATTTTATCGTCTTTAGTAGTCTTAACGTGTTTTCCGTTGTACATCCCGCGGAGGGTCTTGTAAATCGGGTCGCCTCTCCCGGAATTCGCGGTATAACCGTAAAGCAAAATATATTCCGGCAAAGCAAACTGGGAATGGCAAGTGTATTTGGCGTGGAAATATGGTTTAAGGCTTCTCATCCGGCACGTCGCGGTCGTAAACTCGAGGTCGGGGCGAAGGAGAGTAATTTTTGCGAACGCGCAACACCTGCGTTCGCCTAGATGCGATTTCTTTCGTCTGACGCGTGTGCTATGCACCTGCTTCTTTCGCTCTGCAGCGCTCTCTCACGTTCCCTTTGTCTCGTCTCTTTTAATGGAGCCGTTATTTCGCCCACCACTTCCTTTCCTCCTTGTTTGCATTTCCTCGGGGCGCCGCATTCTCACCTTTTGTCTGTCGTCCCGCGCTGCTTCCCTCGACATTTCGTCTCTGCTATCCCTTTAGTTCTCGTGAGTGAAGGGTGGTAGGGGGTGCATGGCGTCAAATTCGAGAAAACGAACCGTCAGGTTAGGCCAGGGTGGCCGAACCTACTTACCATCGGATCCGCATTCGGAATCTGGAAAGCCCTACTGGCTGCTACTCGCCTGCTGCTCGAAAGGGCAGCGGGCACTAATCCTGAGAAAGTAGGCTTTTTTCCCCAAGGTCGCCCGGCCCCGTTTGTGTGGTTTGAGGAGACCACGCAAAGTTAGCGTTCAGTCCTTCGGAAGGGACGTTAAGCCGTTCGCCACCTTGGCGCTCTTCGTTGAGAGTAGGCTATTGCCGGCATCGGGTTTCCCTCCTCCCTTGTGAGTGTGTTCGGCGTGGAAGGAGATATGGCTATAATAATCCAAGTGGTTGATTAGCCAATAAACTACGCACACACTGGAGAGCCTCAAGACGCCTTCTGCGCGCCTAATTTTAAACATAACCTGTATTCGAAGCAATGACGAGAGAATGCGTGTCACTTAAGTATCCGCAATAAGTCTTTAATCACACTACGTTATTATGTTCTGTCATGAAATCGTTAACACGCTCCTGAATGGAAATGTAAAAGATCCGAATGCGGCTTGCGAGCCTCGGTTTGGCCAACCATGGTGAATCGAGTGTTGGTCGCGTGCGTTCCCCGGTGTTGTTTGGCGAAAGGCAGTGGCGTAACAATAGAGTGGCGTGAGTGGCTTAACGCCTCGGGCTCGGGGGGACCCTGGTGGCCCTTGAATTTTTCCGAAGATAGAAAAAAATAAAGATTCTGCAGCGATTTCTATTTTGTATGATAATTTCTGAATGAATTTCCAGTTAATCATTATCTTTGGGCAGAGTAATTTAAAAAGCTTGGCCTTTTCAGCATATTCCTGATAATTGATAAATAAGTGCAACTTGATAGGGTTTACAATGAATTTCAATTTTAATTGAACATATGTTTTGTTGCGGGAGGGGGAGAGGGACCATCGATAATATTTTACCGCCGGCCCTTCCACTCCTTACGCCGCTGGCGAAAGGACATTAGTGGCATCCTTATCGCACCGGTTCCTTATCACGCCGACCAGGAATTCGGTAATGGGACCTTTCCCGTGGCAAAGTTACGACTCTGGAATTTAACTTCGAAAGTCTTGCACGTAAACATGGAAATTTTTTTATCTGTTGTTTGAAAATGATAGCGTGCGTTTCTTACTCTAGTCAGTCCACTTAAAGAGACTATTCGTTCGGAGGGCCGCATCGAGTATGCCATCCAGTCATAAGGTGTTCATGATTTTTAACAAATCTCTATAGTGCATACCTTATATTTCCTCATGGAAGGCGTCTTCGAATTTTGAGTGACTTTCAAAACATACAGACAAATTTAAAAAATGATATTGTCTTATTTCTGTTACAACTTGCGGCCTTGTGGGTGTCCGTTATGGTTGTGAAATGTCTAAAACTTCGGGAAAAATCTGTTGTGGCCAACACATTACTTTCTCCATATGTACCTACTTGGTAATTTACGAGGAGGCGGCGCTGGAGTCTCTGTCAATATTGTACTGAAATATCTCCTTTACAATTGGCTCTACAAAAACATATGAAATACAAAAGTTGTAGAGATTAAAATTATCTATAACTTAGGTTATTAAATACGATTACGTTCATGAAGAATTACAGGAGATATTTGACACAAACGGAAAATTAACAAGAATAAACATCCACTTTCGATCAACCGATTTTAGCTAAACTCTAATCATTGCTTGACTTTCTAATACAAATGCTAAATATGAAATTTTATGCTGATCGAATTGTTAGTTTTTGAGTTAGAGCGATCACAAAATTCCGGTCACAGACACACACACAGACATCATCGGAGAAATAGTAAAAACGTGTTGAGGGAACCTTAAAACATGTATTTCCGTTGAAATCTCGAATTCGATTTTTTTCATTAAAACGATACTTTCTCTATACTTCGTATATGGACACTACAAAGTTGCAATGATACACAATGTATGATAAAGACTTATCGTACGAGAAAATTGCGAGTTGAAATAAATACAATGTCGGTGCTCCCGCGACGTACGAATGAGATGTTTCAAGTACGATTTGTAAAAAATAATTTCGCATATTCACATTCGACCGAATCTGAGCCAAGGTTTCCTATTTATTTCCGGAAATTATGCTGTCTTTCTATGGGCGTAAATTTACAAAATTAATCATTTGGCTTTTTTCTTCTATAAATGAATTAATAGTTTCGATTTTAGAAAATTTGCAGATTTTTTTAGTTAAAAAATATTGCACGGTTGGCCAAACTGGCTCCTGAGTCTCACGCTCACACTCATGTCCAAAATGAAACTCTAGATTAATTTTTGTAAATTTACGCTATTATGACATTGTAATTTCGTTAAATAAATAAAAAAAACTCGTCTCAGATTCGGTCAGATATGTACTATATCTTCATCTTAAGAAAGACTTTCATTTAGATAGTTCGCTTTTGAAACGGTCTTTAGAAAATGCAAAGCATTAAAAATGACATTTTCGATCTATAACATCTCCGGGCGAAATAGCCTCTCTATTTAAGAACATTTGGCGAATGAACTAGGTCTATCCTTTCCCATGGAATAAAGAAACTGGAGATTGAATCATACGGACGGATATATCAATAAATTGTAAAAAATCGACTGGCAAGAGACGTCTTAATACGAAAATATTTTATGCTCTCTTTTGTAATGGTTCATTTCTTCAAATTCAAGTTTCGGGCGAAATTCGAGCTTCCATCCACGAAGTGTTCTCGTTTGCTTGCGGCAGAAATGGCGCAATTTGGGATCTCATTAAGCGCTGTGCACTCTCTCATTTATATCTGCGAGAGGTGCGTACAAGTGGAATTAGGGTAAGCAGTGGAGACTGCGAGCCATTGACTCCCCCTACCTTACTCACACCCCTCTTACAACTCTCCTCGAGGCAGAAATCACGACACAGCGACCTCTGTGTGTCCTGTAGCTACTGCCTACGCATCTCACATTTCCACTCCCATCACCAACTCCCTTCCCCTCCTACTGCCAACTCCATTCCCCTCCTACTGCCAACTCCGTTCCCCTCCTACTGCCAACTCCGTTCCCCTTCCACTGCAACTCCGTTCCCCTTCCACTGCAACTCCTTTCTCCTTCCACTGCAACTCCTTTCCCCTCCAATCGCTAACTCGCAAACTCCTTTCCCGTCCCATCGCCAACTCCCTTCCCCTCCTACTGCCAACTCCATTCTCCTTCCCCTGCAACTTCTCTCTCCTCCCACTGTCAACTCCCTTCCCCCTCCCACTGTCATCTCCCTTCCCCCTCCCACTGTCAACTCCCTTCCCCCTCCCACTGTCAACTCCCTTCCCCCTCCCACTGTCAACTCCCTTCCCCTTCCCACTTTCAACTCTCTTCAATGAGATTCTTGCCACTCGCGAAAGCTTTTTGGATCAGTAAGAGTGCAAGTCATAATATTTGAAAGCGACATTGAATTTTTTCGGGACGTGCATACAATTTTCTAGGATTTCCTCTATTGTAAATATAGCAAATTATGCAGCATTTTGATCGCATGAATATTAATACAAATAGGCAAAACGTTTCGAGCTATTATACAATGTACTATATAAACGGCGCTCTCCCTATTCCATTATTACTTTCGCCGAGAACGTTTCAGTCAACACAGTTCACTATTCTTAATCAAAGTCCACGGAACGATCCAATATGCGCATGTGTCTGACAGTAATCTCATCGGATTGAAGTATTTTTTGGAGGCCATCATTTCTTCAACACTTTCTCTTTCCTGAATTGCCATTCAACGGCTATTGCTCGAGATGTTCTCTTTCGTCCATTCATTTTGTTTAGTGTGATTGCTTATTAGCAAGAAGGGAAGGTTTATAAGCCATCAGTTGATAAATATTTCCCATTTTTTCCTGATCGGAAATCACAGCTTTTCCTACGAGCTGATCGAAAATCTCTTAGGAAGAAACTGAAAATGCGTGTAAGAAAATTAAAAACATTAGGAATTTACATAGATGATATTTAAAATGTTTTCATTGCTAGCAAAATTAGTGTCAAATGAATTAATGATAGGATGTGTGAATTAATATATGATGTTATGATCAGTGTGCATTCTATTTTTCCAGTTTTGAATTTTAGGAAAATACCTCGTAAATGGATTTTATGTAGTATGTACTTAATCCCATCAATGAAATAATATTCTCGCAAGTAAATTTAAGTGGGCCGACGAGAGAAACCGTCTCGCTCGAAAAAACTTGTAATGCCATTACTGCATGCTCTTATAATTAGTTGCCAAGAGCTTTACAGGATAATTAAAAATGATAGAAATTTGATTAAAGCAGGAAGACGTAAAACAAAATATCATTGAAATCAATCATACAGGCTATTATCAAATTTAAATTAAGTATTGTAATTTTATACGCTTGTTAGATTGAAATATGCGTGCAACCTATGCTGTTTATGCAATAAATTTTGTTAGTTTTTTGGTTTTATAAAAATTAAATTTATATTTTTGTTCCAAATTGGTCCCTGATGTAATTTGGATTCTTATTCGGCAGTTTTGTAGGACTATTCCTTAATTACTAAACAAAATTGTATTCACACTACGTTGAATTTGTTTATTTTTATTTAGGTACATACAACTAATAAAACTTCAATAAATCACATCGCCCCAGTTTTCCCGGTTTTTCTTCTACAGATTGGTCTGAAAATCTGGTTATTTTAATCTCTGGGAACTAATATTTTTCCCTTCTGATTAATTGGATGCCATAGATGTGAAGTCGTGAATAATGGCGTAGCATTTCCAACTGACAGATACCAATCGACGCGAATGGAGGAATTGTCATCAGTTCGACCGCTGTTTTAATATATTGGATTCGAATTGCTTGATAGAGAGCTCAAGTGTGTAGGCGATAATGTAGATTCTGATTCTTTTCTCATCGTTTTCGGAAAATATGAATCTATCCCGATCGAAGATCTTTTAAAAATGGACGATGCAAATGCTTCTTGAACGTGGGTGTAGGTAAACAGGACCCGGAAACATTTTCTTGCTACGGTTTGAATCGAGAAGGCATCAGACCAGTTATTATGGTAATTGTGAAATTTCGCCGCTGCCACCATTGACATGTCGTCTGATCATGGAGGGCAGTACTTCTGCAAGTTTCAATCGTTCGTTCCATCTGCTTCTATGGTTCGAATTTTTGGGCGCCTTATAGCGAAATGGGCTTCGGTACGTTAAATAATATTTGGAGGACGAATGACACGTGAGTTCGCACAATTGTGACGGACGAGTGACAGTTCTCTCGATCGCCGATCGGGGCGCTACAGTCAGTCACCTCTTTTTCGCGGAGACGGGCGTGACAGTCAGAGAGCCCATCCCTCTCGCGTCGGAGAAAGTCCTCCTCACCCTCCCTTTATCTCTCTGTCACATGGCACACCTCATCCCGTTGCCACCCATCCTTCTGCTGCCCTCTCCCCCTCCCCCTCCACCCGCGTGCAAAACGAGCTGCCCAACTTTTGCGGGCATTCTTCCGCGAGCATGCTAATGGCATCGCGCACCCCGTTTCCATCCGCTCTCACAGGACTTTCTCTCGAATAAAACCGCCTCCTCCTTTTCCCAGGAAGATATCATTACTTCACGGAGGAAAATCAAGGTTCCCTATTCCTTCAAGTTTCTACTTTTAATATACTCGAGGACTCAAAATCCCCATTTTCGCAGTGCTTTTTTCTTCCTAGATTGTGACGGCGAGATTACCCTCCTAGTGCCTCTCGTGAGTTCGGCACGCTGCTTATTATTCGGGGCGTGATCCGTGTCCGAAACTTTTTTTTCCAACTGCTTTCTCGTCAGACATGCCCCCCATAGGAAACGGTGAGGAGTGGGAGGGGGGAGGGAGGGAGAAAGAGAGGAGAGAATTTGGAGTCGCGATTTCCGATCGTATTCTGATTGGCAACGCACCTGTTTACGCCCAATTTCGCTCATGCATGCCAACTTTCTTGAATTAGCTCGATTGATTATTTTTTGCTAATGATACGTGTGGATTTATTCAATGTTTAAAAAGGGAGAAAAAGTATGCCCCATAAATGGAATACACAGAGATTTCAATGGAGTCCTTTATGGTATTTACGTACAAAACGGTATTGAAAGATTGGGTGGTTCTCTAATTTTTATCTCCGAAACTATAATCCGTAATAATGTGCTCTCGCAGGCTTTTTTTGACAAATGTTGTACTTTATCCGAATAAATTTTTTAATCTATACCTCATAGCTCATATATAAACTTGGGAGAGAAAAATGTGTTTTTTTTTAAATTGTTGTTTGCCGATAGAATTGCCGCAGCGATCGATGTAAACAAAATATGTGTTATGCTTGGGATCTTCTCGAATTTTCATCTCCGAAACTATAAGTTGTAATTATGTTGTCTCGCGGTGTTTTTGGTAAATGTTTTCCTCGAACCGGTTAACATTTTCTTATCGATACCTTACAGGTCATATAGGAGCTAGGGAAAGAAAAGTATGGTATTTAATTGTTGCTTGACGGATGCCATTTAACGAGATAGGAGTGTAAGTTTATATAAGTGCTTATGTAAAGTGGAAGTTCTAATTGGCATATGCTGTTCAAAATCATAATACTGTGGTATATTTTAATAAGGATCACTCAAACTTAATTTAATCCAAATCCGTCAAGCGGTTCGAGAGATGTATTTCGCGACAGACGAGACGTTCCCATAAGACGTTCCGCTACTATCGCTTCGCTGGTAAAATAACGCCTAAAAATTGTGCATTAGGAAAAATCACTTCCGTATGTTTGTGGACGTAATTAGTTTTCCAATTGTGCTGTTCATATGATGGCTTTAGAAATGCGAGACAAACGAGTGTTCGACCTGATAAAATGCTCTTGCAATTCTCAATTCTCGGACTGAAGACTTAATAAAGGAAATAAATTTTTTTTCTTTTCCATTTTGTATTTTTTGAGTTCAAGGGCATTTCAAAAAAATCCATTTCGTAATTTGAAAGCCTCAAAGGAGATAAACCGTTTGTCTCAATAGGTGGTAATATTTTCAAAAGTATAATTAACTAATTTGCTGTTTATGCTTCTCCTATGAGATAAATGGGTCTCGGTTTCATTTCATGAATGCTCGCTGCTAGTATTTTTTTTAAATTTTATGGCTGTGCTTAAAATATCGAACAACCTCATCTTTTCCGTCTGCAGCCAGTTGTTTACTAGATTTCCGAAGAAAAAAAAACGAATACTCTCGCTCTTTGCTCGTCAACTGTTCGTGGAACAATGCCTCGGGGTACTACAGTGCTGCCGTTCCGTATTAGGCCATCCTCTTGCTTCTTCCAGGAGTCGCCGCCGCCGTATCCTTTCCCTTTCTCCCCCGCGTCTCAACTCGCCGGCCATTCTTGTCGGAATCTCGCTCTTCTTTGGACATCCCTCTTTCCCTTTCTCCATCTTTCTCTCTAAGGATGCGCCGCGTTGCTCGCTCTCATGAACACTCATCATGGTTGCCCTTTTCTGGACCACTGGTGTATGTGTCTCTCTGAATCTCTGAATCAGATCGGAAGAATCTTTTCGAAAATTAGATCGTCGTTCGTTTGAATGGGTGCCGTCCTCTGATCCGGAAGACGTGTCGTGAATCAGCCGATGGTGATTTAATATCGGTTCTATTTTTTCGTTTTTAGGAGAGGAATAGCCATCTCCTTTCCGAGTTCTGTTCGCTAGTCTAAGTCAAGCGAGTAGCGGACGGCAGCTGCGGCATTCGCCGGCGAGAGGTCTTCGGCGACTCGTGCAACCGATCTTATTTGTATCAAGTGGATTTATTTTCGGGCTATGCAGGTGGATCGCTGTATATATATGGCCGCCCTTTTTAGCATTCGTCATAGACTTGCTCTCGTCGGATGTTTATGGAATTCACTTTACTTCTGATATCGTCTTCCGCTTTTCCATAAAATTTCCCCTTTTTACGCAATTAATGTCGTATCGTGCGATGTATAGCGTCACGCGTTTCTGTATTTTATTGAAGCATAAAACAGTTATTCTGCATTTGGGATATATGAATGACCGTCCATTTTTAGGCTGGTTTCCAAAGAAAACATAGTTTTATGAAATGGTCGTTAGTCTTATGAAATGGCCGTGTGTCCCCTCACTAACAACTTTTGAGTCAATGGACACATTTTCATGAAACTTGGTATGAGGTTCGTGCTGCCAGGACCCACCTCCGAACTATATTTTATTGGGCGAAGATTGTAGTTCCGGGTTCGATTTCAGGAACGTTTTGTCCTTATTTGTTTTACTTAGGAAGTCTCAAATCCATCATGCGGAGATGTTTTGTTTAATACATTAAAATATCTTAAAATTGTGATATCGGAGCGAGGTTTGTACCGTTATAAGGGAAAGAGAATGTAGATTATAATTATTATCACAGAATGTTGATAATTGACCGTATTTTCTTGAATTTCTTCTAAAACATCGCGTTTTAGCGTTTTATATCGCATTGTGTCGGATTGTTGCCATGGAGACGATTATTACCGAACTCGGCTTGATCATAGACGACTGAACAAATGGGTTTTTTCTTTTCCACTCGACTACCTTTCATTAATGGACAGTTGATCCGTACATATTAGTGCATAAAAAGTCACATTTATTAAATTCGTCAATTAAAAAAAATACATGCAAAATATAATGTCGGAAAGAGATTTTGGCATTGTATTTAGTATTTTAAACCTGATAACGCTCTATTAATTTGTTTTCCAATTTTTCTCTATCGTTGATAAACTATGAGTTACAAATGGTATTGATGGTATGAGAATTCCTTGGAATGGCCAACACATACTGAAACATTTCCTGTCAATGTAAGTAATCAATTCGGGACGTCAACTTTGGGAAACCAGCGTGCATTAGTGCTAGTTTTGATTTCTTGTAAGGACTCGATAGGTTTTCCCAATCGGAGTTCTTGGCCTCGAATGTTAATCGTTCCAAAATTTTTCTAATCTTTGGCACTTAACACGCTTCCACAAACGATCCTCGCTTCTCCTCAGCACATCTCGCGTCACCGCGATTTTAAAACCTCCGATGTTTTTATTTTTATGCTGCCAGCTTAGTCGGTTACCAGTTCGTCCGCCATCAGGAGTCGCCTCGCATTGTCGCCCCGATTCGTTCGGTATCCGGCGCACGTCTTCCGATGGACGCGGCTCCAGAAAGTCACGAGACGACTGCGGTGGCGGTTTCCATGCGGCTCTGCGAATCTCCTGCGATTTCCTTTTTCGACTCGTTGGAAGAGACTTCGGACTCCAGACGCGATCTTCTTAAATCGAATTCCAGAATGAGGAGTGAGAGAGTGGATGTGGGAGATAGAATGCGTGGGGGAGATGGGAGAGTAAAAGGGAGGAGAGAGAGGGAGGAGAGAGAATGGGTGGGGGAGAGGGGAGAGTGAGAGGGAGAAGAGAGAGAGGGAGGAGAGGGAGGGATAAGGGAGAATGGGTGGGGGAGGCGAGAGTGAGAGGGGAGTGTGAGAGGGAGGAGAGAGAGGGAGGAAAGAGAATGGGTGGGGGGAGGGGAGAGAGAGAGGGAGGAAAGAGAATGGGTGGGGGGAGGGGAGAGTGAGAGGGAGGAGAGAATGGGTGGGGAGAGTGAGAGGGAGGAGAGAATGGGTGGGGGGAGGGAGAATGGGAGAGATTGAGGGAGCGGAACATCCCAAAAAACCTCATCCTCGAACCGTCCTGCGACCTTGGATGACAACTTACTACTTTTTCTCCTCAATAGGACGTCGGGAATAATCCTTTTTATAGAGAAAATTGGAACTTTAATCTCACGCGAGGGTTTGGAATTATAAAGGCGTAAGGGTGTTTTTCAGTGACTATTCGGAACGGTTTATGGTATTCGAACTCCTAATGTGATGGACTAATCGCTCGCGAATACCGTTCGGCTTAAACTTTATTTGATCCGTAAAAATGCTCACACAACGCAGTGTTACGTATATATATCGTCGTTAAATATTTCTCTAAACCCAGTGTATCGCTGTATATGTCCGGACGCTGTACGAATGAGATTATCATCATATTGGATTTGTTGTACATCACCAAGTTTTTGTAATAACGAGATTCACGTTTTTCCATTATAATCTGTGTATCTCCAGGTTGAAGGTTTTAACTTTTGTCGTTATTAACTATTATGCTACGAGATATTTCATTTGTTTGAAGTTAATTTAATCATTTATTCTCTGCCCGACGCTTCTTAATTCTCCCATCTGAAGCTGCGACCCTCGGGATGAATTAAGCATCATCGACCGACGTAAGGAAAAGCGATTTATTGAGTGGTCTTTATGGGCGAGTGTTGTTAATTATTATGGGCAACTTATTTCTTATCAAGATCCTCTCTAAGCGTCTCGAGAGCCTCTCCTCCTCCTCCCGCCCTCCTTCTCCCACTCCATCCACATATCCATTGAGAATGGCGCATACGTAATGACTTAAACATAAGGATTTGGTACGCGTCTTGAGAACGAGAAGGCGATGTCCATATAGACCTTGCCCTTGCTCTTCTTCTATTGATTCCTTCTCCCTCCTATCTTCTATCCTTCTTCCTCCTTTTATCCCCTCCGCCTCCCCTCTACTTCACCCCTCCCCTCTCTCTGCCTTTTTACTTTCTCCATATACTTAGTATGAGAAAGTATTGTTTTCATGAAAAAAATCGAACTCGAGATTTCAACGGTAATACATGTTTTAAGGTTCCCTGAACACGTTTTGAATATTTTCTAGATGATGTCTGTGTGTGTCTGCCTGTCTGTATGTGATAGATTTTTGTGGGCGCTCTAACTCAAAAACTATTAATCAGGTTAATGCAAAATTTTATATTTAACATTTTTATAAAAGTTAAAAGATCTGATTAGTTTTTGGTAAAAATCGGTCGACCGGAAGTGGGTGTTTATTCTTGTCACTTATCCATTATTTTGAAATATTTGCTTTAATATTTGATAAATGTAAAAAAGTATTGGGATAAAAGTTGTAGGAAATTTTATTTTCTACAACCTTTGTTGGATATATTTTTCCATATAATGCATTGTTTAAGAGATATCTTATATTTTTAGCTGCCACCACCACACCACCTACCGAAGACTATTGTTAGCAATTGACGCTTTGTTACATCTTAATAACGCTCCTTTTTCTTTTCTTAATTGTCAACCGGAAGTAAATATTGACAACGATCCCAGAGCTAACAACATGTAATTTGCCATATAAATATGGAGAAAGTCATCAGTTTATTTTCTTTATGATTTTTATTTATTTATATTTTGTTCTAAATTTAATTTATTGATGTCTTTAGTGAATCTCAGTAGGTTTCGCAGGCTTTTCACGCCCCCTTCTTGTGTGGGTGTTTTCCTGCAGTGGGTTTTTTACATGGATTTCATTATTCTGCAGTCCATATTTTTTCCCACAAAATCACATCTATCCTTTTCCAATACTTGTATTTTTATTGTTACTTGTATTTACGTAATGTTCCATGTATTATTGTATATGTTTCATGACGAGGGGTTAGGTGGAAGATGGGACTTGTAAGTCTTAATCTCGCTCCAAATAAAGACCATATCTAATCTAATCTATCCTTCTCCCCCTCCCATATCCTTCTCCCCCTCCCCTATCCTTCTCCCCCGCTCTATCCTTCTCCCCCTCCTCTATCCTTCTCCCCCTCCCCTATCCTTCTCCCCCTCCTCTATCCTTCTCCCCCTCCCCTATCTTTCTCCCCCTCCCCTATCTTTCTCCCCTTCCCCTATCTTTCTCCCCCTCCCCTTTCCTTCTTCTCCCCTTACCTTCTCCCCTTCTCTTCTTCCACCTTCCCTTCTTCTCTCCTTCCCCATTCTCCCCAATGCCGGCCATCTTCGATTCGGACGCAAGGTGCTCCATCTGCTTTAAGTATTCCTGAAGAAAGAGAACGTGATTCGAATCCCCTCTAGGTCGATCCCTTTTTTCTCTACGCTCCCCATCTTGTCCCCACTGCCCCCCATCTCGCCCCCTTCCCCTATCTCGCCTCCACTGCCTCCCATCTCGCCCTCACTGCCTCCCATCTCACCCCCACTGCCCCCCCCCCCTTTCGCCCCATCACCGCACCCCTCCCCGCCGTGCATCCCCGAGAAAAAGTCGAGTATCGGATCGCGTGCTGTGGAAGGGAATGGATCCAAGTGCTTAGCAGTTTATGTGTGTGCTTTCGCGATGCCGCTTGGTGTTGGTGCGCGGTTTTTCCTTTTCGCCTCTTTCGCGTTCTCTCCGAGAAATGCGTTCGCCATAAAATCGCCTCTCGGGACACCTGGGTTCGAGGCTTCCTGGCACTCCTAACGTGCTCTCGCGTGTCCAGTGACAACGACGACCGTTCCTAGCAAATTGTTTTGTTTATCTCCGGCGTTTCTCAGCCTCCCCTGCCTTCGCATATGTGCTTCGTCGATATGATAGCTCCTCTACTAATCTTTAAGATCATCATATTCATTTTTGTAAATATTCTCCACCTTTATTCAAAGAAAGCGCGTTTTTAACTTTAATTTTAAATTGGTTCATCTTTGGTTCACAAGGTTGATAGAATTATCGATCAGACATTTTGTGTTAATTTTTGCTCTCCGCGTATTTTAGCCATTCCTTAAGATTTTGGGTTGTTCGGCTCCGAGCACATTTAAATATTCGTCTTCGGAGAAGAGATATTGAGCTTCGGTTCATCAGGAATGCGCCCCGACATTATTATTGGTAATCGCGGAGTTGTCCTTGGGAAGATTTCATTTTTTTCCGGTATTTCTCTCTTTATTTCGAAGAGGCTTCTTCTCTCCGAAATGCCGAAGGTGAGACGAGTGGAATTCTTTCATTCTTCCGACGGCGTTATGCTTTGTCCTTGCAAAAAGTGCTTTATCGCTCGCGTCTACGCTTCGGGTTACTTTTTCATTTGATCCGCCGCTTTGCAATTATTTCCGCCTCGAATGTTCCAGTCGGAATCCTTAATTTAAAAGAGAGCTTCTTCTCGCCGTCGCGATTGCGAGGCATCGATTGAAAAAAAAAATAAATCCTGACGATTTCTGGAATGCAGGAAATTATTCGTCTTCCAATTATTGATCCTTATATAAAAACAATCTTCGTCGTTGCCGAGAAACATGGATGAGAATTATAAGGGTACATGCGGTTGATTATAATTAAAATTTTCAACTCCCTGTCAATCATACTTTAAGTTGTTACGTTTTTTTAGGAAGTTTTCTCTAAAGAAAAAACGTGCTAATGTCATCACTCCGTCTATCCGTCTATGACAATCGATTTATTTGTTTTCGGAGATATTTGGTAAATTATCTTTGGATTATAATAGCTATTGTCGATCTATGAATTTTCCATCGATTGGATTTTCCAAGTACTTAATAGATTTTCCGCTAAGCGGCTTCCAATTCGGAAAATTCGAAAGTTTGAAATGGCATCGTAGCAAAACTACTGAAGCTGGAGGAGTGAAGTTTTCACATGTGGGAAGGTCTAGTGAAGATCTCATACATTCCAACAGTTTGGGCTGCAACCTCCCCAAAGGAGGAGACAAAAAACTTGCTAAATATTTGGAAGAAAACGTGCTTTCACCTGTCCTGTCTCAGCAAGGGTATCTTACTTGTTTATTAATCCCAATAATAACCTTTTTGCCGTAATAGCTGCGTGTGATATAAATTAATTTAAACGATCAATTGATTTTCCGCTACTCGATCACATTTTTATACGGTTCCATGGCTATTGTGTCCCCTGTCGTGGAATTGATATTAAATTATAAAATTAAAAATCTACGTATAAAAAATCTTAATCAATTTAATCTCACCATCCTTTCAATGCAAGAAACGTGATTTTCTCCGTTGATTCCTAGCCTAGCAGCATAGGCACGAGTTCCATTCCGGTTTATTTATTCAGAATTCACTTGAGGTCAAAATGCGATTTTTCTTCTCTGCGACGTTCCTGAGATTCCTTCGTATGCACCTGGAATGTTCTCAGTCTATCTCTGCTCGCCAAATGCATTCTCTCCCTCACTCCGATTCCCTCTCTCCCTATCGCTGGCTTCATCTCCTCCATTCTCCCTCTCTTCCACCCTTTACCTCTTTATCTCACCCCTTCCTCCCTCCCCTTTCCTTTCTCTCTCTTCCCTCTTTTTTTTACATATTTCGTAAATTTGTTCCGTTCTCGTCTTCCCAGGGTGCACCGCGGAGAGTTCCCGCATAAAGCCTTCATATTTTTTAAATCCGTCACCCGACTTCGTCCTTTTCCTCTGCTCATACGATACCCGTAGTGTGGTCTCGGCAAAGTTGGACGTTCTCGCGAAATTCCTTTCACTCCGCCGTGCTCTGGCTCGCTCTTGCGCCGACCGAGTTTCACGTGTCAAAAGGAAGGTTTCCTTTCATCTTCAGGAGGGAAGGGCGGTTAGAGTGTGGGGGGGAGAGAGGCAGTGGGGAGTTGGGGGAAGAGGGCGGTTTTTAGGGGGCACATTCGCCTCGTATGCCTCTCGATATGCGGCGATCGGAAGGTCCCGGGAGCCTCGGGCCCTCGGCGGATTCTTAATTATTACTGTCCGAGTCGACGTAATGGAATCGCTTTGTTGCGGAGGCAAAAACCGTGATCTCTCGCACTCCGCCTTCGGTTTCTCTCTCTCTCCCTCTGGTGAAGCGATTGGAAAAAAAATCGTATTCATGAACGCTGGCGCACTAATGAAAAGATCGAGGAAGAATAACAAGAAATCGTCTTTGGAATACTTGAAAAATTTATAAATTAATAGGTCTGCTCGTTCGAAAGTTTGTTTTAGAGTTTTCGGTATCACTTCTTTAAACTTCTTAAAATTATATAAAAGCAAGCATTCAAATTTTTCTAATCCGTCTGATTTAATTTTATTATTGCACACATTTCTGAAATTAAGTAACGAATTCAGGCAAGAGTTCTCGTATAATTAAATGTTTTTAACGCCGAGATTATTTCTTGTGGATTTTCTCGCGCTTTGGGATAGACAAGTCAAGGCCAGATATGTAAGTTGTCATAATTTTTGGAAACCAGATTGGAAGAATATCAAGCGTTACTTTAGTTTTTGCAGATGGCGCCGTTGTTTTAACGACTTGTCAATCATCCAATTCTATACAGCGGACGCTCCAACGCTTCAAGACCGTTATCTTTTGTCATGGATCATGGGAAATGTTTCCAGAAAGGTTTAAGCGGGAATCATCCATCTGCATAACGCAACGATGCTGAGGACGATATTGCAAATTCCCATTCTCTTTGCAACACAGTAGATTACCTATTTTTAACCGTCGCCTAGATATGATATATTACAGATAGTGGAACAGAAAGCTTTCTTTTTTGTAGCTAGTATTGACTATCTGAATTTGCAAGTCGAAATTTAGTATTTTTTGCGTATATACCATAGACGCAATTATTAATAAATATCAATTTTTTCGAAAGGTCTTGAAGCGGTCTTGTTATTTAAAAAATCATAATTGCTTTCTCACAAATCTGTGTTATTATCCTTCTGAATATATGTATCTTATTAGTAATGTAAAATAATGAATCGATAAAAATATTGGCACTTTTATAAATGCATTTTTTTAATACCAATTTTAGTTGGAGTATTATTTATTACCAAAATTCTGTTTCAGATCCCAAAACAACGTTGAAGTTTCAGATATTTTGCTTGGTTTACGTACACACTAAGTACTCATGAAGTATATGTTCCTTTGCGTCAGATAAAACACAATGATCGTTTTAGTAGTTTTTGAGCGCCTTTGACGATGGAGAGCCACCCGCTTCGCCTCATCCAGACCCTCAAAAGGAATCCCACCGCGGCGATATAAAAAATATGTAAATATATTCCCTGTGCGTCCAATCAGTCGGGGGTGAATCGGAAGACGTTTTTGCTCATTATTCCGCGCTCTTCTCCATTCCCGGAGACTGCGAACTCACAAGAGTGCGATCGGAAATTCAATCGACGCTGCGTGCTTTACTGTTTCCCTTCTATCCACCCACCCACCCAACCGCCGCCGCCACTAGATACAGCCTCACGTACTCCCCCTCCCTCCTACTTCCACCCCTCCCTCCTACCCCCCTCCCTCCCTCCTACCCCCCTCCCTCCCTCCTACCCCCCTCCCTCCCTCCTACCCCCCCTCCCTCCCTCCTACTCCCCTACCTCCTACCCCCTCCTAACCCCCTCCCTCCTACCCCCACCCTTCCCTCCTTCCCCATTGCCGATGTGTGTGTGTGTGAAACAGATATCCGCGAAATCAATTCCTAACCACACTTAAGCATAAGTCCTCTCTCTCTTCTCTATCTCCGCTTTTCCGTGCTTCGAAAGAACGCTTAAGAGACGCCGCGATACGGAGGAATCAGCAATCCCGCCTTTTTGCACTGGATACGAGCGAAAGTATATATGTAGTGGGAGAGGCTGGGTGGATGCATGCGGCGTGGACGGAGCTCGAAGGCAGGAAGATAGGAAGAGGCGGGGAGATGGGTGGAGGCCGGGAGGGGAGGCAAGGAGGCTGGAGGAGGCCGGCTGGAGGCTCTCCGGCTTCGGAAGTTCCCCTCGTGAGAACCCATCTTCTACTGGTAGCGGGTGCGGGGGAGTAAAAGGAGGGAGGGAGTGGGAGAGGAGGGTGGAAGAGGGAGAGGAGGGAGGGAGTAAGAGGGAGAGGAGGGAGGGAGGAAGAGGGAGAGGAGGGAGGGAGGAAGAGGGAGGAGTTGGGGAAGGAGGGAGTGAGAGAGGAGGGAGTGAGAGAGTAGGGACTGAGAGAGTAGGGACTGAGAGAGGAGGGACTGAGAGAGGAGGGATTGTGAGAGGAGGGATTGTGAGAGGAGGGAGGGGGAATGGAGAGGGGAGGGGGGAGACTCTTCCTTGCGACGGGATCTCGATGCTCTTCGCGTCCTTAAGATTCCTTCTCGACGAGCGGACGGCGAGTCTACGTCTCTCCAACTCAGCTATCCCTTTCCTCCTGTTTCTCTTATCCTTCTTTCTCTCTCTTCCTCTCTCTCTCTTCCTATCTCTCTCTCTTCCTATCTCTCTCTCTTCCTATCTCTCTCTCTTCCTCTCTCTCTTCCTCTCTCTCTTCCTCTCTCTCTTCCTCTCTCTCTTCCTCTCTCTCTTCCTCTCTCTCTTCCTCTTCCTCTCTTTCCCTCTCTCTCTTTTCCTCTCTCTCTCTTTTCCTCTCTCTTTTCCTCTCTCTTTTCCTCTCGCTCTCTTTTCCTCTCTTTTCTCCTCTATCTTCCCCTTCTATCTCTTCCTCTTCTATCTCTTCTTTCTCTTTCTCTTCTATCTCTTTCTCTCTCGCTTTCTCTCTCGCTTCCTATCTCTCTTCCTCTCTCTCTTCCTCTCTCTCTTTCTCTCTCTCTTTCTCTTTCTCTCTTCCTCTCTCTCTTTCTCTTTCTCTCTTCCTCTCTCTTCTTCTTTCTCTCTTCCTCTTTCTCTCTTCCTCTTTCTCTCTTCTTCTTTTTCTCTTCCTCTTTCTCTCTTCCTCTTTCTCTCTTCCTCTTTCTCTCTTCCTCTTTCTCTTTTCCTCTTTCTTTCTTCTTTCTCTCTTCCCCTCTCTTTCTCTGTTCCTCTCTCTTTCTCTGTCTCTTCCTCTCTACTTTTCTTTTCGAGCGTTTGGTCCTCCAGCGCCATCTGTTTGTAGTGAATCAATCAGTGGCAAACAAACTATTTTTTGATGACTTTGATACCGATTCCATCTGAATTGCTCCGTTGAAGTAATGTCTCCAACTGGGCGGAAATCTCATTATCGTTCGATTACTTCGCTTCTTACTTTCCTCGTTCGTGAATACCTATTCCGAAGTATGCTCTATCCTCGGTAGACTCATAAAATCTATCGGAAGGCTAATTATTTTCTCGTAGTTTTAAATATGTTTAGTCTGTGTTATTTCAGTTATGGTGCGTTAATATTTAATGAATGCCGTGTTTTATTTTGATTAGGAAGTTAACCTTTAACGATTTCAGTGTATTTTCTTGTAGTTTAACTCTAAATTTTAATTATGTGCTCTTTTCCTTCTGTTGATGTTTGATCCTAGGAAATTATAATATGCCTCCGACATTGTATAAATATGGAAAGCTATGCATACAGGATAAATGAACCTCATTCACACTATCTTTTCACTTAATGCATTAATGAATCTTTTACGGAAGAGTGGATTTAAATAAACAGACAATCTCAGAAATGATGTTCAATATTAATATTGGCGAGTATAAAAAAGAATAAATGCTATTTTCATCAAGAAAAAGTGCATTTCACTTTTAAGAACATTAAAATTGGATAAAAAAGACTGGCGCTCTGAATCCTTCGCAGACTCATCTCTAGAAATAGTTTCAGGGTCGTCGGGGTCGTCGTCCTCTTCTTTCCGCAAGACATCATCTTCTGTGCCGCCCTTGATATTTGAAACGGACCATTTTCTTGAAACCATTTACAATTCACTCGCGGTGTTATTTTCCCTCAGGCCGTTTTTATCCTCAGACGCCGAGATAAGGGTTAAGAGTTTATTTTATCGGCATGTAGCCGTGCAATGATCTCAAGCTTTTAATGCATGGCTACTCGTCGATAACCACGCCGTGCATTCCGTCCTCGAGTACTCTTTGAACAGTTTGTTCGTTACCGCATCCTAAACTTGAAATCGCTGCGTCATGCCGCCTGGGGTGGGTGTTATTTTCAGCCACCTGTTATTCATTTTTTTCTGTTGTGGTTCCATTTTTAAATCACTAGGTCTCGGAAATGACGCCGTCCAGTATTTCTGGTTTTTAAATTATGGAGGAAAACGCCGTTTTGTATTCGGATCGATTTAGAAAATTGTTCGTCTACGTTCATTAATGAAAACATATATACTTACTTACTTTATACCAATAATATATTAGTTTATAGCTGTAGATATCTACTGTGAATCAGCTTCTTACATGTATTAGCTTCATATATATATGCTTACGGAAGAGGAAAGGTAAATGGGATAAATGGATGGCAACAAGTTGTTGGGATAAGGAAGCCCAGTGAGCACTCATCAACAAGATATCTTCAAGTGTGTGTATATATATATAATCACAGGTAGTCTGTCCGTAGATAACTCTCTTTCCCTTTCAAATCGTCTATCAGCTATCAGCTGAAACCTTTTCCTACCTCTTTCCCTTTTTCCATCTAGTTTTCCTTCTAACACGTCTTTAATCATACTCTCTCTCAGTTAAGTAAAAAAGAGCGAGCTACACTGGCAAATATATAAAATGTAAGCGAAGGAAATTTTCCAAAGCCAGTCAAACTCAAGTCCCCCTTCCCCCCGTTTTTTTAACCCCTGATGATGGTTACTTTGTAGCCGAAATACGTATTGGGTTTTTATCCGGTTTTTATCCGGGTTCCACTGTTTTTATCCGGCCTTTTAACCGGGTTTTATCAGTTTGACTGGCTTTGGAAAATTTCCTTCGCTTACATACTCTCTCTCCTCAGGTAATGTCCAACCCAGTTTGCCTTCCTCTTTCTAATCGTCTGCATAATCATTCGCTTCTCTCCTACTCTTCGTAGCACTTCGTTTTTCATCCTATCTGTCCATTTTATCTTCAGCATTCTCCTCCTCCTTTACGCATATATCTATATAGAAAACCAAAATAACATATTTGGACCGGATAAACTAAACGGGTGCCACAATTACAAATTAAACTCTTTCTTTCTAATAGTCTGTATAATCATTCGCTTCTCTCCTACTCTTCGTAGCACTTCATCGTTTTTCATCCTATCTGTCCATTTTATCTTCAGAATTCTCTTCCAAGTCCACATTTCAAAGCTTTCCCAGTAATCGATGTCATTTTACCTTAGCGTCCATGTTTCTGCCCCGTACAAAGCTGTACTCAATACATAGCATTTTATGAACTTCTTGCGGATATCTTCCCTTATATTCCCCGCAAGTAGGTGTTTCTTTCTTCTGAATGCTGCTTTTGCTTTTCCTATTCTAGTCCTGATCTCATCCGTACATTTTGCTTCTCTTGTTATGATGCTTCCCAGGTATTTATAATCTGAAACTTGTTCTAAAGGCTTTCTTCCAATACTTATGTTCAGATTCTCTTCTTTGTCCGATATCCGAATGACCGTGGATTTTTCTGTATTTATTTCCATACCGTATTTTCTACCTTAGTCTATTTATCATTTTTTGGAGTTCCTCTTCCTTTCTTGCTATAAGTACTTGATCATCCACGTATTTTACTGTTCTTATAATCCTTCCTCCAATTTTGAAATCTCCTGTGCCTTCTAACGCTTCCTGAATTAGATTTTCTCCATATTTATTGAATAGGGTTGGCGATAGGCAGCAGCCCTGTCTTACTTCTCTACCGATATTTACTCCGCAGGTGTCCGCATTCTCCAACCTGACCTTTACAACTTGATTCACATATAGATTTCTGATCATTCTCCTGTCTTTCCAGTCTACACCTATATCCTTTAATATCTTCATCAACATTACCCAATTTACTCTATCAAAGGCCTTCTGCTAGTCTACGAAACATACGCAGATATCTTGACTGTACTCTATTGCCCTTTCTGATATGATTCTAACTACCTCTGTAGCATCTCTAGTTCCTCGTCCTTCCATCGCTGCCTGTGGCTTTCCCTTTCGTTAATTCCACTATCGCTTTTTCTACTTCGCTCTCCATAATACTTGGTCATAAGTTGTCTTCTTCAATGTTTTTCTCATCTTCCAGTTCTATTTTTGCTGATCCTTCCTGCTTTGTAGCCGAATTGTGTATCTGGTTTGTTATTTATAACGTTGTTATGGCTATTGGACAATCTAATGGCTATCTAACATAAGACAAGTACTTAATTTGTCAATTTTTGATATTAAGCGCTTATTCTGGGAAATCTCTTCGTTTCGAAAAAAATGTGAGTTTTAATTGATTTGACCGGGGAAAACTTTGCAAATTTGAATTAATGTAAAGGATTATTAAATTTTATTATTACTAAAAATCGAAATATTAGGAAAAAATCAAAATGCTTTTTGAGTACAGATTTTATATTCCTCAGTAAAAGGTTCTACATTAATTTTATTTTGATTATTTTCGTTTCTCTCCATTTAAAACTTGCGTAGAACGTTTTTGTATGATGAAGAATAATGAAAATATTTCATGAATCGGTATATAATACAAAATTGTTCTAATAACGTTAGTTTTTTTAAAAACGGAAACAAAAATTTTCAATTTATTTAAAACCTTTTATTGCATAATATAAAATTTACTTGCTAATTCTGTATCATTCTTTTTTTATTTTGATTACACACGGCAATTTTTAATGCGCTGTTCTCCTATTTTGCTTTTCTCTCTCTCTCTCAATGGGCAATGATCTTTTCAGCGTATCCCTCCCACGCTCTTTATGATTAATTCCTATTCTTCAGTAGCCTCATATGAGTTATTCTCTCACGTTTTTCGCTTCGATAAACATATTTTTACGCTTTTATCTCGTGGTCATTTTGCCTTCCTCGGTATCTTGCCTCATTGGGACATCCTAATGTTAATTTTGCTCTTTATGCAGTTATTTATAGTTATCTCCTCAGAATTAGATATGCTTATCTTGTCTACTTCATAAGCGAATTGCTCTGCGTTTTGATATTTCCCTTTTCCATCGTCTCTTGATTTTGTAAACTTTAATAAACTTTTGTCTCGAGATACTGTAATGTTGGCGTCGCAAGCCAAGTTGCTTTCTACACCCTCGAGGAATCCAGGAGTCGGATGGAAAATCATAGCCTCGAACGGGAGTTTTATAGGCGATGACCATTGGTCAGTCGATTGCTTTCATGCGAGCAACGACGAGGCATCATGTGCCAGTGGCGTTGTTAACTCCTGCGCCGTTCGGGAAGGCGCGTCGTTAGAGAGCATGTCAGTGGGGATGCGACCCAATTCGGGATTCCATTTAATAGGACGGTCAGACTCTCACCTTTTAATTGTGCGACTGCCCTCATAACTCGCATCGACAAGCTCTTTTAAAAATGCGACAGAATAATAATTTTGTTTCGAGTCGGGAGACTTCCTGGGCCGCTCTCGAGATAACTCGCGCAACGATTGTGTTTCTTCCGTGAACGCCGTCCGCAATCCAATGTTACCCACACACTTGCGAAAATAATCATAAAAAAGAAATTCGAATTTAACTTAATTTTTTAAATGTGAATTATTATTTCATGAATTAATACGCATCCTTTTTTGCAATCAAGGAAAAGTATGTCGGTTTGATGAATCATAAAGCGCGGGAATGCCGTGCATTATCCGAAGATGAATTGAGTCGAAGGTCATCGGCCCTTGTTGCACGGCGACCTCTTGCAAATGTTACTCGTTTGAAGCGGAAACGTTGTAATCTCTCATTTTTTCGAACTTGCACCGTCGCCATGCGAACAATCATATTTTTTCCTAGAGGATAGCGTGTCATGGTAAACTAAACCGAGGTTTACGATTGCTTTTTTACAATCTGCATAATATTTAGAGCAGTGAGCAATAGTTCGCAATGCGTTCCTTCGATTTCGTTACTCGTTGCCGGATTTAACTATTGAGTACTCGCGTCAATGCTAGAAACGTATGCGCTCACGTTGGGTAAAAAATACCCGACATAACTTTGGCCCTTATAAAGAGGACTAAAGGTATATATACTAGAAGGACTTGCGTCTTACTAGGCGAATGATGTTAGCACCCATACATTGCAAAGCATTTGAAAATGCTTTGGGTGTTTTTTTACCCATACGCGAGAGATAAAGGGTTAAGTCCAGGGCTCCACGGATTTCCTCCAGCCTCTCTCTATCGCCTTCCGACGAGATTCCCTGGCCGTACCCTGATAAGCGGTCATTTCTCTGGCACTCTTCCTGCCGCCGCATGCAGGCATTCGTCCCTTCCATTCCCTCCCTCCCTTCCGCCCCCGCATATCCGAGCCCCCCTTATCACTCCATCCGCCTCCCCTTCTTCCACACATTTCCCGGAAACTTTGGGTGAGATGCCAGAGGGTAAGGGGTACTTTCGATGAGAGCGAAAGAGAAGGGACCTTTGTGACGCAACACAGAAGATTAAGGGATCGGATACCTTTCTCTTTACCCTTTTTTGCGTGTTTACTTCTGTCGTTTTTTCGCCTCGCGTGACAAGTGCGTTTATTCGCTCGCTTACGATTGTCCTCGTGAAAGGTCGAGTTGATGAAGAGCGCCTTCTTCTTTCGTGTTTCGGTTCATTTTTTTTGCGCTAGCGTCGCTTACACGCGCGTGCGCGAAAGCGTTTGCGTCTTCATTTAAGTGAATTCGCGTATGAATAATAATCCAGAGAAATAGACGATAGCTTTCTTCCGAATCGAACGCTGCAGTTGTTGTTTTTCGGTCAGTAAGCTCACTAATTCGAAAGAGATTCTTTCACCCTTCTCGTTTCAGTAATTCGCTAATTTGAGTTTAACCCGTTTCATTTCTTACGTGTGGTAGCTTAAAGATGACGCGATAATAATAATATTATTATTAATCGATGTATCGATGGAATTTCTCGTTTCGATGTTGGAAGATCGTGTTTATTATGTTTTTCTCCCTTAATTCCTTGCGCGGCTTGGATTTGTGCCACCGGTCAAGACTCACCAGGATGTGATTGTGCTGCCCCAGCGAGCAAGTGGAAGGAGAGAAGGAAGATGCGCGGGTGTCCATCTTTCGCAATGTTTTGCCTCCCCCTGCGATGAACGTGCGACCAAATAGTATTCCGTTTTAGGAAAGTACACGGTTGTTCGCTTTAATTGGAGTGCGAGGGAACTTGTGCACATGCATACATTACTCACGCACGCTCGCTCACTCATCTCATTTATGATGGCGTCCGATTGGGATGGAGGATGCGGCTTCGGTTTGGGTGGAGGGGTGCGTGGGCGCGCATCGCGTATGCTCGGCCATGGGCTCACGATTTGACAAGCGCCGGCGTGGCGGTGATGGACTGCGCCCATCCCAGGGTGTCGGCTAAAGATTTCCCTCTCCTGTCATTCATTGTCCTCCGGCAGTATGTTAAATTCGAATGGGAATAAAGAACGCCATCAGTCGACGGAACGAGCGTTTCTCACATTCGAATTCTAAGAGTCCTTCTTCGCTTTCACCTTTCTTCTCTTTTGAAGAATCTTCAACGTTAAATCTTTTATCCAATTTCTCTGCGTTGTTGTAAAATGCTCGGTGAGGAATTTCCATATACATGAGTATACGATATATTGCGACTCCCTCTTTAGAGCAAACCACTGATATTGCTTCTCTCTCCCTCTCTCTCTCTGCGATAAGGCTTCTAGACTGCGGTCCATTTATCTCTCGAGACTTGTATAGTCGTGTTCCATCGGCGAATTTTATAATCTTGGCACGTTTTTACGCATCACGATTGCCAAACCACTGGGTTTGTTTGCTGACTTGACTTATCCGGGCCCGTGGACTATGTTTCTGGTGGCGTGCACGAATTGAAAAAAAATATTCATTTTTTATTAGCTCAAGAACAGACTTTGACAGCTCTCTACGATGAGCGCGTCGACGATAAAAAAATTGAACGAGCAGGAAAATACCTTAACAGGATTCGAACCTGCGAACTTCGTTTTGACATTCGGACACGATAACAACAAAGGCCTTGTTCGGTAAATCGTGTTTGCTAGAATTATTAAATTTACCGTCATATGACGGGTAACAGTTGCATAAATTTATTTTATTCTCCTCTCTATATCTATCCCTCTTCCATTCCGATATCTCATTCAAAAGAATTGGACTCGTTTCCATGGTATCGGAATTGTTATAATCTCTAAAAATTTCTCTTTTTCTCGCATCAAACGAACTTTTAAGCTAATCGAAAATATATAGTTCGTTCATTTGTCTGTACAACTGTCAAAATCTCAAGTTCGTATATTAATTCTAATTAATTAATCAAAGAAATTTTATGGCTATTTTGAAAAATGAATTTATTCATAACTATTTCATATTGCAAGATTTTTTTATTTTTCCTGAGATTTCTCGTGGGATACTCCTACTGGATGACGCGGGATTGGGCAACCTCAGGAGCATCATGCTCCTGCCCTATGCCGAGCATTTGCCGAACTTAATAGAATCACGCTGCCGCCGGTCGACGAAAATTTCGGAAGTTTTCCTTGTTAAAATCTTGTAAAAATTCTCTTTTATTCTGACCTCAAACAAATTTTTAAGCTAACGGATTCGGAAATATATTTCGTTGGAAACGTGGTTAATTTCCGATTTTTCGGATTCTAAAGTGCTTTTTGGGCTGATTTGGAGCGAATTTGAATTTTCCCAACAAGAAAAATAAACTTCGTTTTATTCCACGTACAAAAGTTTTTCTCATATCCGCATCTCCACTATTAACAGCCATTTCAAAAATGAAATGTAAAAATATCGTGGCGGACGGACACTTTCGAATTATTATTTTTGATATCGAAAAATTTTTAACTATTCGCTCAGTGTTTCGAGCCTACGTGGGAATCCATTTGGTCCATCGAGGGTCTTAACAAAGTTTTTCGAGCTGCTCGATTAAATAAAATCGTTTCAAGCGCACGGACTAATCCAGAACGAAAGAGGAGGCGATTATTGATTTTTTTTATAAATACATACATACACGTAATCCTTTTGACGTATTCTTGTATTTGGCGCAAGAGATAGTGGGAGTTCGCGTCCTATTCCGTTCAAGTTCAACCACATAATGGTTTACGCAGACGAGTTTCTCTCGGAGGATCTTGCGGTTTTTCTCGGTCTTTTTAAAAAACCATTTCCAGGAAAAGTGAGTGGTTTCCTTGTTAAAGTAGACCTTGGGTCACATCTGGGGCGAAAGGATCTTTATCATTTGGAGGCTGCGTAAAGACGTCCTTCCTTTTCTATATTAACCGTTTCGACAGATTCCGTGACGCTGAAAGGCACTCTGTGTTTTGCGTCCACGTGGCGATCCTTGGAACCCCATTTTCCCAAAATCCTGACCGCGGAACGCGTGACACTCACTTGTCATACCATGCGTTTTATTTCCCATTACTCTCCGTCCTTCGCGGCGATAGTCTTCTGTCTCCAGGAATTCCTCCCATTTGACACTGTCGCTTTGTGAGCCTCGAAACCAGCTGCTTCGCGTGAGGAAACCTCCCGTGAGAGATGGACATCGACTATTTATGACCGTCGTGTCAAGTGTCGAAGGTTCCGTGGATGGAACTCGCGTTTTCTTTCGGATCGCCGCTGAAAAGGAAATCCTTGCGTGATTTTCGGTGCAGATCAAAGTGTTATTCGGTCTTGTCGACACTTAGTTATTATTGTCTTCCCGGAGTCCTTTCTTGTCTTTCGGGTCCATTTGCGAGCATGGAGTTCTTCTCATCGGAACGTGATTTGAGGGAAAAGTCTGAATACCCGTTCTTGTTTTTCTCTAGCCGAAAATGCGTCCTCGCTCGGTCGATGATGACGAGAGGAGGCCATCTTACGCCCTTAACTCACTTCATTATGCAAATGAAAGCGATGCTCCAAGATTGGAACCTTGTTCCGAAATTTAAATAGAATTAAAATTTAATAAGCGGGAAATTTTCATCTGCTTATTTAGCTATGCAGGCTTATGAAAAAGAGGCCATTGTACATTAGTATTCTTTCGAGAGTATTTTAATCGCGTAGCCGCGCGCACTGCATCACTGGATGTGTCTAGAATCTTGTTTGGCTGGTGAGTTCCCTCGATCCTTTAATGTTCGTGTAACATCCGACGCACTTAGACACACCTCTGTTTCCCATCGACGGTGAGCGAAAGGTCGAAGATGTTTTCGAAGGGATTTACAATCCCGCTGGAGAACGTAAATGAAATAACACAGATGTGAGGCGCGACATTGGTGGGATGCTGCCTTTTTATTTTTTTTTGCACATCCCTTTTACTACACGCAATGGCGTCTGACATTTTTATATCTTCATTTTGATGCGGCTTTTATCTTGTTCTCGTGAAAGTTTTTATTTTTATTTTAAATGTCTATTTCAAGCATTTCATTCACGTCGTTTCATTGAAATAATTATAATCATATAATAAATCAAAATAACTCGAAAGAAAATTTTCACTTATTCGGGAACTAATGAACGGATCGTAAAATCGCGGCGCATTTAAATTTTTTAAGACCTTCGTTTATATTCTGTAATCGGCTGTTACTTAGAGATTGTGAAATTTGCCACTCTTGGCATTCGTTACTAACCCGATTTGCTTTAAAACTTGCCGAGTGAGGGGTGAAGGTATAGGTATGGCCCTCGTGCAACAATAAACGCGTCTTATTTTTAATTTTATGGAATTTTCAGAGAGAAATGCTACCCAGTTAAGAGTCCCAACTCTAGGTCCGCTGTGTATTTTCCTGTTTTTTCGAGGAAGCAAATATTTTTCTCTTCCGAAGCTCACGCTATTCGAATAAATCGCTCGGCAATTCGTTCTCGACAGGATACCTCGCTGGAATTCCTTCGAAGTATCCAACTTGTGACTCGACGATAGATATTGTCAGTGCGCCATCGATCAAAGGCCCTGTGCGCGACATTTTAAAGAGATGGTAGAACAAGGGGGAGGTGAGGGGTGGGAGAGAGGGAGTGGGAAGAGAATAGAGGGAAAGGGAGGAGGACGGGGTCGAGATGGAAATACACGACGTGCGCGTCCAGAAAGGGTTTTCCCTCGGAGGCTGTTTCCTTAAGGTCGGAATGGCCATTTGTTTCTAAGCGTTTTGGTTGCTTGGTTACTCTGTTGGATTCCTCTGAGGAGGTTAGGGGACTTGACGAGGTACATCTGTTCCATGTGTTCCCTTCTCATTCTCTCTCTCTCTCTCTCTATCCTATTCTTCCTCTTCTCTCCAACGCACTCTTTCTCCCTCTCTCTCTTCCCATATCCCGCCCTCCCGCTCTTCTTTCTCTCTCTCTTGTTATTCCATTCTCCCGCACCATTCCGCTTTCTAATCCTTCTTACCCTCTGGCACTCAACCAACCTACCTTCTAAAGCCCACTTCCCTTTTTTGGTTTGTAATTAAAAAAGAAATCATAGTGTTAGTCTCTCCCTCTCAGTAAAAACGGCTTTCTTCCTTCGAGATTTCCTTTGCTACTCCCTCTTAGTTTCTCATTCTATCTCCCCCAAACCACTAATTATTAGCTTGAATTATTTTGTTATTCATTGACGATTTTAGCTGCTAAGGAATCGGTGGTCTATGACTGCCAGACAGCTGCATAACTAATTATCTCTCAAGTGATAATATTAGTATTATTATTTTGTCATTACATATACAGTATTGTTCGTTCTCATAAATTATGTGTATTTTAATGATTTCTTTTTATTTTTCCTTGCAGGTGAGTTAATTAGCCTGTCAATCTCGTCTGGTCTTACAGAGTTGACTAACGTAAGTCTTTATTTAAATTTGGCATTAATTTGTAGATGTCATAGTATTACGTGTGCCACCGTAATTTATGGGTTAACTTTTTTATCATTGGCCATAGAAATCTTTAAATAATGGAAAATATAAATTAATTGATGATTGTTGGTCTGGTTCTTTCTGAAGATATAATTTTCATATATTAAGGAAAACCATTTCTTACTTGATAATTTATCAAGTCCGTAAATCTCGTATTGCGTTTCTTACATTTGAACAAAATTAAATAATTTGAGGCCGTATTTTTTCCTCGTGTACTTAGGCAGTCATCTGCTTGTTATGTATCGGTTGCTAACCGAATTACTTAGCATGTATTAAGTGCAAATTATAAGCGGAAAAACGTAAGATAGTAATAATTTAACTGAATCTTTAAATTTTCTGATATTTATGCTTATGGAAAGTATTGTTCCTTACGTCGTGCACTGCAAAATCGAAACAAGCAGAAAAACCCTACCGAGTCGAGTCATAGATCGTTGCAAAAGTTATTTTCTATAGCTATATAAATTGTTAGTATCTCTTGCGTCATGATATTCATTCTCGCGAAAAAGCTTGCGAACGTATATTGGAGGTAAGCGAGGCAGGAGAAATTGAAGGTTGCGGTCGGTGAAAGGGAAGGATATTGTTGTGCGAGTGTGTGCTGGAGTGTATGGGAGGCGTGCGTGTGTGCTGGCCATGCCAAATCCTTGCCGTGTAGAAGGCTTCGGTCGTTCCCACTGCACCTCACACTACACGCCGCCCGTTGCCAAGCGCAACCACCCCACCCCCTCACTTCTCGCTGCCTTCCGGAAGAATCAACAGTCTCCTCGGATTGCGCGCGTGCGTTTGTGAGAGGGAATGGGTGCTCTTTTTATTCTCTCCCACGGGTAGACCTCACTTCAATTAAGTTGATGGCTCCTCCTCCCCTCTGTCACTCTTAGCAACCGAAATGGGCGAATGCGAGGGCGGAAAAAAGGACGAGAGCCCAAAGGGGCTTCTTACTTTGATGCTTTTGTCCCTTGACTCGAAGGGCAGGTTCTCGATCCGGCGTCGACGTTTTCATGCGCGAAAGGATCCTTAACTGAGAACCGAGAGGGCCACGAAGGTCACCAGGGCTCCGTAATGGAAAGGGATTAATCAGTTTTCCTTGGCAATAAACGTTCGCGGGAGTTACGTTCTTGAAAATCACCGTGAATGTCAAATCCGCGAATGTTACAATTCCTCTCCTTACGCAGTGACATCAATAGCTTACGCTTGATGTTGCCGGTTAAATCCGCGAATAGTCGAGTTTATATGACGTGAATGTTAAATCGGTGCACGTAGAAAATTCCCGCGAATAATCGGAACCGCGAGTATTGAGGATTTACAGTATTTTATTCTTAAAGGGAGTCAAGAGAATCGGTTTTTCCGGCTTGTATTTCGTAAAGTTTTAGGCGTGTGATCGTTTCCATTTAATTTTGACAAAATTCCGCGTAACGCGTCTATTTCTTCGCAATTGAAAAGTTCTGCTGCGGTTATTCCCGTTGGTAATATGTGGTCAGTTATTACTTCCGTTCGTCGATGAGGCCTCGTCTCTTCTTATTTTTTTAATCCGTAATTTCTGATTTTCACTATTTAGACCAATATAAATAACCTTATCAGGCGTGGCTTCGTGGAAGTGGTTAATATTATTAACAATGAAACAAAAATCGTACTTTTTCACGGTTCCACAATATATTGTGGAAAAGTATTATTTTTGCTTTATTATGAATAATTTAGACCAATCATATCGCACGTCGCGTGTCTTTTGTTCGATTGCCCTAAGAAACTGGCATCGCTTCCCCTACGCAATATGTCGAGGATTTTTGTTGCGCCGATGTTTCTGATGACTGAACGAAAGTAGAAAATGGTTTATGTCGGTTTTTCCATTTGTCTTCCGCGCTCTTTATTGGTTGGCTCACGAATGTTTTGTTGTAAAAATGAAGATCCGGATAGGATAATCAATTTCAATTGATCTAAATTGCTCTAACAGCCTTAACAGGGTTGGGAAACCAGATGTGCATTTCGGCTATAAAGCAGTCAACTTTTTGTGGCAACTGGAGAAGAATTGTTTTTCAGTTTTCATTTCAGCCATAAGGTGAGCTCGATAGTTTTTCTGGAATGAAATTATTTTGTCCCTTGTTTTTTAATAATGATAGAGAACTCGATAAATGTGTTATCCCTCCCGAAATCTGTTCGAATATTTCTATCACGCTGTATATGCTGAATCTTTTTCTTATCTGTATCAATGTCAAAATCAGTGCCATCTCGTGCAAGATTCGATATCACATGAAAAGTACCTCGATATGTAATGATTTCACAATTATTTTTGTTTTTCTATAGTTTTTATCTTCATCATATTATTTTTTGGGACTAAAATGAGAACATAAATTCGTTTCTTGAGCGTAATTTATAAAAAATGTGGAAACTGTGTTAGCTCAATTTTTACGATTTTCAAGCAAGTGTTATTGGTTTCCTTCGCATTATATGAATAATTGTTATCATATATAATTACATCATTACCGTCGCTTCTCGTCCCATAAATCACCTCTTCTTTGCGTGCCTTTTGAGTTATTGCTGTGATATGCTGTCATGTAATGAGACTTTTCTGAGAGATCGTGAGGGAAAATATGAGATTCGTTCGTTAATCGCGTGATAAAATGTCAGTGATCTCAAAGAGTTTCGAACCCGAGGCGGTTGAAAACAAGCTAGAGAGGATATAATTTTACGACGCTTTCCAGCGACGTGTAGTGGAAGTGGAAAACGGATACTTTGGCTACTCACATCGCTATTCTCAGACCAGGAATCGAACCCGAGTCGACATACGTATATGTATTGCTTAACTCCTTAATCTTTTTTAGTGCAATAGACGATAAGAAAATTATCCAAATATCTAGTTCTAAAAATTGCCATTTTTCGATGATTAACACAAATATTTGACTCAGAACGAACTTACGGGTGCTCCCATTAATTCAAATGAAAGATTTCATAAGGAATTACTATTTTTCTGCTTCCAAAGCTTTGTTTTGCTTTCTTTTCGAGGCAAAAACATTTTATAAAGTTAAAATTTACTATGTTCATAAAGTTTACCTGCCTTAATATTTCACGGCTGACCTACAAAAAAAAACATTTATTTATATATCGTAGCTTTTAAAATGTTTTAAAATACCTTTTTCACTCTCTGCCCCTTTAATGTTCCCTCTCTCTCTCTCTCATTCTATTGTTCTCTATCAATCCCTCTCCGTCCTCTCACACCCTCTCTGTTCCTCTCCCCCTCCTCTCTCTCTCTTTCTCTTACCCTCTCACTCACCCCTATATATCACTTTCTTCGCACTTTCTCTCAATTCTCCCATCCCCTCTCCTCACCTTGCTCTCTCACTCACCTCTCTCTCTCACCCCTATCCCTCTAAACCAGGGGTGACCAACCGGCCGCTCTGGAGCCGCATGCGGCTCTTTTAGACTTGATGTGTGGTTCTTGAAAACTTTGACTGCCTTACATACACCGCAATTTTTCGATTATAATGTGTAAAGGAATTGTTTTATTCAAAGATTACCAGAAGTCCCACCAAATAAAATAGTAAGTTTTTGTTTTTATTATAATTATTATATACGTCAGCAGCTACATTGTGTGTTAAATATTTTTTATCAGCTCGTTACATGTTACTGCGGCTCTTCGATGATGTCCCTTGCAGTATTGCGGCTCCTGCTAAGGCCCAGGTTAGCCACCCCTCTCTCTCCTCCAAACTTTCTCTCACTCCTCTCTCACCTCCATCTCTCACACCTCCCGCTCTCTCATCTCCCGCTCTCTCACCTCCCTCTCTTTCACCTCCCTCTCTCTCACCTCCCTCTCTCTCACCTCCCTCTCTTTCACCGCCCTCTCTCACCCCATCTCCCTCTCTCTCACCCCCTCTCCCTCTCTCTCACCCCCTCTCCCTCTCTCTCACCCCCTCTCCCTCTCTCTCACCCCCTCTCCCTCTCTCTCAACCCCTCTCCCTCTCTCCCTCTCTCTCACCTCCCTCTCTCTCACCTCCCTCTCTCTCACCTCCCTCTCTCTCACCTCCCTCTCTCTCACCTCCCTCTCTTTCACCGCCCTCTCTCACCCCATCTCCCTCTCTCTCACCCCCTCTCCCTCTCTCTCACCCCCTCTCCCTCTCTCTCACCCCCTCTCCCTCTCTCTCACCCCCTCTCCCTCTCTCTCAACCCCTCTCCCTCTCTCTCACCCCCTCTCCCTCTCTCTCACCCCCTCTCCCTCTCTCACCCCCTCTCCCTCTCTCTCAACCCCTCTCCCTCTCTCTCACCCCCTCTCCCTCTCTCTCACCCCCTCTCCCTCTCTCTCACCCCCTCTCCCACTCTCTCACCTCTCCCTCTCTCTCACCCCCTCTCACTTCTCTCTCACCCCCTCTCCCACTCTCTCACCTTCTCTCCCTCTCTCTCACCTTCTCTCCCTCTCTCTCACCCCCTCTCTCTCACCCCTCTCTCTCTCACCCCTCTCTCTCCTCTCTCTCTCTCTCCCCTCTCTCTCTCACCCCTCTCTCTCTCACCCCTCTCTCTCTCACCCCTCTCTCTCACCCCTCTCTCTCACCCCTCTCTCTCTCACCCCCCTCTCTCTCACCCCCCTCTCTCTCTCACCCCTCTCTCACCCCTCTCTCTCTCTCACCCCTCTTTCTCTCTCTCTCTCCCCTCTTTCTCTCACCTCTCTCTCACCCCTCTCTCTCTCACCCCTCTCTCTCTCACCCCTCTCTCTCTCACCCCTCTCTCTCACCCCTCTCTCTCTCCTCTCTCTCTCTCCCCTCTCTCTCTCACCCCTCTCTCTCTCTCACCCCTCTCTCTCACCCCTCTCTCTCACCCCTCTCTCTCTCACCCCTCTCTCTCTCACCCCCCTCTCTCTCACCCCCCTCTCTCTCACCCCCCTCTCTCTCTCACCCCTCTCTCACCCCTCTCTCTCTCACCCCTCTCTCTCTCACCTCTCTCTCGCCTCTCTCTCACCTCTCTCACCTCTCTCTCACCCCTCTTTCTCTCACTCCTCTCTCTCTCACCTCTCTCACCCCTCTTTCTCTCACTCCTCTCTCTCTCACCTCTCTCTCACCCCTCTTTCTCTCACTCCTCTCTCTCTCACCCCTCTCTCTCTCACTCCTCTCTCTCTCACCCCTCTCTCTCTCTCACCCCTCTCTCTCTCACCCATCTATCCCTCTAAGCCTCCCTTTCCATGGCAACCCCTCTCTTTCCTTCCCTCGCATGCGACCACTTTTGTTCCTGGAAGACACGGTTATTATCCATAATATAAGCATGAAGATTTTCGCTGCCGACGACTTAATTCCTAATTTTTAACGGATGCCAAGGCTTGTTTTCTTCTCGGAAACGATGAGCCATCTTTGTTGAATAACGCGTAGAAGATAAAAGTTTGGAATCAGTGGGCGTGTGACAAATTTTGCGCGGCTTCCGGTGGTTTTTTTCTTGTATCGTTTTGTTGCACATTGTTGTCGTCGTTTACTCTCCATGTTTCTCGGAAAGAGACGCACTATCTCCCCTTTGTTCATCTTTTTCTCCCGTCATGCATTGCGAATGTGCCCCCCCCCCCGTTCGAAATTAGCGATAATGCGATGCTAATGAGGAGAACCGACGCAATAGAGATACAAAATCGAAATTGAATTTCTCTCCTTTTCGACGCCTTCTCGTCCGATTTCGCGCGCCGTTCTACGCCCTCTTATTCAAGTTGTTTTTTTACAATCGAAAGAGTGAAATAATTTAGAGAGGTGTTGTAAAGCTGAGTACGATCGATATTGATTTGAAGAGAAATCGAGATCTTGCCGCGTATCTTCTCGAATATTATTTCCTTTTCTCGTAATTTCCCTTACATAATCGATCGAATACATACTGACTCTGTGCAGGGCCTACCCGAGGTACGGGCGGCTGCCCGCGGTGCCAGAGTATTGGGGATGCTATCCGGACTGTCTGTCTAAGCATTACTTGCAAGTGAATAAAATTTGATACCAATTTATATCGCGAAATAGGCTGGAATCTTGATGGCATTCTTTTTATTTTTCATTATCAATTTTTACAGCGCGATGAATAATTAACATGTATGTATTTTTAAAATATCTCAGCAAATATTTACGGATGGGGGTGCTGGAGTATTATCTCGCCTTGGGCGCCAAAAATTGATTTTATTTTAATCGCACTAGTTTGCTGTACTTAGTTGTGATTTATTCCTAAAACATTTATGTTCCATTTATCATCAAAAGTTTCCATTAAAATTCATTCAGATTAGGTTTGTTATGAACACAATTTTATTCTACGATTGTTACATCAGTCAATGTAATATCAGCCATTTCATAAATTTAGACTGTATTTCTTACGCAACGTATCGTTTTTTGATCGACGGACCTACAAATATTTATGGCGTATATCATTCGTAATTTTTTCTTAACTATACGCAGGGCCGGATTAAATGGCACGCAAAACACGCAAGTGCGCGGAGCCCAGAGGGCAAGGAGACCCACACTGGGCCGACCCTATCTCGCCTCATCTTGCCAAAACCCTTTCCAAGTGTTACCTTACAATTATCTGTTACTTGTCTCTATTTATCTTCCTGTATCATAATCCACGCTTATCTTAATACAACGCTTTCTTTTTTTATAAATAATTCCAAGTAATCCATTCTGTGTAAGACCGCCTACAGGGTATAGTAGGAATAAGCAGTCCCATATCTAGGGTATACCACATGTGGCAGACATGGTCGAAGAATTAGATGTAGATGAAATAATCAATTATAATTAATACTGTACTAGTAAAAGGTTTTTGCATTCTGCAAGCATTTCATTTCACCTTGAAAAGCATTAATTTTTCAGACAGATATTTAATTATTAGAATTAGTTTTTAATTCAAAAGTTTGCGCCTCTGCGCCGATTTTCATTCTTTCTTTATGGGACAATACTCTAGTAAAAGCAACCCCTAAAATTTGTAATTTTAAAAATATTATATTTTATTAATTTTTGGTACTAATTTCACAAATTTCTGTCAGATTTTAATGTTGTAGCACATCTAGAAGTGAAATAATATTTATCTAATTGTTTAAAATGTAAAAAGTTTTAACAGCTGCAATCGAGATTTTCAAATGTTAATTTGCGCTTTGGCACCAATCTCTAAATAACTGAAAATTTTCAGCTCCCTAGCTCGTCCCTTAGTACCTAAACATTTTTATATTTGTTTAAATTTTAAGAATTTTTAACAGCCAAACAAATTAAAATATCAAAATTTCTATAATTTTTATTCGGTGATTTTACGAATTCTACCTTTAAAAAAATTTCAGCTTCGTAGTTCATTCATAAATACATTAACTTTAAATATTTGTTTAAACATTTGCGAATTTTTTGCGGCCGCAATATTGAATTTTTTTGAGATTTTTGATTTTTCTAGTCGGTTTTGCACATACTCCTACCGACAAAAAAATTCGTCTCCAGCTCATCTGAAAGTGCCTAAACATTAGCATCCTCCTATACCAGGGGTGGCCACTATTTTTGGGTATAAGATCTACTTTCCTTACGGTTACCCAGCCGAGATCTATTTTTTCCACAAATTTAAAAAAGAAACGATATACACAAGAAGAACTTTTAATAAACGCTAATTAAACAAAAAATCAAATTGACTTTTTTAATGGCATACCATAGTAATTTGTACAAAATATTAATTTATTAACCTTTCAGCGTTTTGATCATTTGTGGGGCTGGGTGCTCTAAGAGCACAGGGATAACTGCGGTTAAACGACATTGTGCCTTTATTTTTTGTTTGGCACTTGCCTCAAGCCATCTCTGGAGGCTAGGAATCTATATTATTAGTTTTTGCAATGGAAGGCTTTAATTTTTAACTTATATATTTAAAAAATGTTTCTTATCAGAAACTTCATACACTTTTTGATTTTTAGATTGTGAACGAATTATTTGTTACTTCGCTTGAGATCGACCAAAAATGGCTCGTTCGCGATCGACGTTATGGGCACCCCTGTCCTATATGATATATGATGACATATGACATGACTATAGAATGATAAAACAAGAAAAGTTTTCTTATTTGAAAAATTTGTATATTGTTTCATGATTTGTTATTTTGTGTTAAAATTAGAATAAAATGTTTATTACTTAATTTTCTGAAACTTTCACTGAAATTTACGATTTGCGTTGGGCCCATGGGTCTCTTAATCCGACCCTAACTATACGCTACCCTGAATGCTAAAATTTTTTATCTACTAATATTTCAATACATGTATTAAACATGCCACTTTATCACCATAGACCGACTCGCTAAATGCGCATCTTAGTTCATACAGGAAGATATCCAAGACGCGGGAGATATTTCTTCCCATTCTGTCACACTACATTTTTCGGAGAAGTTTCTAATTCCACTCTCCCTCTCTGTTGAAAGAATCCTTTCTCGGGCCGAGGGATGCGTAAAGAGGCTAGAGGAAGGGAGCTAAGGAGGGGCATTGGGAAGGAAAGAAGAGATGGAGAGAGGCGTGGGAGGGAGCGGGCGGGAGAATAAGAGAATTGTCTTGCCAGCGGAAGAGACCGTCTGCCTCGTTAGTAAAATCCAATTGCCTTTAGCCCGCCTCTTTCCCCTCCTCCCTCTCTCTCTCCCCTCTTCTCTCCCTCCTCCTTTCTCCCCTCCTCTCCCATATCTCCTCCCTCTTCTTTCTCCATCATCCGTTGCCCCCAACATTCTCCTTCCTTTCGAATAGTTCTGTGGCGAAAGGACATTTAGCGTGAATTAAGACGGCCCCCGAGGCCAGACGGACGCACCCACCGCATCCTAGACCGCCCCCGCACCCACTCCTCCCCCTCTGCTCTTGTCCCCCCTCTCCTCCTCTGCCTCCAGTGTGCGGTGTCGGCGTCTTTACCTCTTCCCAATTCCTTTCTCCCTTCGCAGTCGTCCCTAGATTCGTCAGCGGCTCTTAATACTTATTTTTTTATCGCTTCCCTTCCGTCCGGGTCGTCCTTAAGGGTCGCGCGGGATTCTCATCGTTTTTATTTGACCTTCCGGATGAATGTGGGACGCAAGAAACTATTCTCTTTAAATGCTATTACTGCTCCTTATGTCCCGAGTTATGCCGAGGACACATGGAAGGCACACTCTGTAAAAATAAATACGAATCCAGTTATTTTGCTGTACGCGACTTGTTGCATTATTTTGCCTTTTCAATGACGTATTTAATTTAATTTTTTTTATCGGCCATGAAAATCTCTTGAATTATTTATACAGATTCACTTTACGTTTAAATTTAGAGCCACTCAAGACAATCATGCCTATAGTTAACAAGTGGTCGAAATTTTAAATTTGTATTTAATATAGGTTTGCACTTCGTCTTTTTTTCGTTGTTTCTTTCTTTAACTATTCATAGCATTTAAAATGTATTCCATGATGAGAAATTGAATGAAAGAAGTATTATGTAGAATTGACGGAAGGGAGGCTTCTTAAACAGAAAAGAAAACAACCTAAATTCTACCTCCTTGTACGGTGCAAGGTGTTTAACATCTGTCCGACAGTGTTTGCTTTGCAATAGATGCCCCTTTTCTCCATTTAGTCACCGCAATGAGTCAATTAGTGCGGCGGATGTTTAGTTTGGAAATGTGCGGCGAGGAATTCTTTGCATCTTTATTTATAACCTCCCAAGCGCCGTGGTGCGCGGCGGCAAACGCCAAACGCGCGCTTTGTACTGTTGGGTGCGGGAATAAAGTGCGTTGGGAGGAGCTTAAAGTTCCTTCACCACGTGCGCGGCGTCGCTTTCTTTTGGATATGCATTTGAAACCTCTTGCTTGTTTCGTATTTCTCAGGATTAAAAAATGGGCCGAATGGAAACGCCACGTTACGCAATAATTCATCAGATTCACTTCGCTCTAATCTCTTCCAATTCCACGGAGCGGAGACATCAAGAGAGAGAGAGAGAGTGAGAGAGAGTCTCTTCTTAAATGTCTCCGGAGGCGTACGTACCTAATCCTCTCCCTCTCTTCCCCTCTCCATCTCTTCCCCTCTCCATTCCGGCGTAATAATAAATGTCCCGCACCTGCGATATTTACCGCAAGGTATTCGTCCTTGAAAAAGAGAAAGACGGAAAAAATACGTCTTTCCTTCGCATGACTCTTCTTTTTGGGCGGCTACCTAAATATTAAAACGGTTGCTTCCTAACTTGACTGGTTTCCCGTATTCGCCCCTTGCCTCTCCGGACCAGATTAACGCGAACCTCAAAAAGGGTGCAATATTTCCTCGCAACTCCCTTCCGGCACCCGAAGGGGAGGAGTAATAGCAGGGGGTGGAGGGAGGGGGGCGCCCGTCCGAGCGGAGCGCGTGACGTCATCCGGCCTCGCGCACCTGCCGCTGCCCTCGGTCCCCGCGCAGGCGCAGAGCGACTCGAGATAGAATCTCGCAGTCTCGAGAAGATGCTTTTAAGCGGCATTCGCGATAAAATTAAAAGTAGTTCTTCCAGTTTGAGGGAAGTGACTTCTAGAACTCGGGTGGTTAAGGAATGGTTCGGTGTTTGAGGACCGCCGTCATTCCATCTGGTTTGGTTCTATCGGATTGCGACCGAGACGAATTCTGGGACTTTCAAGGTGAAAGTCTTAACGAATAGGTCATCTTATGCAGGTATATTTATAAAAAAATCCTACTTGCTGAATTTGAGCTAGTTATTAGCGTATTTTACTTAATTTAATCACGGTCGATTTAGCAGTCGATGAATTTAAATTAGCAATGCGGTGCGAGCCACAAATGAAAAACTTATATATCAATTGATCATTACAAATCGGTGAAAAGATGTTTGTCTGGTGTATTCAATTCAACCTGGAGCATTTAAACGATTCTGCAAAACATATCGTCTCGATAGCAAAATTTTTGTCAACTATATTAGATTTGTGGTTATGGAAAATATCCCAAAACGATGCATTCGGAATCCAGCGCAATAAGGCCTTATATGATTAGACGTTCGTTGAAGGCGATTGTCTCATCCTCGCAATGTGTTTAACGATTCAGTTATCGAGAATTCACTCTTTTATTACTGTACTTAGAGAACGATACTCTATCGGACTGTTTATTTGCGACTTTTGACAAACAAAGAAAGAGGCGCGCATGATAGCGCAATTGTGCGTCGACGTCGAACGAAGCGAGAAGATGACTAACTCTTCGGCAAACAATAGCACAGGAAGACGTGATACATCTTCCTACTCTATTTCATGCTCCCTGATAAGTGCATTCCTTTCTCATTAGTTTGAGCTTTTTTGCATCACATTTCCTTTTATTCCGCTCCATGGAAAAGATAAACTTTTATCGCAAACGGCGAATTTCGCTATATTTTTCGGATTCTTCATCGCTTCATCGTAAGGATACTCGGAGCTGTTCCGTAAATGAAACAAATAAGAAACGACGCCTTGACATAAGTTCTTTTACGTCTCATTTGGAAATAAGCAAATGATTCCAGTTGAGAGATCTCTGGGAGTTTACCTTTGAGCGTGTTCCTAACCATATGGCGCTGAGGGATTTCTCACGCCCGACTCCAAAGTGAAACGTATCCCAAAAAATGTAACGACCGTCATTAAAACTTTTTATCACAATCACACGACTCATGGATCTCGTCGAGTCACTAAGAGTTTTGCAATTCCACCTCTAGTGCTACACGTTGTTCGATGCGTAAAAAAGGAAATTGGGTCGGCATTTTTTTCGTGCGCTCCCGAATTACGTCGGAACTGTTATTTGCGTTGCCCAATCCCATCCAATTCATCCATTTATATATAAAGTATTATTTTTTTGTTTCGAAAGAATTACGGCGTTAAAAATATGATTCGAAAGGGTTAATCTCGCTATGAGCGTTTTTTCATTGATCTGGCGAAGAGAAAGAATTCGCCGTTTCTCCTTCGGATCCTTTCTCTAACGGAGTTCGAGATTTTCAACTCTTGTTTCATGGAATCCGCTCGCTCGATTGATCGTACCGATCTCTTCATCTGGACGAAAATATTTTCTTAACGAGTCCTCAAGAGTCCGTCACTTCGATCTTTTTCTCCTTACCCTAATATGTATTCATTTATGGATTCGTGGCCGGATAAAGGGCTCTCCTATGATTCGATTCCGCTTTCCGCTGTCGTTTGACTCCATCCACCAAGCTTCCCTAGGACTTCCATAATTTCTCTATCTCATCTCCGTAGTCGGTTACCAACGTGCGCGACGTGTCTACGCTCTACGGTGATGAACTTCACAAAATTCGCCTTTTGGCTCCGCGTCCGTCTCTCTCAAAGCGAAGTGATTCATTCACTCGCCAATAGCTGACGGCTAATTTGAGATTCTCCGATCGCGTTTTGTCTCCGAATCCTTTCGCCTCTCGCCATTCGATTGTCAGCATTCGTGTGACATTCCGGCTGGATGCTTCCCGCGTCTCCGCGGCCCACGGGGATTGTCCTTTTGGACGCGTGCCGAATTTCCTGGAAGTCTTCTCTCCGCCCCAACTGACAAAAGGGTTGCCCACCCATCGGATGCGAGCGTGCGTGTGTGCGCGAGAGACCTCAGAATCCTTCTCTATCAGCTCCGTGCGGAGACGGAGCAGAGAGAGAGAGAGGGCACAATGCACCGTGTGTGCCCGCGCGTTTTTTTTTTCCGTGAACGTGGTACGGTTGGCCGGATGTCACGTGCATTGTTCCCCTCTCCTCCCCCCCCCTCGCCTCCCTTCCCCCGCCCGTCTCGTATCCGCCGGTCACAATAGAGAGGCGCCTGAAGTAAAGATAAGAAAGAAAAAAAAGACTTGCCTCTTGCCCTACCCGCCTCCCGTTAAACGTTTATATTGCGGCGGAAGCCCCACCCATGCCTCCGTTCTCTCGTAATCCATCGTTAAAAATTTTCCATAATCCCCTTGGCGCCTGGCGTAAGCTACTAACAATGGCCATATCAGGATTTAAAATGTCAAAGTCATAGGACGAACGTAAATATGTTCTTTCTTCCATCGGCAACATCCTAGAACTTCGTTCTCTTATGATTCCCTTTTGCCCTCCACGATTAAGACCTTAATCGCGTCGCATTGCTTCCTTTCTTCTTCTGCGTAAATAAAATGTCATTGTCGCTTTTTCGTCGGCTTTTAAAGTGATTTTTTTGATATATTTCAAAATCCATGTCAAAAATGTTGCGCCATATCTTTAGCAATAATTTTCCTATTAGTCACAGATCACAATTACAAATGACAGTCTGGTTTATTATTTTGATTGTATTCTGTTATAAAAAAATTATCTTAATATTCGTGGATGCATTCAGAATCATCATGTTTCTTATTCCCTGTTCATAAGCAAGATCATCCGTCTACGACTTTGAGCAGTGGTACCCAACCTTTTCCACTGACGAGCCGCGTCGATGGTTGCGAATCTTTCGGCGGGCCGCATTGGAAGTTTCAAATTCTTAGGATTAGAGTTTAAATTGGAAGTTACCTATATATTCTGAGGTGCCATAAAATAAGTGAAACTCTAGTCTAAATAAGTTTTTTATGGTTCAAGTTTCAATATTATAAGTTTTTATTATAAAAAATTTCATAAGAATGGGTGAATTTGTTCGTTAAATTTATCGGATTGATTTTCCGTCATACCTTTGCGGACCACACAAAAACCCATAGCGGGCCGCATCCGGCCCGCGGGCCGTAGGTTGGACGCCACTGACTTTGAACCAGAAGGGATCGAATGTTCCGTTTGCCTCTTTCTCGTCATTCTTGGTCGAAGCAACCCTTGCGCTAATTAATTCTCCAAATATCTCCTCGTTACAATTGGCTTCGTCGCGATAATTAGCCATCGGTTGGATGCGTCCTAATTGTTCGAAACGATGCCTCAAAATATGAGTCAAATAACTGTTAATTTGCTTGGAAATTAACGGCGAAATCGAAAGCAGTCCTTTATTTTCCTTTGAAGAGCATCGGGAAGAAATTTTGCGACCCAGTTCTTCGCGTCACGTCATTGGCCTTATTATCCCCGTTCGCATTTTCCCGTGGAAAGAGAGAGAAAGAGAGGGAGAGAGAGGAAATCGACTTAATTGGACGATCTCTTCCTCCTCTACTCCCATCTCCCTCCCTCCTCGGTCCTCTCCCCCCTCTCCCCCTCCTCTCCTATTCTCTCCAATTTGCGCCGCTTCCCCTCGGGCTCTCGTGTCTTAAGGCTCAGTAACCTACTGATACATTTACAAATACTTCTGCAAATAAAATGTCGACCTTTGATGGCCTCGCATTCGTCTTTTATTTTTTTCGAAAGGATCTCTTTCTGTAGTAATTTTTTAGTAGATGCATTGTGTCCATTTAAAATCTTTCAAGATCGTGGTGCGAGGATTTATTTGTGATGTATCTACACATATCGACCGTGTCATTTAGGCGACTCGAAGTATAGTCGTTTCTGTTATAACGCGAGAATTGCGTTCTTGGTGGACTCCGCGTTATAGAAAAATCGCGTTATAAAAACTATTGATTTAATAGGTTAGGGCAGGGGTGGGGAACCTTTTTTCATTAGAAGGCCAAATGTTACTTAACGGAGACCTCATCAGATCGCACGTTGCGTTGTCCGTTGCATACATTCACATTTATCAAAATTGAAATAATAAAGAGGCTAACACAATTTAATGGCTTTTTAATCTAACGAATACAGATTTCAATTCTTCATATTTACTAATATTTTTAAAAACTTTGAAGGATTTAACACAATGTAATGACTTTTTAATATAATGGAAAATTTTCAATTCTTCATATTTACTAATATATTAATAAACTTTAAAGAAGTTAAAACAAATTAAGGACTTGTCAATAAAATTTTGCATTCAATCACATTCATTAAATTAAGAAGGCAAATACGATTTAATGACTTTTTTGTGGATGTTTGTTGTGAGCTAAGGACTTGATATTTTTTGTCTTTAGCTTCAATTGGCCTTCCAGGTGAGTTTTTGTCATCTGTGATCTCAGGCACGTCTTGATTTGAGCCATATATGAACATGTTGATTCACAACAATAGGTTGTGACAAAACAAGAGAGTAAACGAAGAGCATATTGACGCAGTCGCGGGTATTCAACAGCGTTCTTCCATATTTCAATCGGATCCTTCTTACTGTCGAATAGAAGCTTCAGAATGTTATCTTCTGAGAGCTTAATCAACTTCATCTGCAAATCCTCAGGTGCATTCGAGACAACAACCAGATGTGGCTAAAAAGCTAACCTCAGTGTGGCATCATGTTTCTCAAAATCTTTAAATCTGTCATTCCATTCTTCAATCAAGGAGTCTATTCATTCATATTCCAATTTTGGAAGTTTTTATTCATATCTTGTTTATCTATTACCTTTGGCAGCTCAGGAACATGCTCGGCTGAAACAACTTATCTGGTAAGGCCAATTTAAAAGAAAATCAACTTCTTCTGAAATAACTGAATTTGCTGCCACATTTCATATATGAATTTAGTTTTACCTTGTATTTAAATGATTTTGCTTTGACATTAAATTACACAAAAATCCAACATTTCTGCAGAAATCTTTCTTCAAAATTTCACAAGGTTTGTTTATTCTGTTCTTTGAAAAAGCTCGCGACTTGTTTTCGCAAAGCTAAAATATTTTCTAGTACTTGATTTTGTGACAACCAGCACACTTTAGAATGATATGGAAGATCTACACTAAATGTTTCATCGTCATTTTTACTTTCTCCATACGTAGTATAGGGGAAAGTATTGTATTCATGAAAAAATCGACCTCGAGATTTCAACGGAAATACACGTTTTGAAGTCTCCTGAACACGATTTGACCATTTTCTCGATGATGTCTGTGTGTGTGTGCTTGTGTGTTTGTGATAGCTTTTATTTGGGTGCTCTAACTCAAAAACTATTAAACAGGTCAATGCGAAATTTTATATTTAACATTTTTATAAAAGTCAGAAGAACTGATTAGTTTTTGGTAAAAATCGGCCAACCGGAAGTGGGTGTTTACTCTTGTCACTTATCCGTTATTTTGAAATATGTATTTGCTTTAATATTTCATAAATATAAAAATGTATTGGAATAAAACTTGTAGGAAATTTAATTTTCTACAACCTTTGTTTGAAATATTTTTCCATATAATGCATTGTTTAAGAGATATCTATATTTTTAACTGCCACCACCACACCCCCTACCGACGACTATTGTTAACAATTTACGCTTAGTTAGGTCTTAATAACGCTCCTTTCTTTTCTTAATTGTTGGAGCTTTGTGGCTGTATCCAATATCAGAAGGCTATGGTTTCAGTTTATTTCTGTTCTTTGTGAAGTCTAAAATTTTCTCGATTTCTTAAAATATTTATTATTATGTAACCTATTTTGAATTTTTAGAAATATTACAGATATGAAGAAAGTCATGTGGTGGCCACATCAGATTTTGAAGCATGGTGCGAAACTGGCGATGCCGTGAAGCATGTGCTCGAATGTAGTTCACAATACCAATAACTTTGCGCCAAACCTGTTTTAAATGAGATATTACGTAAAGATTCTGTTGTTGCAAAATACATATCTTTTGTTTGTTCTTTCTGTAACTTTCATGCTAAAATCATATACGATTTTGAGTATGTTTAGACAAATATGCAAAAGACCGCACTGAGTATCACAAAAGGCCGCCGGTTCCTCACCCCTGGGTTAGGGGATAGATGGCTCGAAGATACCATCATGACTGATATTTTTCGATACGAATATTTATATACCTATATTTGGTTTTTATTTGTTCTTTTATAATAACAGTGTTTTAGTGTAATAATAAAATTCGTCAATTGAACAAAACCACGAAAAAAATACAAATACCTTAGTACGCGTTAATCTTTTTCGCTAAGCGATAGAAAATGCGGGTTGAGGAGGACAAAGAGAGAAATCGGTGATGGTGGAGGATGATAATTTTCTCGGTATTTGCACGAATTGCGCGTAACGCGGATTCGGAAAGTCTGGTTGCGCAAATGATATCACTTGTTCTTTTGTTTCTCTAATGCCGCTCTGACACATCGAGTATTTGTTCCAGAGTTATAGCTTTCCTTTTCTTCGCTTCACTTGCACTACCAGAACGCGTCATACCCTTGCCGCTCATTGTCATTTAAAGCGATAATGTCGAACAAGCGAGAAAACAAGTGATGCCCGGTAAAGTACATACAATTAATAACAGTCCGCGACGCCATTTGAGATACGTATGCAGGCAGAAAAAAACTGACGCTACACCAAGGCGCGCGACCGTTCCTTCCTACTTTGCGTCCCCTCAACCGCGTTATGTCCAACGCGCACTCGTGTTGCGAAAATAGGGTTCCGTAATACTCCCATCGCGTTATATCCAATTCGCGTAATAAAAACACGCTTTATAGCAGAAATAACTACGTATCTCAAAATCGCTAATATTAGAGACTTTGAGTTTCGATAAAAACATGTATAAGCTCGGACGGACAAACGGCAGTCGGGAGTTTCCTGAAGATGGCGTAAGAGAAAGGCGCCGAAGCGTCGGAAGACATCATTCTCACCAGGCTAGGAACCCGAGAGAAATTCACCGCATCCATTCGCCAGGAAAGCATCAAATCATTCAACAACGTCTAAATGTTAATTTCGTTGCTTTTTATGCGAAAACATGGAAGTGTATATTTTTGTTGCTCGCTCACTCGAAAAATGTTTTTCTTATTTCTAATTAAGAATTTTACCAAATTTATCAGAGTTCACTGTGTCCGTAATGACTGCAGCAAAACATTTTCAGCTTTCATTATGTCATAAGCGGGACTTATATGTCTTAATGCATATCTATGGATAGAAAATGTAATTGATTATCAGTATTTTGTAAATTAAAAATTTTAATGGATAAATCGGGATTTACGTAACGATTGATTTTATTTCCAATCGCAGTTGCGCATCTAATTAAGTGATATAATGCCAATTTTTGGCAAACGCGCTCATTTTTTGGCATCATAAGGCGACAACGGCGATTTCTTGCATTTTTCGGATCAAAGCGTCGGTGCTTTCGTTATATTTTCTCACCTTCTTTTTCCAGATTGCTTTTTCTTATTGAATCGTGACTGCCATTGTCGTTTCAGAAATGCTGCGAAAAGTCTTTTAAAAAAGGAAACGTCGATTCGAGATAGAAGGTAGTTTCAGTCGGTTTCACCGATCGGAAAGTAAAATGATCGTCAAAATGATGTCTACCATTCCTCTTCTGTGGCAACATTCTAATATCCCCTGATGATGTCCTTCCTGTTTCGTTATCCGAATAATTAAAGCAAATGAGAGATAGCGATGTTTTCTTTTCGACTGTAGCACGCGGAAATAGGAAGTGAGAAATTTTTCCTTTCTCCTGACGTGAGATGAGCAGTGCCATCGAAACTATCGCACGCCCCTTTCCACCTCCCCCTTCCCCCTATTTCCCCCTTTCCACCTCTCCCTTCCCACCTACCCCTTCCCCACCTACCCCTTCCCCACCCCCTTGGTCGGTCATCGATCGGTGTGAGGCTCTACCTCTACCACTTTCTTCCTTTCCTCGTTCATGCAGAACGATCCGCAGTTATAACTATAGCTATTTATCAGTCGGTATCATTATGGTAAATGGCTCTATTTCGTTTCTCTTATTTGCGGTTTAAAATGATTTAAGAATTTCTTACGTTTTTTGTTTCTCACATTACTATTGGCAAGGCGTCCTGTGGCATTATAACGTTTTCCCCTCTCTCCAAATCCATTTCTCTATCTCTCTTTCGATCAATTTCTCTCACTCCCTGCAGTTATATCCATCCACTCCGCGCATGGTTCGATGCAAATCGCTTTGTGGGAGGTCTATGGCAAGAGTCTCGAGACACTCGGATTGCCTTTGGAAAACGGACGCATTTATCTGCCACTTGGATCGCTTCGAGGTCCTCTTCCATTCTTGGAGTCCCACTTTTTTCCTCTCTCCATCCCTCCCTCTTCTTTCCTCAATCTTCTCTCTCTTTCTCTCCCTCCATCTTTCTCTCTCTCTCTCGCTCTCTGTATTTTCGACGACTTGAAACCTCCTATCCTTCTTCAGCATCCCCTGCTCCTCTGCCCCCGAAATCCGTCTTCTTTTCACCAACAGTGCATATCCTGTGCTATCTCCCTCTTCCCCTCCCTCCTCTCGCCCCCATTATCTCCATCCTCACTCTCTCCATTTCCACTCTTTCACTACCCCCTCTATATTCCCACTCTCTCTCTCCCCTACCACCCTATTCTCCCCTCTCCTCTCTCACTCCCCTCCCACCTTTCTCCTTCTCACACTCCTCTCCCGTCTTTTCCCCTTCTCTCTTCCAATTTGGCTCTTCGCCTTCCCGTTTCTCTTCCTCTTTCCTTTTCACGTACATTCTCCGAAAAGGTTCAGACTGTCAAATATGTTTGGTTCCAATTCTCGTAATGGCTGCGGGAAGTGTCGCTTTTTGAGGCGTGACGAAAAAGAGATTCCGTGTCTCTCCTTATGCGGCGCCAAAACGATTCCATTTTACGATTCTTCTTCTGTTTTTACGTTCTCCCCTTTAATTTTATTCGCCGCATGATTGTGGGCGATTCCCTTCTCTAAAGAGGCAGTCATTTGGTTTTAGGGATCGGATCAATCGCTTTGGCTGGAGTGACGTTTATGGAAAGGTGTATTTCAATTTCCTTTACTTATAGGGAAGCTGTTTTAACTCTTTAGTGCCATGTAGAAGAGTAGAATGGTTACTTATGTCTTGTAATTTCTTAAACATAATGTATACGGTTATGTGAAGGGGCTTTAAGCTTATTTGTAATTTCATTCTGATATTTTTATCGTTTTTAATGATCTTTTCGCTGTTAGCCTCTGAGAAAATTTTTATATTACTTTTCATTGCGGCAGTGTATACTAAATGACATATAACTCACCATCCATTGTGTTAGGTGTGACAACCTATTTGAGTAAATATTTCAACTAAATCGACGAACTTTTGGATTTCAGTGAAACGTTGTAATTTTATGACCTGCGGGTGATTTTTTTACATCTAAAGTGAACTCTTTTCGAAATTATATTGTTGAATTGTGAACCAACTGAGAAACCTTCTACTAGAAATTGAAATAGGCAAGCGTGTGGTATGTCGGTCGTTGCTCAGTTATCCCGTGCGTACTGGGAATCCTTTGCTCGATAAATTATAAAACAGCTAATAATTTTTCATGATAAAATTTTCTTTTCGTTGTAATTTTGAATAAATTGCGATAGTTTCATTTATTCATTCCCATGGAATTTTAAGGCGTCTTTAAATAATAAAAAACATCATCGGTCTATTTATTTCTCCCTCTTTTTATACATACATTAATCGCTGTAACGTTCTACGCTTTTCGGTGAAATCTAGTATTTAATACTTTTATTTTAAGGTTGGGAGGAAATGACGTTATCTCTTTAAGCTAGGCAAACCACTTTTTTCGAAATAAAGGACTGGATTTTTGCAGGAAATCATAAAATTTTTTGTATAAAATGTTTTGTAATTTCCTCCACGTTCCGCTGTTGTTCGGGAGAGAATCGGCCGTGCTTATGGAGTTATCTAGATCAGGGGCCACCAAACTTTTTGATGAAAAGGCCATATGAAGCTCCATGAACCACTGTGCGAGCCACATACAACCTTTCAAATGACTGATCGGGCCGTGTGAAATTTTCAAAAAGCAAGTTTTGAGAATTTTTCGATTCTGTAATATGGCATTTGCCTATATTAAAAGTATATTGCATCCAAGTACGCGGAAAATATCGTTTAGATATCATAAATGATATTCAATTAAAACTCCTGGTAAATACACATAACTTGAAGAAATATATGGGGTAAGGCGGGCCGGATGAAATCACTGCGCGGGCCGGATGTGGCCCGCGGGCCGTAGTTTGGAGACCCCTTATCTAGATTATTCTGTGATACCATCCATTACACTGTATTGCTGCCCATTTAGTTGATTTCCAGAAGGTACTATATTCCGCCAAAGTCAAAGGACAACGCCATTTATTCGGTCATCGTTTAATTTTGCACAGCTTCATTGGATGCGGCCGGGTTCGTCCGCGTGGCGTTGGGGTCGTTTGCAGTCCCTGAAACAATTGTGTTCATTTAGTCACGTGATCGTGACCTAGAGATAGCCTAACTGGCAACATCTCCTCTCTCGCTTTTCGAGATGACCTTGTCACCATCGCGAGTGGAAGATAATCGTGGTGATTTCCACATCCCCTTTTATACCCTCGCTTCCGGGTCGCCAGAGAATTCTATGGCGGTTCCTCTCTCTTTCTCTCTCTCTCTCCCGTTATCTTTCCTTTATCCTCTCTCATCCACGCCCTCGCTATATCATTTATCGCGCATAAATCGCCCACTCCATCCGATCTCTCCATTTTGAGGTTGGCCCAAATATAAACTGCCCCCGATGGTTATCTATCTTATATATCTTTCCCGTGCCTCTCCATTTTCCCGTTCCTCCATCTGACGATCTGCCCCCCCCCTCTCTCTCCCCTCCGAACTAATTCTGGTTCGATCTGCGAGAACAGTCGTCTCGTCTCCTTCTGCTTCGCTGTCGATTTTCTCCCTCTCTCTGGATTTTCGGGCGATCGCCTCCGCTTGCGACCGAAACCGTTCCATCGACGTCTTTTGCGGAGAGGCGGAAACCGAAACGGCGTCGCCTCCGACGCTCTCTTTCGCCATCTATCGGATGTCTCACGAATTGATTCATGCGGATTTTTCGACTCTACTTCCCCCGTGTCTTTATTTTTCTCGAATCCGTCCATTCGCGATTTATTTTCGGGTAAATTATCCCTACGTGCGACGTCGTTGAGCGTCGCCGTGGGGCCTTATAAATGTCGCATCGCCTTTATGTGCAACGCTTCGATAACTTGTAGTTTTTATATCAGGAAGCCAATCGTTTGAGGAAGAATTTGTCAGTGGTTTAATGCGCCTTGCATGGATTGAGACATTAGTTTCTGTCGATGGAATTTTCTCGTATCTCATGCCAGAAGTTTGCTCTCCCGGCTCGTTTGGGCAGCCAGCGAGTCTCCGAGCACTTCTTCGTGGAGATGAGCGATGAGAATTTCCAATTCATTCGCGTGCCTCGCGCTCGTTTATTCGTTTCGATTTCCACTCGCAACTGTCTTAACGGTGCTGTCGTTTTCGTTCTCACACTTTTCTTCCCAACGTACCGATTTCATTTTCGTCATGTCGCGAAGCGCGTTCGCTGGTTCAGAAACGTTTCAGCGAAGATAATCGATTAAGAGAAGTCTTTCGTCGCCTGTCAATTCGATGTACCCGGCGAACGAGTTGTCTCCAGATCACGTTCGAACTTTTAAAAAATCACCGATGTGGAAACATTTTCGCGTAGTTCATTGGCGAAAATCGCGGCAAGAGTGCTTAAATTACGCGAATGAGTGCTATGCATCGGACCTATAGACACAAACCATAGGAAACCATTTGCACGTGTTTCCTGCTAATGGTTTATGCCACTGGCAAATATTTTATGTGTTCCAAACTATGACGTGGGGCTGTGTTTTTGCCTTCTTTATCTACGTGCAAAAAGATTTTTTTACAGAGCCGCACCTCATCTCAGTTATTTTACGGCGCAGGACGAGTTTAGCTACTCATTGGATATTCAGGCAAAAATATTACTATCAGTATCATATGGGGGTCCAATATTATTTTTTTAGGTAATGGTATTATCGGTATATTCCATTATTCCATCATCCCGACTCATTCCACAACTGATGACAGTAAAATTCATTTAAATTTTTTAAAGGATTACTTTGGCCTTTGTTTTTTCCTCTATTTGGAAGCGCTCAAATTACCCACTTACGCGGTACGATCGTCATTTATTACAGTAATTTCTATCGGAGTGTTTGCTCGACCTTCAGTTTATCCTTTCTTCGGATCGCGAACTCGAGTGAGCTGCGAGCGAGCGAGCGGAAGGATGAGAAGGCGGCGCCAGTGAAGATGACATTGACACCATGAGGCGCTCTCCATCGATATTTTTTTTGTTTCTTCTTCTCCGTGGTTCAGAGCATCTAAAATGGACGACGATTGGAGTTTGACGTATCTTTGTTTGGATTTTAACTCAGATTTGCATTCAAAAGTGAAAATATCGCGTTTAAAATCACCGACTTAAAATAGTTTTCCTTTCTTTAATGCGTGACGTCAATGTTGGAGAAGCATTCATTCTAGAGATTCTGAACTGGAAAGGGTCGCTATTTTCAAAAGGGAACAAATGAAAACAAAAATAATACGAGAGGAGCGTAAACAAATGCCGTACGCGGTTGGTTTTATTTTTCGCCGCCTCTCTTTAGCTGCCTATCTTTAAAAGTCGGGTTTACTATTTTCTAACTCATTATTTTGATTGGATTTCATCGGGAGTTTATTTTCCGTGCTGAAAAATTTGGCTGGTTTCATGCGTAGATAAACTGAGTTCACGGCGATGGCTACGAGATTTAAAATGCTTCTTCCTTATTGCAAGATAAACAGGTTCGTTAATGCAACACATTTGGCCGCGAAGTCTCTTGTAAATGAAAGAAAAATGGTTCTATACGCGTTGCCTATTACGGCAGTGAGAAAAAGTGTTTGCTTTGCGATTTAAACGTAAAAATCGTTTCAGATATTGGTGTGGCAATTTTTCTTCTCCCTGGTTGCTTCGCTTGTCTTTCCGACACGTATAAACGCGGCGAAAGGAATATAGTCCGAGTAATAACGAGGTTCCCTCCGATCCGAGATTCGCCGCGGAGCGCCCCCCCCCCCTCCCCCCACGCAGCGTCCAGGGGCAATTGGATTGCGCACGTGGTATTGATGTATGGTACCCATTGACGAGGCCATTTATCGGCCATGACTCGGAGGAGAGCGGAAGGGAGGAGGAGAGAAGAACAAAAAACGATCGCCTCAATCGGAAAGTTCGCCGCCTCTCTCCTCTCCTCCCTCCCTTGCTCGACCATCTTCCCCTCCATTACTCGGCCACCTCCTCCTCCATCACTCGGCCACCTACCCTTCCCTCCCCCGCGGAAATCGACCCCAGCGACCTCAACGGGAGAGCGAGGAAGTAAGAATAAGAAAAAAAGATGCATCGTGGACGGATGTAGAGAGACCCTTGTCCAACGAACCCTGCGATCAACACACGCCATAAGGTCAATAGCTTATTTTTATCAATTTTCTCCCGAGCACTTCTATTTTTAGGTATTTTACATTCGTGTTCGCTGAACCGATCCGTTTCCTTAATCTCGTTATGCCATTTGTGTCGTATTATAGCGATAAAGAAGTAAGTCGTGGAGCATTTCCACGAGCACGTCCATTTATCGAACGAAATCATTTCGAACGCGTTTCGGTAAAAGGGTGTGCGTGAGTGCACGTTAACAATAGTGCGTTATTTACAGCGGACTTGCGTGGATATGCGTCAGACTGTTTAATGGAGTCACGCAATCTAAACAATCTCATCATACTTGTGATGAGAGCTGAAGATGATGTCAATCTTATACGTTTACCAGGAATCTTGTTCAGAAGAAGTTTATTTATATCAAATTGTTATAAATAGTCGATGAAATCGGCTGGATGTTTCTGTCAAAATATAATTTAATTCTCAGATGATCGTAAATGCATTTTACATTTCCTTCTCACCTCTTATCTTTAATACATAGATCTATTTCATTTTCTAAGTTAAAAAAATGCTGTTCGAGAGATAATTAAGTGTGATCACCAGGATACATATTGTTTACTTATTAAGCGATGAAAACTATAGCGCCGCATTTCCTCCGAGATACCATCAACCCCTTCGTTATTCTATTTATTATGTATATTACGAGATCCATCTCGGCCTCTTGCTTAAACTCTTCCTTTTTAGACCTGGGACTTCTGTATATAGACCACAGTGTTTATGGCGATGGGATCGTCGTCTCTTCTAGAGAGCGAGAAAAAAATGGACGCGAGGGTTTTTTGGCGTCGTCTCGCATTCTTCGGAGTGTGACCTAAGAGAGGGGATGTGTTAGATGATGAGGGGAGGAAGTGGAGAGAGGAAAGAGAGAGAGGAAGAGGGGAGACCGGCCGAGAAGCGAAGGGTGAGAGAGAGGTTTTTAAGAGCTTCTGAAAAGGGAGTGTGTTCGAATGCCTGGGGAGAAGGAGTTAGTGTGTTAGGAGAGAGAGAGTGAGATATATAGATAGATAAGCGTCTTTATTCGGACGAAATTTGGGCCATAAGGTCCATTCTTAAATTTAATCCTTCGTCAAAATATCATGAATATTAAAAAAAAAGTATTACAATAAACAGTACAAAAATATACAAAATATAAAAAGACATGTGAAGACACAGTTTGTGGGGAAAACCTAGGTAAAGAGAGGAGAGAGAGTTATGCATAGGTGCAAAAGAGAGCGAGAGAGAGGGAGAGAAGAAGTAAATGAGGTGAAGGGGAGAGAGGAGTGCGAAGGAGTGGAGAGGTGAAGGAGGGATAAAGGAGTGAAAGGATATTGACTGCAATAATAGAGAGAGAGAGAGGAGTGGGAGGAGATTTAGAGATAGGAAGAATGTAGATGCGGAGGGAGATAGAGGGAGAGGGTGGAACGACGCTGGAATACCGAGGGCTAGAGAGGCGTTAAACGGAATGGAAGGCGGGAGTAAGATAGGTGGGAGGGAGTAAGTGGCGAAGAGAAGAGAACGCTTGGCGACAGAAAACATGAAAAATCAGAGCAACGAAGGATGAAACAGAAGGGGAGCGAAAAGAGGAAATCGGAGTCGGAAGAGAACGGAAAATGGGAGAAAGATTAACGCCAGACCATCGATGGGATGTGAGTGGTAAACGAAAATAAAAACGATGATAGGGGTTGGAAAAAGGATAAAGTGGAAGAGGAACAAGGATGGAAGAAATTTCGTAGAGGAAGAGAAAGAATAGAGAAGCGGCGAACGATGACGATGAAACGACAAGATGCGGAGACGCGAGAGGAGAGTAATAAGAACGAAAGAAAAAGTAAACGTTTTTATCGTTGCGTAAATTGGTACAGATTGAGGATAGGATCTTTAGCGATGGGATAGGGGAGGGAGGGACGGATTGCGGAAAGGAGAGGGATAGATTGAGAGATTGAGATTAAACAGTCTCTTCATTTATCTAACCCATTGCAATTACAGATAGGAAGAAAGTAACAAATAATAAAAATAAAATAAAAGATTACATAAAATAAAGTAATACATAAATACAATGTCAAGTTACCATTTTCTGGAAATAAAAAGAGATGGAGATTTGTTTGTGGGGGAAAACTAGGGATAATTAACGTACTATTCCCTAGGAAAAACCCCACTGCAGGAAAACACCCATACAAGAAGGGAGTGTGTGAAAAACCTGCGAACCCTACTGATAGCAATATTTATAGATTGAGAGGATCATGAAAGATAAATACTTAAAATAAAATACACATAAACACAGTAATACATAAAAAATTTAAAAATCGTGAGTACACATTAAGACGTATGTACATGCATATGATATACATACATAATATGCATATAAATATATTTAGAAATTTGGACATTTGTCAGTTTAAGGTAATGAAAGGGAATGGGATAGGAGAGAGGGAGGTGAGAAACGATGGTATCGCCTCGAGTGCGACAGGATGCCGAGGCAGTGGACGGAGGGACGCGGGGCAGATTAGGGAGCCCTGTGCTTCTCGTTATAGACGAGGGGATATGGAGTAGCTCGGTCTCCCATGGCGACCGACAGAGGGTGGGGGAGGAGTGGGCTTCATCTCCCTCTCTTCATCGCACTCACTTTGATGTCCCTCTCGGGTATTTTGTGACATTTTATCCCCATGCGCGGTCCAGGGAGCCCACGGAGAGAGGGTCCCTCGATGGGCCCCTCGAGAGAGGGGTCGATCTGGGTGAGGTCAGAGAGGAAGATATGGGTGGGCCTCGGAAGGGCTGGAGGAAGTGACAAGTGGAGATTAGTGTGTGTGTATGTAAGGGATCCTTGTGACGCGATATATAGCTGTGAAGGGGGTATGAGAGGGTGTGGATGGGAGGGGAGTAGAGGGGTGGCGTGTCCTTGTGCGGTTGGGTCCATCTCCAGGGAAGGACACGGGGCTGTTTTTTTCGTCGGTCAAAGTCTCCATCGTGTTCGTCTTTTCTGGATTCGGGGTTTCGACCCTGAAAAATAACGGATTTGTAAGAAAACGATAAGTTGCCTTGGATGTGATAAGTTCATCTCGTGCGTCATGATTAAAAAAAAGTTTCCGAAGATAAATGAGTTCTTCCCGCAGAGAAAGTTGATGCAAAAAATGCGTACAAAGTAATCGCTATCCTACAATTTAATTTACTCCCTTCTCCAGTTGACGTTTTGGACTTGATTTGTGAGTCATGTTTGATTTATTTTTGGCGGTCTTCGGCCGCAAAAGGAGCGGAACTTTTGGGAACTTGTCTGTTTCTGTCTTCGGCTTCTGTCGGTATCATGACCCTGAAAAAAGTTTCCGTTCTTCGATAAAGTTCATCGGTGATGTCCCCCTTGCTGCGAGATTTATGGAGATCGTCACATAAATATTTATAATCGAGTTTCGCGAGATTAGCGAATCTCTTTCAAAGGAGAGATGAGTGTTGAAGTTTGTAAATTTTGCAAATCGATTGATAGCGTTATTTTATTGTCCTGATGATTCCAAACTCCAAAACTACCGCCAGAATTTTATTTCAGGCTCGATAATCTTCTCCGCGCTCTGATAAACACTTCCAATCGATTCATTATTAAAGTGACAGTACTAAGCGCGTGAAAATCTTTTGTTCTGTCGAGTTGTGAATTTAAGAGAGAATGCTAGAAGAAGATTACATCAATTAATTTAAAGCTTAGACATTTAATAATGGAGAGAATGTTTCCATGGTTCGCATGTATTTGATTTTATTATGAAAATATCAAAATGTGAAGGAATTGTATGTATAGATCAGGGGTTTTTAACCGGGATACTGATACCTCTGGGGTAAGCGTATCCGTGCGGTTACATGCGACGTTTTGAAGGGGCACGCGAAAATACTTAGGATTATAATTTTTCTACTTCAGCTTCCACGTATGATTTCTGAATCAGAGACTAGTTTTAAGATTTTGAATAACGTTATAAAACGTCATAGAGAGGTTTTTACGGACACAGAGAAAATGGGATAGAAAATTATTTCTTCTGTCGCGGTTAATAAATTATGGAAATAACGGTAGGTCTTTTTTCATGCAAGAAGTCGCTCGTTAATTGTATTTAAAATAGAATTGCATTTCGGAGTTTCATTGTATACATTTATGAAGATGGGTAGTTTACTTTCACACAAAAGTTTTGTTCATATTCTTATCATTAAAAAAAACTATATTATGGGGTTACACGACTATTTAAAAAATGCCCAAAGGGGTACATCATCAAAAAAGGCCGAAGATTCCTGCTCTAGATAACGCTTCATTTCACTCTAATATAGATATTAAGTTCAGTAAAATTCGATAGGCAAATAACCCGCATTTCTGGAACAAATACTTGTTCAGCAGAAACAATCTCACGAAGTGGCCTAGGCTATTTATTTTTAAAGAAATTATTTATCATGGTCAGACAGTTGTATTTTATTTGATGAGTCGTAAATCCTGTAACCATAAAATGGTTGAATAAACTATATTATGACCGCAAGCTAAAATGACCTTTTTGCCCAAGGATTTTTTAGGTTGAACTGGGCTCGGTGGACGGGCCTTCGTAGAGGGTTGGTTAGCATATTTGGCACCCAATACAAGGGTCGCGGGTTCGAATTATTTCGAGGGCATGGCCATAGGTGATTTTAATTAAATCTGTAATGTATGTAATTGAGAAAACGTTTGTGTTAAGTAAATTATTATTGCCATAATCACGGGTTGATTCTCAGTGTGACTGTAACTGCGGGATAGAATCCAAGCAAGTAGCTACAGAACTGAGGAAAACTGTTCAGTCGTACAGGAATAACATTAAGTGATTATTATTTTTATTATTATTGCTGTTACGTTTTTTTTATTTTTAGCAGAAGCCAAACGCAGGAGTGGATAACTCCTTTTTTTTAATCTTTAGTTTTTGGCTAGCGAATGTGAGTCGTTTCCCTGAAATGAGCTTTCCATAAACCTTCCAAATTACCCTATCAAGTTGGTACGTGGTCACGATGTTTTCTCATTCGGGAACTGGTCGACCAATTGTTTGAACTCGGCAGACCGTTATATCATTACTCCTCTTAAGCGACGGCACACGCTTGCTGCGTAAACACCCGCGTTTCCGTATGTGATCATGGGTCAATTGGCTGTGGAAGTTTGTTTTGCGAGAGAGAGAGAGAGAGAATTGGAGGAGAGGGGGAGCCGTCATCGCCTCCCCTTCGCCCCCTCCAAGATGGTCCTTCCCATCCTGTGCACCTTGAGACACCGTCCGGTTCCATCGGAGCGCTGCTGAGGGCGGAGGTTCTCGGAAGGACGGATTCGACCTCCGGTGGGCGACGCAGACGGATGGGTCGCTGTGACGGGGTTCGGTGATAAAGAAAGAATTTCCTGCGAACCGATCCTCTATTTGCGTACGATCAGCTCGTCTATTTTTTACTTTATTTTAAAATCTAAGTAAAAAACTGCAAGGTCAACTGCTCCCGGTTTCACTTCTTTCCTTAACTCGGCCGAAGTTCCTCCGTCGTAACAAATAAGATTCCGAGGCGTTTTAACGCAGCTAGGATCTCAAAAATTAGCTATACTGTCGTTTGATGTCATTTTCTCGTAGATGGTTCGTTATTACTTATCGGAAGCGCCTCTCCTGTAGCAGTTTGACATCCGCAAGTTTTGATTTTACCTGCACGCGTATTTAAAATTTGGAAATATTTGCAATTGTTGCGAGGGGTACACTCCAAAATTATTTACTTAGCTCATTTTAGTTTCGTATTTCTTTGATTCACGCTCGCATTTTATAATCTTCTTCTTTCTAACTTTTGTTTCTTTCACAGATTTTATAAGAAATTGTGTCCTAAAAAAATATAAAAAGTTTCGGAATAATAATCGACTTATATGAGAGTACTTTTTAAATATACCATGACGCTTGAATGATTCGCCTCAGTTTGTAAGCTTCGAGTATTCAGAAAGCGTTCCATTATTCAGAACTGGTTCTTGTTCAAAGCGTGGGAAAAGTATTCAGATTACTCGAAGTTTTGGAGCGTAAGCATTATTCTCGGGAATATCCAGCCTTTGAACCGAAACAGGATCAATGGATGCGTTTCGTGTATCCGCTGCGCAACAAATCTTCGGACGAGGAAATGAGGTCATTTCCGTTAAAAATCTAGTGTTCGAATCTTCCGTTCGCAGTAATTCAAGAGCCAGAGATTGAGAGAGAGAGGGCGAGTTATAGGGGGACAAATATCAAATCCTCGAGGGAAAATATTCTTGGAGGACTCATCCGAATTCGAGTAGAGTTTCTACGCTACGCCTTTCTCTCTGTCTCTCCTTGTGTGAGAGAACGAGAGAGATAGCGAATGGATGAAAGGAGTGGAATTGAGTGTATGTGAAAGGGTTTGTTTGGCTCTCTTCCGAATCACCGTCGCTTCGCCAAGAGGGTGCCGAAGACAGCGTCGAGAAAGGAGATCCGACGACGGTGCTGCTATCTGTCGGAGGGTCTCAAGCGTCGGTGGCTTGGGGGCGTCGAGACACTTCATATCGTGAGAGGCTGGGAGTAACAGTTTGAGAGTCGTTGGGTTTTCTTTTCCATCATCATGTTTTCCCCGCGGACCACTTTCGCGAATTCTTCGAGGAGTGGTGTATCATTTCGAATTTCAATTACGGTAAACGAAATTAAAGGAAAGTTTGTATTAACTTTGGCTTTGTAAGGTTTCTCTCGTTTTTTTTCAACATTTTTCTCTACATTTTATGATGCCTCTACATTAAGATGACCAACTTTTTAGGGAGCTAAGGAGGGTCATTTTAAAATATTTTTAAGGAGGGACATATTAATATAGTGGCGTGTTTATGGCGCATTTATTGATTGATCTGCCTTATACAGATAGATGTCAGATAACTTGGAGAGACAAAAGAGTGTGTGCCGAGGCGATTTTTAAGGTCAAAATAATGATTTTTCAAAAATCGGAACAAAATTTGGGACATTTAACAAAGCAGGATGAGTGCTGAAAAGGAGGGACTGTCCCTCCAAATTTGGGACGGTCGATTACCCTACTCCACATGTTTACTTTGTTTTTGAAGAAGATGCAAAACAAAGAATGAGCTTTTAACCACACATTTTTGTTTAGCTTTTACTGCATTGTAGAATAACTAAGCAAGGCTCGAAGATATTCTGTAAGGATTCTACACAGTTATATTTATTTATACATTATTTTATACAATTTTATTATTATTTTCATTATAAATATTGTTTTCGGTAAACTCGATGGCGCAATCGAGATCGAACGCTCTCTTAAACCTGAAAATTACGAGCGGATACGTCAATTCCCAGCGTAGGATTCGAAAGCCTTCCCGTCTTACAAAATAGGCTCGTTAACCAAGCGGCTCAACGATCCATTGAGAAAACAACGAAGACATAACCTTATCGTGGCATAAAACAACATTTTTATTTTATGGCACCGTGAGAATGAGCTTAATAGTTTCTTCCGTCCACGCGGTGTGGGACAAGAGGGATACAGAGAACGACCTCTGTGGATTTGAAGGTTATGGCGGAGGAGGTTTTCCAAAAGAATGAAGGGATCGGCTGGGACATGTGTGGGCAAATATGGCTCCGCCGCCGAGAAAACGGAGAGACAGTGCCACTGTCGCGATTCTGGAAGAAGAGGAATGCGTGATCTTCATTACAAACGGGAAGAGAGATTCGGTAATTTCGCCAAAAAAGTATCCGCGCGTCGTCGAATGCTTGGCCGAATGCCTCAGGAGAGAGAGAGAGAGAGACTCGGTGAGTCGGTCTTTCGATTACTCGTAGAATGTTAATCTTACTATATGTTTAGTTTAATTTCTGTCTCGAATTTCCTCTAGCTTCGTTTCCCATTGTTTTATTGGTTCGATTTATAAAGGTGCACCCGTAGAATAGTTTAGTTTTTGAAATGCCCGCGCTCGTAGTGGAGTCCGAACTACGGTCCGTTGTGAAAATCCGTAGCATTATAAGAATTTCATCTGGTAAAATAGCAATTTAGCCTCTGTGTCCCTTTTTTCGCGCCTATGCAGTTGGAATATGATAACTTGTACTTTAAGCCAAGATAACTGTAATTCGAGCTACAAGAATTTTAAATTTAAGAAATAGAATTTTTTTCGAGCAATTAAAATTCACGTTATAAAATTTTGTCTGTTTATATCGAAGTTTGTCTCGATTGCGGTTGCAGATGTTTCCTGATCTTTTCAAACATTCGGACGCAAAATCCCCGCTTTTTCTGCAAATAATGACTCCATTGTCTCAGTTCAGAGATAGTCTCTCTCAAGAACGAATATAAGATGTGCCGAAGATTTCATAACCGAGAGGGAAGGAGGGGAGCGCAGCCTCCGACAAAACCAAGGCGATTTCTAATCGTCACGATATCTTATAGATAAAGTAATATGCTAATTTGCAGCGAATCTGTTTATCACGGTAAATGATTTAATTAATTTCAAACGGTTTAATTATAGTTGAATCATGTTTAAAACGCATTTTCCTCCATTAAACGATCGAATAGTTAATTCTAGAAGTATCTCACAGCCTCTAAAATGATCGTGAACGTTTTGTAAAAAACAGCGAAGAAGTAATCTATTTTTGATAATCTTTTCAAACAGTTAAAGTCATCTCTTTATTACAGTTATATCCGGCGTTCTATATTACGGTGGATTTTTGATCCAGGCGAAACTATAGTTCTGCTCGAGTAAGAGTCCATGGTGTGTGAATTGTAGCTCGTTGTTTCCGTCTGTGTGTGCATCCGGACGTTACACCGCGAAGGTAATATATAAGTAGTAATTGCGTCTTTTAAGTGTTACATACATTTTTCCTGATCTCCAATACATTCTCCTGCGTTTTAGTTGAAGAGCAATGAAACACAAATTGATAAATTCGCTCGTTAAAACGTGAAAGTTTTTATAGGGGTGCCTTTTTAAATACACGATTCCACCAAAACGGTCGCCGCATTTGCGAGACATCCTTGAGAAGTTTTTATTCGTTCCGGGCTATAGCTGTTTAAAATATCGATCTTTATTTTAGTTGTCGCTTTTTAAAAATATAATCCAGTAAGAGAAACCGTTCCGTGACAAAAGGATTTGAGATTTTTAATATTTACTTCGCTTCGTGCCGTAAAATTCTCCGTGGTCATGACAAATAAATGTTCGAATTTAATTTGACGTAAGGGACTAATATTACCTTTTATGTCTGCTGCTATGCGACTTACTTCAAAACGTTACATACAATTAAAGTTCCGAAATATTTTTGTACAAGTGACACATGGTTTAGGAGTAAAGCGGTCCTGCGGGCGAAATCGAAACAAAGTTAGTTTGTTAGTTTCAAAAGCACTTTATTGTCCATTTTAATTTTCTATACATAACCATTACATAAGTTATCATGCAATTTTAATCTTCTATGTTTACGTTGCTTTTTACCCGTAGGTATTATGCGGTTTTCCTTAAGTCTTATCTAGCCTTCATTTATTATTATCTTATATAGTTTCTTTAGGGAAAAATATTTACAGTGAAAAAACCCTATTTTCTCGAAACAAAGAATGTTTTATAATATATTTATATGTCTCACGAATTTCTGAAAATCGACTGATAAGGTACATATATATAAAAGATAATTTATATACTCATTTATTCATTTACGAAATATTAATGAGCCCTGGGCGAAACTCGCGAGTTCGTTGTTTTTTTTATTTGGATAATAGTCGGCATTTTGTAGGTAGATGCGCGTGCGAGGCATCGACCCGAATTCCGAGGCACCCCTTGCTGGAGAAGTGTCCTCCTATCTCTCCCTCTCTCCTCTTTCCCCCATCTCTCGCTCTAGGTTTTTTCTGGAAGGGAAGAGTTGCGTGTGTGTGTGTCTGTTCGTGCCATGTGCTTTGAAGGGTTGCGGCACACACGGAAATAGAACCCTGCCTACTCCCTCTTTTCGTCTGGGGTTGGATAAGGAGCGCTGGAGGAAGGGGCGAAGGGGAAGAGGGAGGAGAGGATGGGGGTGGAGGGAATGGGAGAGAAAGAAGGGGAGGGGAAAGTGGGAAGAAGAGGAAAAGCGTCGTAAAAAAATAACAGCGAGACCGATAAGTTATCATTCTCTTCTTTTTTATTTTATCTTTTCAATTTTCCGACGTTATTCTCTCTCCTGCGATTGGGCGGGCGTTAAGAGATGCGTTTGGCAACGCGATAGCCTCGCAACTCACTCGGAAAGAACATCGTTCGGAAACCTCGGATCCAGCGGAAGCTGCACGAACACATTTACGATTCCAATAAATTCTAGAAAGGTTTTCGGCTTTTTTGTATTTTCCAATTTGTCGATTTCTCGTCGCGATGTAAAGGCGAGACGGAGATCCGATGGCTCCCGTGAAGTTCTAATTCTCGCACACGTCGCGCCTTCGATAAGTTTCGCCTCGGATCTTTTCCCTTTGAAATTGCTTCTCTTGGCATTCGTCGAGTTGAAGAAACGACGGCGAAAATAACTCCCCACTGGAGACTTCCGAGTCGATTCGTAGACTTAAGTTTCCTTGACATTGGAAAGTTTTTCGTTTGGTGAGATTCGTAAGAGGATACTTTAGAAATCTGTTCTTCATATTGTTCATCTCTGTTTTTTAAAGTTTTCAGTGAATGTTTGAATATATATATATATATATATATATATATATATATATATATATATATATATATATATATATATATATAAGCATTAAATGCGTAATGTAAATGTAAATTCGATGGAAGCATAAATATGTATCCTTGAAAGAGGCTGTTCCGAAAAAGAAAAAATTTAAAACTCGAGATGAAATGATAAAACTGTCACTTCCACACAGTTCTGTGTGGAAGTGACAAAGTTCTTTCATTTCATCTCGATGAGTAAATTCCACAAGGTTGAGCCTGAGTTTATCAATGATATTTTAAAACTCGTTTTGAGTATTACGTAAAATTTCAGTTTACGCAATGCTATCTTAATGTTGGCATGGATATTTGATTTGTTTGTGCTTCCGACTGGGAAAAAATGTTCACCCTAGATCTTTCAGAGAGGCTACTTGGATTTTTGTTTTTCATCCTCTATTTTAACCGCGAATTGTTGTCAACTCGACCAAAAAAGTGGCAGTTCTTTTGGTTCAGTTTTTTTCGTAGTGATAAGCTGCTGAAGCGTAAGAGTTTCGGATTTCTACTGATTTGATTTTTCATTTCTCTCTGAGTCGCCGCGATTCACCCGACTTACAAAGGAATTCTTCCGGAAAGAGCCTGACCAATCGGAAAATCCATTTAGCGCTCCCCTTTGAGTTGTTGGACGATGCTCTCATCTCCAACAGGATTAGATTATATTGTGACGTACGTTGCTGGTTTCTAACGGTTTTTTTAGTTTGGTTTTCATATTACCGTATTGTCCCGAATATAACGCGATGTTTTTTTCCAAAAAATTAAATTTTAAAAGTAGCCCCCGCGTTATATATATGCTTTTAAAAGATCGTAAAATCGTGTTTTGAAAGATCACCGTACATTCCGCATGTCTGTTTACGAGATACAAGATACTTGTTACACTGTAGTCACATTAAGCGTACGTTACATTGCCTTAGCGGGTTTTAGCTATTCGTTATTTTAACAATGGGTGACAAAAAGGGTGTTGATCATGTTGAGAAAAAAAGGTTCTTCCAAATCCCAGGTTAATCCGCCATAGCACGCGCCGGCGGTGAATCCCCGCCCGTTTGAAATAATTTGTATATCTAAGCGTTCTGCCACGATGTGGTGTTTATACGCTGTTTACTTTCCTGTTTGCCGCTTTAAACTAGTTCAGCTGGTGGCCAAAGAAAACGAACATGCCTTTTCTTTCAATATTGGTCCATTCCCCACCGTGCGTGCTCTCAGGTAAGTATAGTCTATATTTTGGTCTCCTTTATTTATTCTTTATTTTCTTAACAATATTATAGATTTTTTTTAGAAGATATATTGCATTTTTCACCATGAACGAAGCCGAACGTCTGCGTATATTAGAAATATTTTAGTGTGTCACTGATGAAGAAAATGCAGATATGGGCGATATTGATGATGATATTCCAGAGGGCATTTCTACTCAATCGGAACACGACTCTGCACCAAAGGAAAGCGAAGATGATTACGAACATCCATCTACAGGCTCGTCTTTTACTGGAAAAGTTGGAGTGACAGAATGGGCAGTAAGGCCCCCGAAAAGTCTCGGGTTGAAAAGTGCAACTTAGTTAGATCTTCCGGGACCAGTGGGAAATGCTCGTGGGGTTACAGACATTTTAGGTACCTGGCAATTATATTTTCCCGATTCTCTCCTAGAGGAAATTGTGCATTACACAAATATAAAAATACGAAATCCAAAGTAATTTTCAACGTGAACATGATGCTAGGGAAACCGACCTTTTCTTGTATGTACTTTCTAATGTTACGTTACTAAATAATTTTATCTTTACTGTCTTCAATTTGTCTTTATTATATATTTATAATTTTTTCAATGTGAAAAGGTCAATAAAAATGTTATTTATGCTTTAAATTAAAAAAAACTATAGTATTGCAATCATCGGTCTTTTACCCGCCCCGCGTGTCATAGTGTAACAAAGGAAGCGCGTGCTATTAACAGAAGAATCCGACGAAGTTATCACATGAATCTTAAATTAGTCGTAGCTAAATCCGTGTTACTAAAATCCACCGGAAATGAGAAATCAAGGATAACTGTTATGCTTGCAGTCACGGCCGACGGGCGAAAACTGACTCCCTACGTAATTTTAAATCGTAAAAGGAAAAGTTACCGCCAAGTGTAATCTTTCACGCGCAGGAGAAGGGGTGGATGAACGAGGAACTTGTTTTAGATTAACTGAAGGTTGTTTGGGGTCGCGTTATATTCGAGGTTTAGTTTTTCCTTGAAAAACTTTCCAAAAATCTTAGAGTCGCGTTATATTCGAGGTCGCTTTATATTCGGGACAATACGTTATTTAGACTTATATCTTGGTTATTTTATTTGCGACTAAAATGGTCATATGCTTTTTCTGTATCATCATATCAGAACCATGCTCTGTTTTCAGAAGTGCACTTCTAAAAATTTAGCTCAATATATTTTTATGTTTCATTTCACGCCTACCAGTGTATGTACCCCAACTTTGCGGAAAAGTTGTCAAATGACGTTTTCATTATTTTCACTAGGAGTGATCAAGTTTTGATATTTATTGTATGAAATTATTGCCACATTTGCATTTCTAAATTAAATTTTGAAACATTTGGCTTCAAATCAAATTCCTCCGTGATGTCGTGACCATAAAACGTCCAAAATTATCCGTTATATTAGTATTATTTTCTGCGGCCGAAACGTTTTCGTAGCACGATATTATATTGTCTAAAAAGATCTCGGTCACCTTCTCCGACAGTTCTCCTTGTATGGGCTCTAGGAACAGTTGGCCAGCGGGTTCATAAATTACGTGGCCTCATTAAGACGTCATAGTTATGTAAATTCATCCTATAATCGTATCATAAATCTTTGAAATAATTTGTTCTTTGTGGCAATAATTGTTTTGAGTTACGAGTGTATTATTTTCTTTCTAAAGCTCTGTTTCAATCTCGTTGGTCGCGGTGTGGCGGCGGCGCGACGCCAGATGCATTCTGGGGTCTGCCTCTGTCGCTCCTCAATACGTCTTCGATAATCGCTCCCTTTATTCATGTCGTTACGCGAGTCGCTTAACTCATACCCGTATGAATTTATGGACCATCCCGATCGCCACATTTATCTGTTATTTCACTTATAAATTTCACGTGTGTCCCATATTCACCTAATTCGACGCGGGTGCAGTTTATCTGACGCATCGGCGGCTTCCAGGGGTGCCCTCTTGCTGCCTCTCTCTCTCTATAATTAAAAATAACGAGATTTTTTTATTATCGGTTACCGTTACTCATTAGCGTCCAACTTTTCGTATCGGTCGCACGCTCGATTTAGATTAACACCCCCGTCCGAACGTCGTTAAAGAGCGAGCGCTGTCATTATCGGGCGTTTACCTGGATGCGGAGATGCACGTGGAATGTATTTTATTTGACGTTAAAGAGAGGTGGGAGTGGGGATGCGGGAAGTGGGTAGGGGCTCCGCCTAACCACGTACTCAATGACAGCACCGTTAATCAACTCCCACTCCAACTCTCCCTCATCTCTCGTCTACGCCCACGCCTCACAAAATCCCTCGCATCTGCCCCACCTTTATTTACCTACCTAGGGCGCTGTACATCCCTCCTCCTCAATCAACTAGAAATCTTTACTACCCCTCCCCCCTCCTTTCCCCGCCCCTTTTCCGCTTTCCCATCACTTTTCCTCCGCCCACCGAATTCAACTCGCCCTCCAGTCCCAATTTCTCGCCGCCAGCCTAATTTTTCACCCTCAACAATTTCACCCATATCGCGCCCATTTCCGTGTCCGCTCGAGTGCCTCGGGGCGCATGCGTGTCGCGTCCTGTCGAAGAGCACATTGTCGCATACAGCTGTCACGATAATGAGGGGGTGAAAGAAGGAAGGGAGGGAGGAAAATACAGGGTAGCGGAGAGAGGCAGGATGAGAAGTTAGGAGGGACGATTCGTACCGTAACCTTTAATCCATAGGCGAAATTGCTGATACGTACTTAGATCGTGAAATGGCATTGTCGGGCATCTTATATGTGAGAGCCTTTACGGTGAATTGCATGCTTGGGACTTGTATTTTTATTTCGGAAGCGCTTTTCACGGAGAATGTCTTTGGGCGGTTATTTTTAAGGTCTCCGACCTTGTCGTCGTACAGCTGACATAGCATGATTGATACGCTTTTTAAAGTTTAGGGGATGCTGGAGACTGTGGAGTCCTTAGGTTTATTTTTTTGAGTCACGGTTTATTAGGCCCTCACTCTCATCTGTATCTCTAATTGTTTCCTCCTCCGGAGGTTATAGAATTTCTCGAAGGCCATCTCCATCGGCTCCAGAACGCTCTTCTTGGCTTCCTGAACCACTGTGTTATGCCCTTATGGTTGTGCCCGTATTGACGGTGCCAGCTTGATATTTCAGTTCATATTCATGTTTTGGAGGTTTACTCCAAATAAAACTACGACGATCTCATCCGTTTTGGCTTATGCATAATGTATTGGGATGGAAATTCGGTAAAGACATAAGAAGGAAGAGGTATGTTGGGCAATTCATTTAAATGCGAGAGATCACGGAAGATGAACGATCGTTTTTTGACAATTGCCGTTGTATGTTTTTTTCTCGAGTGAAATACCGAAATTACTCAAATTAATGTTAATTTGCCAATAATTCCATTTATACGATAGATTAATTTGCTCGAAGTGATATTTAAGCGTTGATATTAAATATTCGCCGATTGGATGACTACGTCTTGCAGTGTTAATGTCTTTGCTTGTGATGAACCTATGATTATTTTTTCATTACAAACTTGAAAATAGTTCTTTATTAATGGACATAAGGAGAAGTATGTTACGCTTCCATTTGTCGTGGAAGACATTTTCCACGCATAATTTAGCTTATTGCAGATTTTTTAATTTCTTCGAGTTTATTTCCGTCGAGATTCAGAGGATATTTTAGTCGTGTAAATAAATGTTTTCTGTAAATGTGTTGTCTTATAGTCTGGCTTAAACGTCAAGTTGTGCGGCGCAAATTCTGTGCCGCATCTTCTGGCTAAACGGTACGGATAAACGAGCCGGATTAATTTAATTTCTTCCGGCGCTTTTATCGAAATGAATTGTAAACACGGAGCGAACTGTGCGCCTTCTGCCGCTCGCTCTCTCGCTCACTCACTTCCCTCTTTCTATCCGTAAACATCCTCCGCAGCCGTCTTCGCCTCGCGCGTGTCCGGCCCCCCAGGTGAGATACTGACACATCGGCCGCCCCCTCCCTCTTCCCCCCTCCCTCTTCCCCCCTCCGTACCTCTCTTCTCCCCCTCCGTACCTCTTCTCTCCCCCTCCGTACCTCTTCCCTCCCTCATCAACGTCTCTTCTGGAGAGTGTCAGAACACAGCTCTTCACCTCCCCTTACGTCCCTCGACCCTCACCCCCCCTATCCCTCTATCTCGCGTCCCTTCCACCCCATCTCCTCATCCTCGTTTTTTATCTCCTCCCTAGCCGTTTCCGCTCCCTTGCGTCATTCCACCCTCTCTCTCTCTCTCTCTCCATCCATCCCTCTCTCCACTCTCTTCCCCCAAACGCTCACTTCCGCCTGACCCTGCCTCTTTCTCTATTCATTGCCCTCCCCTCCATGGTTTCCGAGTCCCTCCCACACCTCATCACCTCTTGACACTCCCTTCTCATTCCCTCCCTCTCCTCATTATCTCCCTCCCTTCTCATTATTTCCCTCCCTCCTTTCTCATTCTCCCAGACTTATCATTCTCTCTCTCTCTCCCTCCTCATGCCCCCCCTTCTTTCTCATTCTATCCCTCCCTCCTTTCTCATTCTCTCCTTGACTTCTCGTTCTCTCCCTCCCTACTTTCTCATTCTCTCATTCCTTTCTCATTCTCTCTCTCTCTCCCTCCGTCCCTTCTCTTTCTCTCCCTCTCTTCTAATTCTCTCTCTCCCTTCTCATTCTCTCCCTCCCTCCCTTCTCATACTCTCACTCCCTTCCTTCTCTTTCTCTCCCTCTTCTCATTCTCTCCCTCTTCTCATTCGTTCACTCTTCTTCTCATTCGCTCCCTCTTCTCATTCTCTCCCTCTTCTCATTCTCTCCCTCTTCTCATTCTCTCCCTCTTCTCATTCTCTCCCTCTTCTCATTCTCTCCCTTTTCTCATTCTCTCCCTCTTCTCATTCTCTCCCTCCCTCCCTTCTCATACTCTCACTCCCTTCCTTCTCTTTCTCTCCCTCTTCTCATTCTCTCCCTCTTCTCATTCTCTCCCTCTTCTCATTCTCTCCCTTTTCTCATTCTCTCCCTCCCTTCTCATTATCGCCCTTCTCATTATCTCCCTTCCTCTCTTCTCATTCCCTCCCTTTCTTCCTGTTCTCACCCTCCCTTCTTATATTCTCTCTCCCTTCTCATTCTCTCCCCCCTATACTTCCCACTCACTAACTTCCATCCTCCTCCTCCCTCACTCTACCCCGTTCTTCTCCCCGTGTTTTTGTCTCTCTCCCCCGTTTCTTGCGTCCTCTCCCCTCCCCATTTCCATGTGACGCTCTTACGTCTTCTCTTCGCATCCCTTTCTCTCCAGTCGCTCACTACCTCTTATCCTGCCCTCGTGAAAACCGCCTCTCTTCTCTTGGCCCATCCTGTTCTCATCACTTCCCTAACCCCTTCTCTCTCTCTCTCCCTCTCATAACTCCCCCCTCCTATCTCTCTCTCCTCCCTCACATGCAACCCTTTCTCTCCCTCTCTCGCCCACGCCTTTCACGTTTTTGCTTCTTCCATTCTGTCCATGCGTCTCGTCCCATCCTGTTCTGTGTCTTCAACAGATTGTTTCTATTTGTGATGATCGTCGTACATTCTTCGCATCGTGCCACATACTATTTGAGCTAGTTCTCCATTTTAAAGAAACACGTGCTTTTTTGTCATATATATATATATATATATATGTGTGTGTGTGTGTGTGTGTGTGTGTATGTATGTATGTATGTATGTATATCGTATCTCATGTTGATTTATCGAATACCTCGTGTGTTAGACGTGCCTCGACATTTAAATGGCATTTTTAATGTAATTTGGCTATGTGATTATGGACACGAGCTTGCGTTATCCTTTTTACGCTTTCTTTTTTCCTTTCACACAATGTATTTTCAAGTATTATTTCGTGCCATCACTATGACCTTTCATTTTATCAGGCTTCCTTTATTTTTATCTTTTATAATGAACAAATTAAACTCTGCCAGGATATTTTTCGAATTCCATTCTTATCGCCCCCTCGTATTTATCTCTTCTCCTGTGCATCGATATTTACCAGCATCTCTTCTTCCTTATCTCCGTCCTTTCCTTTGTATACCATCCTCCCTTATCTATATATCCTCATCCTCTTCTCTCCCCGCCTCTCTCTTTCTCCATGTTCTCCTCCGTCCGTATCTATCCGTATTTTGATGCAATGGATCCGGCTTCGAATTCCCGCAATTGACGTTCTGGTGACCCCCACTCCGAATTCTATTTGGCCACACAGGATGAGAGCGTGTAGCGACGCGTCGGCCCTCTCTCGGAATGCGTGTGAAATCGCGCTCTCTCCCTCTCCGCGTCCGTTTTCGCGATATTAAGTGCGTGTTGAGGCGTCGTGGGACGCACTATGCGCCAAAACGAACCAATACGCGACACGTGCGAACTCTCTCTCTCTCGCTGTCTCCCTCTATACCCAATTCCATACCCACTCGCGACTTTCTCCTGCTTCCTCGTCCCACTTCCTTCTTCTAGTCTCGTTAACACTTCTCTCTCACTTCCTCTCTCGTCCCCAATCCTCTATCCCCCTCCCATTCATTCACTCCTTTTTCTCCGTCCTTCTCTCCAACCCTTTCCCATCACGTCCCTCGAACCCTCTAACTCTTCTCCCTGCCCCTCCTTTCCGACATTCACATCCTCCCGCTTTTCTATTCCTCTCCCCCTTTCCCTCCCATTCACTCCCAGTTTTTATGTCCTTCTCATGCAAATGAATGATTGAACTTCCTTTTCTTCACGCCATCCCTCAATTTCCCCCCTCTCTCCCTGCCTTCCTCTCTCCCTCCCTTCCCCTCTCCCTCCCTTCCCCTCTCCCTCCCTTCCCCTCTCCCTCCCTTCCCCTCTCTCCCCCTTCCCCTTTCCCTCCCTTCCCCTTTCCCTCCCTTCCCCTCTCCCTCCCTTCCCCTCTCTCCCCCTTCCCCTTTCCCTCCCTTCCCCTCTCTCCCCCTTCCCCTCTCTCCCCCTTCCCCTCTCTCCCCTCCCTTTTACCCTCCCTCTCTCCCCTCCCTCTCTCCCCTCCCTCTCTCCTCTCCCTCCCTCTCTCCTCTCCCTCCCTCTCTCTCTCCCCTCCCCCCCTCTCCCCTCCATCCCTCTTTCCCCTCCATCCCTCTCTCCCCTCCATTCCTCTTCCCCTCCCTTCCTCTCTTCCCCTCTCCCCACTCGTAGAAAGACCCTCTCCTTTTATTTTCAAAGCGCTATATAGATGCTGTGTGTGCGTCCGCTCTCCTATCTTCTCGGATTATTTTTTTTTTGTTTTCGAGTGTTCCACTAGCGCCCCCGCGCGCTCTCTCATCGTTCTTTTTTCGAGGCAATCAATGAACGCCGCTCGCCGGCTTTAGCTCGCCGTGCTTGCGAGCGCTCTCGCGTGGGCAGAGGAGGAGCTCCATTATTCAATTCCTCATCTTTCTATTCTTTGCTTTATTCTCCTTTCTTCCGAATTTCTTTCATACTTCTTAGCTCCTCCACCATTCGTCTCTTTCATTATATGCGGCGGGAGTATCTGTAATATTTTCTGTGATGGAGTCTTTCATCTCTATCGCTACCTCCTCTCCTTCCCCACATTCTCTTCTCTTTCCTCTCTTACCACATCTAATTTCCGTGATTTTTCTCACTTGCATCCACCATTTGAGTTTCTCTATTTCCTTACCTTTTCCCTCTAACTACCCCTTTCAACCCCTCCCTCTCTATCTTCTTTATCTCCCTACTCTCTTCCATCCCCCTATCTCTCTTCTCCTCCTCCACCCCTATCCCTCTTCCCTTAATCTTTTTCCCTACTTCATTTCCCTCCCTCTCTCCCTACCTCTTTCTCTCCTGCCCCTCATTCCTCCTCTCCCTCATCCTTCTCTCCCTCATCCTTCTCTCCCTCATCCTTCTCTCCCTCATCCTTCTCTCCCTCCTCCTTCTTTCCCTCATCCTTCTCTCCCTCATCCTTCTCTCCATCATCCTTCTCTCCCTCCTCCTCTCCCTCATCCTTCTCTCCCCCATCCTTCTCTCCATTTCTCCCGTCCTCCCTCTTCCTTTCCTTTTCCTCTCCTTTTCCTCTCCTCTTCCTCTCCTCCTCTTCCTCTCCTCCTCTTCTTCTCCTCCTCTTCCTCTCCACTTCCTCTCCTCTTTCTCTCCTCCCCTTCCTCTCCTCTTCCTCTCCTCTTCCTCTCCTCTTCCTCTCCTCTTCCTCTCCTCTTCCTCTCCTCTTCCTCTCCTCTTCCTCTCCTCTTCCTCTCCTCTTCCTCTCCTCTTCCTCTCCTCTTCCTCTCCTCTTCCTCTCCTCTTCCTCTCCTCTTCCTCTCCTCTTCCTCTCCTCTTCCACTCCTCTTCCTCTCCTCTTCCTCTCCTCTTCCTCTCCTCTTCCTCTCCTCTTCCTCTCCTCCCTCTTCTCCTCCCTCTCCTCTTCCTCTCCTCCTCCCTCTCCTCTTCCTCTCCTCCTCCCTCTCCTCCCTCTTCTCCTCCCTCTCCTCTTCCTCTCCTCCTCCCTCTCCTCCTCCCTCTTCCTCTCCTCCTCTACCTTCCTCACCTCCTCCCTCTTCCTCTCCTCCCCCTCTCTTCCTCTCCTCCCCCTCTCTTCCTCTTCTCCACCTCTCTTCCCTCTTCCACTCCCTCTATCCCCTCCCTCCTTACCCATCTTTCCCATCCCCTCTATATTTTTTCCCGTCCTCACCTCCTATCTCTCTTTTTCTCTCTCCCCTCCTCCCACTTCCTCTCTCTTCTCCCACTTCCTCTCTCCCCTTTTACTCCTCTCATTTGAGTGGGAGTTTTGTTTGGTTCCCGCGCTTGCCTTCGAGTTCTTTTTTTATTTCTTTGATGTGATGATGTTGGGTGGACCACCCGTTTTGGAATGCGGTGAGAAAGAGCGCTGCCTGTCCTTTCGGTCTCATCCGATCCTCTTCCGACTTACTTTTTTAATTTACTTTTTCCCCGTCAATAGTTTGCAGAAGTCCTTTTGGCCTCTTTCCAGTGATTATTAAGTGTGGCTTGCCTATTGCGGTTAACCTCTTCCTTGCGACTGCTTACACTGTCTTCCGTCCCAAGCATTCGTTGTAAACTGAATAACCTCTGTGAAGTTGTGGGAGTTTCTCCAGTCCTAATAACAACAGCGGAACCATAGTACCGCAGAATCCGCGACTGCCGGGAAACGATAGATTTAGGGATCTGAATGTCCACCTATATCTATATATTTTCATTATATTAAACAACGGATTATGAAGGGACCCAAAAATTATTATCGCTGGGGGCCGAAAGTTTATAGTTCCACCACTGCCTAATAAGTATTTATTTCGAACTCATTTCCAGGTTATGCTAAAGGAAAAGTGTTTCGCTGCTTGAAAATTGGCAGTTTCATAACGATTTGACTTTTTGACGATTCAATGCGCTCAGTTGGGGATGGGCTTCGTTTTTATTTCGATGTTTAAATATCGATGAGATACGAACTCGTCGTCAAAGTGGTGGGTGGATTCATAAAATCTTTCGAATGCAACGACAATTTAAAAATGATCTTTTTGCATTTTTTGCATTTCCATCATTCCAAAGTTTTAATTCCATTTAATGATACTTGCCTTGGTTTCCACGAATACCCTCGAAAGATGAACGACCGCATAAAGTCGAGCGCATTACCTCTTTTAGCCTCACACTCGGAAAGAGCTAAAAATAGGCCTCCTCAAAATGCGGACCTTTCCTCCGTAGCATACACTCCAAGAGCCAAAGTCACCCATCTTAAGGGTCTATCTCGTTGAGGTGGATTGACTCTAGTTACCCGGGTGACTAATCCCTTTAATTCTCATCTCACGCAGCCCTCCAACTCCTCCCCTCCTGCCCCTCGTATCGCTTTCCTTCTCTCTCTCTCGCAAGGCCTTATATCCTCCATCTTTCGCTGCCACTTTCCTCTTCTGCTTTTACTTACCTCTTCTGCGCCTTCCTCGATTAAATCTTTCCACCCACTGCCTAATACCTCTATAAATAAAGTGTATAAAGAACTTTACCCTCTGAAGAGGGCGCTCAAAAACAGTCGACAATAGTTAGCAACGAGAACTCTACATGGAAAGTAAATTATAACAGTTTGTTTGAGCGTCACGTCAGATGTTTTTCCTAATCCTGCATTTGTCGAGCAGTGCCAATGCCCAACTATTTAGGCTCGAAGCAAGTAGTTTTGGTATTCGCTATGCATATTAATGGGATATTATGATTTTATTTGTTACAAAAATTTTGTACAAATTAAGCCAGACGAATTTTATTTCTTTTTATATTTGTTTTAAGTTATCAGTGGAGTTATAGTATAAATGTTATGTGCCGTTATCGAGGAGCAAATTACGTTTAACATGTTTATTTTTAGACTTTAACAGTGAAATTAATTTTTAACAAATTTAGATGCAGGTAAATATTAAATCAGCTATAGATTGAAAAATTAATATAGTGATACTCTAGATGTTTAAAGTACATATCATGGTGTATCATTCCAGGATTTATGAATCATATCAATATCAAGCACCATTATACATTATGCAAATTCTATGTTACGTCTCTCAAGCAGGTCTAAGAGAGTATATGGAAGTGCCATGAGACATTTATTCCACCTACTACGACAATCTATAATTTATTTTGCCCATTGTTAGCCAATTGATATTACATACATCTAACTAGTTAAAATTGCTTTTTATCTCTTTGTATTATTATACTCTATGTTGCAAGTCTGAATCTCACCGGCGGTCTTTTGGAATATTAAGAATAATTTTTCGTCGTCGTTGTAACTGTTTGTTATTGTACTCACTTCACAAACTTGAATCATTTTTTATAAATTTATTTTGAAAGTTATCTTCTTAAGGGTGTTCTAAATTTGTGAGGAAATTCGCCTTTGTCAGAAAATCCTGGAATGGTTCATTCAGTTATCCATTGTATTTTTTTCAAATCGTTTATTCGTTTGCCAATTCTTTAATCGATAAATAGAGGGATTAACGTCAGAGGATGATAACACGGCACATTACAAGTGATTTAATCTCCGTGGCTAACTTTAGAAGTTATTGCTAGCTTTTGATCTTCACCTATCAACTTCAATGGGTTGCCCTCTCGGCTGTGGTTAACTTGTTTACACCGCTCGGACGCTTAATTCTCTTTCCCTTAACACTCCCGCCTTCAACTTGCTCCTTTATTCTCTCCGCCCCCCCACACCCCCCTCTCCCACTCGCCCCCTCCACTTCCCTCACCCTCTCTCCTTCTTCACCTCCCTTTTCCCCTTCAGTATCGGGCGCCTCCACTTCCACTCTTAAAGGGTTTCCGTGATATTCCTCATCCTCATGTGGCCGCCGTTCTTCATCAATCTCCTCCGAGCGCCTCGCACACACGCACTTCTCCCATCTTTCTCTCTTCCTCACATTTCTTTCTCTCAATTTTTTATTCGAAGAGATGAAGGAGTCAGCCTCCGGCATGAATGGCTTCTTCGCGCCCATCCGAGGGAATGACGTCATCGTAAGAGACCCAGCAGCCCCTGCGATGCGAAGGCCATGTGTGCGTGTGTGTGTGTTCGCCTCTTCCTCCGTTCCCTCGTCATCTTTTTCTCCGTACGTGGTGGCTCTCTCTCTGCTTGAAATTAAAGAGTCATTGAAGGTCTCTTTGATAGAGTCGCCTGTCTTGTTTTTTTTTAGCGGTGAATATCCGATGTGATGTTGGTGATCGATTCGAGCCGCTCCTGTGACCAATGACTGCAATTTACGTACGCTAATACGGTCAGACAGTTGCATGACCAGATGTCGTCCGATTGATTATTTTGTCTCAGCTTTCTTATTCAGGACCTAACTGAGCAGCGGTCTCTCTCTATTCCGAAAATCAGTTTTAGTAGTTTTGTAATTATGCTTCTTGTTAACCAATGTGTACGAACAAAATTTGAAAAACTAAATTTTAGCCATGCAAACACTTGATCTCGTTTTTCAAGTTATTTTTAATCAAAGGGTCGATTTAAATATAATTCTAATCTTATAAGGATCCTACATAACATACGAGACAGTCAATTTATTCAGGTGTCGGAACTGATGCATGCATTATGAATCGTTAGTATTAAAGGTGTCGATAAAGGTGGGAGGCCAGTGTTTCGATGTGCTTGTTTTGGTTATTTATTTCATCTCGCTTTAATTACTAATCGCATTAATGCGTGGAGTCCAGTCCGACTAGCGACTCTCCTCCAATTAGGAATTTCTCATTTGCATCAATCCAAATTGTTACACTGTCGCCGCAGCGTCAAGATATGAATGTTTGCGGTGTAATCATTCCATACATTCAGTCACACACAATTCTTTCTTAGAATTGATTACATGCGTCCCAGAGGATATCTTTAAAATTAGCCGGGGCTGAAATATAATTTTATTACACTGTATACTCCTGTCAATCAAGGTTCGTATTTTAATGTTACTTTGAGGAGGCGGAAGGATCAATTTTGTGTCGCGATCCGGAGGTTAAGAACAACTGTTAAACAGCCAGACCCCGATTTAGCACCTCCGTTTGTCCATCACTGACATTGACACTAAAGCGAGGGTGGCGGTAAATCGAGGTATATGCTCTATGTAATCATAATTTCTGTTCACAACGATTTATGGGCGGTATGCGGGGAGAGGGAGGTGCCACTATATAGGGGGGGGGGGGGCGCTAAATCGGGGGTTGACTGTAGTGGTTAACCCGCATTAATACAACCTTCGATAGACCTGCGTATTGTAATAAAAATGTGTCATGTTTAATCTGATGTTCATGCACAATTTCTACAGTTAAACACTTCAGATCTCCGTTATTAGTTAAGATGATTTCATTGGTTTAACTTCATTGTTTAATTTCATTCGGTAAAACCATTTATCATAACTATTAATTAATATCATTGCTTAATGTAATTCTTTCATTTTGCTTTAATTTCTATATTAATTTGTATTAGCCTCATTTCATGAATTTCTGTGGTTTACTTAAAAATGTACCGATTTATAAATGTGGTTCATGTGCGTCTAAGCTGGACAGGTGGCTACGTCGACCTTTTTTCTAGATAACAATCAGTTTAGCTCGCTCGGATCTCTAATCCTCATACCTGCGTCGGCGAGGGAGGTCGTAATACAGCGGGGTAATACATATGGTCAGGCCGTAGACGGCGGATGGTTGAAGGCGTCGAGTTATGATAAACAATGGAAATGCAACATTTCTTTTTGTTGAATTATAAATCATCAACATATTGGTATTGTCACGCTGACCATGTGCTTCTTTTATTAGGATGTAACCTTATGCTATCCAATTCCAACGTCTCAGCGGTTGAAATGTGCAGCTTTCCAGAATCTGTGTTCCCTAGCCAAGCTTGAACAAATTCCGGTAATTCAAGCAGTTTTATTTTCTCGATACTGGTGTGGTTTGCACCATCTGAACGTTTACGATTTATTATCTGCTCTTTCACGAAGACACGAAAATCCTTCTTTCCGTCCTCATTGTAACAAAGCAGCGCAATGACCCTTTGCTCAATTTTCCCGCATGGCAAACGTCTTCCGCCTTGCGGAAGCAGAGTGTGTTCTCTTGTGTAGCTTATTTTAGAATGCATTTGTCTCATTCAGGGTTAAAATATCGCTTCTTTCATATTCTTCAGCTGCCCTTCTTAACTTCTCCAGGCTCACTACAAACATTACGTCGGAATAAATAATAGAAGTAACAATTTTAATATGTATATTTTTTATTTCCCTCAACTTTAGTTAAAACCTTTACAATCTATCGATTATTTCCTTAGTTAATCAACAAAATGCAATCTGATAAAAATATTCAAATTCCTCGATTCATATTTTAGGTATAGTATTATGTAAAATCAAGAAAACTATTACTTTTATTATCTTTGATATTGACAAAAATTGGCAGTGACGGGATTTAAGCGTGACGAAACTCCATTGCTGGAACTTTTTTGTTCTCCTTCCAGTGATAGAATGTATACATTCATAAACACGCGCACGCACACCTTGATTTCGTTCCGAAATTCATAATCTCGCGTGCTCGAGCACTATTTTCGAATAAATTAATCTCCGTTGTGTAGAGAGGGCGATTAGGATAACGTAATTTGTTAAGGCATCGCCGCTCGACCACTCGCCCTTAGCATCTGCTCGGAACAAAATTCCCAGCGTTAGGGGCGTGTGACATGCTTGAGACAATGGAGCATAATCTGCGTGCGAAGCGATCGTTTGCGGCTGAGGAAAAGTGAGCGGGGTGTCGAGCGCCCCCTCATACAACTCCCCCTTCCTCCTTTCATCTCCCCCCTCCCTTCCTTCTTCCCCTCTCCCTCCCCTCTCCCTCCTTTTTCCCTCCCCCTCTCCCTCCCCCTCTCACTTCCCTCCCTCTCTCCCTCCCCCTCTCCCTCCTCCTCTCTCTCCCATGCCCCTCCCCCTCTCCCTCCCCCACTCCCTCTTCCTTCCCCTCTCCTTCCCCTCTCCCTTCCCCACCTCCTCTCCCTTCCCCTCTCTTTCCTCCCTTCTCTCTTCACCTTTCCTCCTCCCTAAATTGGTTGTCTCCTGCAGCCGTGGTGGCGTGAGAGCTCCACGGGATCGAGAATGGTTTTCCGGAGTGGCGGACGTGTGCCTTCTCTTGTTGTTTTTATTGCACGTTTCGTTTCGCCTTTTCGCGACCTTGCGATCGGTGACGCATAAAATTCTCGGAGCTGACGTCACGATCCTTCTCGTTTTATTGTTTTCACCCTTCCCCCTTCTCTGTCTCCGAGAGCTTTCTGTCTGCTTCAATAACGGGTTGAGGTCCAGGCGATGAGCCCTTCGCCCTAAATGATGATGGCTCCAGCACTATCCCATCGGAAATGCTTTGAGCAGGCGCCACACACACGGCTTTGTTTATCTTTGGCTGCTTTGCTGAATTAACGATCATCGCGTCGCCATCATTCGAAAATCTTCGCTATCTTCGCCTTGATTTTCAAATTTACCGCACGTGTTGAGTGGCACAACAGACGAATTTTTTTGGAATGTTACAAGTGTGATTCTGCTTACATTTTTACTTTATTTTTTTTTCATTACTCCTTTTTATAAGGGAAAACTTCCGAGGTATTTACAAAATAAAACGAGAGGGGAGATTTGCTGGTAATTCAGCTGCTACATTGCGTGTAAAAGTTAAAAATACTAGAACAATAAATTTCTCAATGATTACTATTATTAAAATTGTTGAACTGAAAAAATTTCATTTTTTAAACTTTTATGCATTAGTTTCTTCTTTCGTCCTCTTTTGGAAAAGCGCTGGAAAATGTGGCCTTAATTACGTGTTTGAACATGTCTCTAAAACAGTTGAGCGCCGTCCCTTGTTCGTTATTCTAATAATTACTCATATCCAAACACGGATTTTATGTTTAAGCTTTCACCCTCTGTTCGATTTTTTGGATTTTGAATGAGTCATTGTCTCAATATTTGCTGTCGTCTGCGAACAACATTCGGGATCAGATCTTGGACGCGAACAGAATGATCGGGGAAATTTAAATGTGACCAGACTGAGGCGCCGCAAGTCCAAAATACGTCCGCTGAGGATAAATAAGAAATGAAGACGAACAAGTTCAGAGAAATCGGTTAGTGGCGATTCGCGAATCCTCAGCCGTGGCTGGGATGTGCAAAAATAAACTACGTAGTGGATAACTTCGGCAAGGGAAGTTCTTAAAATACGAGACGAATGCAAGATATGGTCTCTCACGAAAGTTTACCGACTGCGAGTCACCAAATATACATCGAGTCAAACTAGAAGTGCTTTATGGACTAACCAATATTATTTTCCTTTTTATCGGTTTTTATTAAAACAATTATTTTTGGAAAATATTGTAAAAGGTCTGTCTCTCCTCTCCTTTACTGCCGAAATATGTCCCAAGATGCGGCAACATAAATGGCGCTTAAATTATAAAATATATGTTCTTATGAAAACAAACAAACTTTGCTTTTTAGAAACCACATCCTTAAAAAAACAGTTTTATTGTTTATTTTCATCGCATTTTTATAATGGACTAGTGTAATTGCCCGGGCTTTGCCCTGGGTTTAGAGTTTAGAATTTTTCATCCACATATCACTCGGTAATATTTTTATCCAAACTCAAGGTACTGTCATGGTAAGGGACCAATGTTCTCCTTGAATTGGTTTGAACAAATTAATTATAGACTCAAAGTTGATACCCCCCTTCCCCCCAAAAATTCAAAGTTCTGATACCGAGGTGCATATCCTCAACGTATCTTTAGTATGTATACTAAGTTTTAAGTCTCTACATTTCTTGGTTCAACATTGATATTGGTGGAGGATTCATCAAAATCGGTCAATTGGTTGCTGAGATATCTTCAAACAGAATGCTTTTCGTCAAATTCACCCTAGTATAATCGAATATTAATGTATTTACTTAGAAATCAGAAAATTATTTTTTCTTATATTGTGGTAGCTCTGCTTTTTAGATCCGTTCTAAATATGTTCATTTCGTTTTGCCATTCTATACCCCCATTACAAACGAAATTTCTCATTGAAATCGGTTCAGCCAATACCTTCAAAATTCATAGTTACAGAAAAATTCTAACCTTAATATTGTGGAAACACTGTTTAGTCGACCCGGTTGAAATATACTATTTGGGTTATTAATTTATATGAAGATTATATATACCATAATGGGTTAAAATCCATGCGGACAGCTCTCTAGAAATACGAGTAAATGAAATATTATTTTATCTTTAATTGTGGTAACCCTGCTCTTAATCTCCACTTTAAAAATCTTGATTTCATTATGATATTTTGTAAAAATCATATATATAAAATTTAGTTGACATCCGTTGAGTCAATTCCTTTCAAATCCATATTTACTGAAAGAGTTTAATTTGTAATTGTGGCATCCGTTTAGTTTATCCGGTCCAAATATGTTATTATGGTTTTCTATATAGATATATGCGTCAAGGAGGAGGAGAATGCTGAAGATAAAATGGACAGATAGGATGAAAAACGAAGTACTACGAAGAGTAGGAGAGAAGCGAATGATTATGCAGACGATTAGAAAGAGGAAGGCAAACTGGGTTGGACATTACCTGAGGAGAGAGTATGATTAAAGACGTGTTAGAAGGAAAACTAGATGGAAAAAGGGAAAGAGGTAGGAAAAGGTTTCAGTTGATAGACGATTTGAAAGGGGAAGAGCGTTATCAAGATATGAAGAGGACAGCGGAAAATAGGAGTACATGGAGAACCAGGTTTAACTATGAATAATCACTGACCTGTCTACGGACAGACTTCCTATGATGATGATGATATGTACATAATAAATATTATAATTTGGTTAATATTGATGCGGGCAGTTCGACACAAACACTTTTAAAGAAAATTGTTATTACTTTTATTGTGGCAGCCCTGCTTTCTAAATCTATCCTTAAAAATCTTAATTTTGTTTTTATTTCTATGTTGCACAACTCCTTCAAATAAAATTTCGTTGAAATCGGTTCGGCCAATTCCTTCCACATTCATAATTATCGAAAAGTTTCACTTTGCAAGTGTGGCACCCCTACTTAGTTAATCGGGTCAAAGTATGTCATTTTGGTCATGAATTTATGTGAAAATTCCATGTACCAAATTTGGTTGATTTCGGTTTTGCCAATTCCTTCCAAAAGCATAATTACCGAAATGATTTCTTTTGCAATTGTGGCACCCCTGTTCGGTCGATCCGGTCCAAATACGTCATTTGATCATGGATTTATGTGAAGATTCTATGCACCAACTTTGGTTGAAATCGATTCTGCAAATTCCTTCCAAAAGCATAACTACCGAAAAGTTTATTTTACAATTGTGGCACCCCTGCTTGGTCGATCCGGTCAAAATATGTCATTTTGGCCATGTATTTATGTGAAGATTCTATGTATCTACCAAATTTGGTTGAAATTGGTTCAGCCAGATCTTCCCTGATATATACGCACGGGCGGACGGATATCGCCGAAATTTGGACCGACCGTTCCATGAGGACCCCTCGAAATCGTCAAATTTGGATCGGCCATTGCATTACGATCCTTGACCCCGTTGACCGATTTTATCCATTTTATGCTCGAAAATGTGTCTCAACAAAACATTGATATTGGTGGAGAATTCATCAAAATCGGTCAATTGGTTACTGAGATATCTTTAAAAAACCGACATTTGAATCGACAATGGGGACTCTCGATCCCCCGTAGGCCGATTTGAATTATTTTTGCTACTGCAACTTTCAGGATCAACCTAAAGCTGTTGCCAAATTTTGAAGCTCTTACGTTTATTTTTTGAAGAGTTATGACTGCCACAGACACACACACACACAGCTTCTTTTATTATTATAGATTGCCGCATAGTTACGGCATATTCGGTTAACTGTAAAAATGTATCTTTTGCACATTTTTAAACAATTGAGGAAACATGATTTATCTGCGACTTGGCAAGGTAATTCATGATAGTTTTAATTATAAAAATATTTCCTGGTTGATTTTTACCTAGGATTGAATTAATCACTTTTCTCCTATCTGTGCACTTGATAATTAGATTCGTGAAAGAATATTTAATACTGAATCTTGCGGCGTTATTTACTGTAAATTTAACTGCGTCCACTTAATTTAACGAACCCGCGGGATGGTTTCGAGAGTTAATTATCATTTTTTAATTGGCAACAACAAATCTGGCTCGTTTAATCGAAACGGTTTTCAAACGGAACGATGTACTAACGATATATTTGTAATTAAATAGCCGATGGAATGGAAAAGACAATTCCCAAAATTAACCGAAAGCTCGAAAAAGGCTCATTTGAGTGCATTAGATTTAAGTGGGACGTTGTAGTTTATGACTTGCTTCAGAATGAATGTAATGTTTTAAAAGGCTGTGGAATTAAGGAAATGGCGGTGGGGCCATTTGCAATTATTACTTTTAACGATCGTCTTTCTTTATTTTTATACGTGTTATATTTTAACAGAAATTCATTTTATATTTCCAGGTGAGTACCTACGGGTCCCAAGCAATTTGTTTGCTTTATTCAATGGCTTCAAACAGATTCCCCGAGGTAAGCATAACTCTTCCGAAGACGTGTCTGATTTACCTAAATCACATCAGAATTTATCCATATTTCAGTTCGTTTGATATGCGCCGAATTAAACATTCAAACGTCCGCTTTCTTATTCATGGGATTGCCGCAGATTACGTTGTTAACTTTCGCCATTTCACTCAAGGGAGCGATTCCCATCCGCAGCCATAGGCATCCATCCTCTCCTCTTCCAGCCTCCTCTCCCAGCCCTCCACTCTCCGTTTTCAACCTCCCTCTTTTCAGCATAAGTGCCTCTTTCGAGCTTCCCCTTGTGGCGGCGGCGAGGATCTTCTCGCCTCCCTCAGCCGACCGTGTCTTTCCCAACTCCTTGGAGACGCTCACGGCTTCTTACAAGAGGAGGAAGAGGGAGTGAGTGAGAGAGGGAGGGAGAAGGGCGGTGGCGCTCGCCAGGAGGCATTTTTGCAGAGCCGCGATGACACTTGAACTTCCGGTCGTGATGAACGGGAACAGCATAGTAGTCGAAGAGAAGGGTTTTGGGGGGAACGGAGATGAGAAAGCGAGACTGATAGAAGGTCACAGGATTCCCGACTATGCGAATTATTCAAGATTTACTTGCTATATTCCTTAACCTTTTCAAATGTCTCGCGCTCATTTCAACTCGTATTTTTTGTTTTTAAGAAGACAATGATATTATCCACATGATTACTTCAATTGCAAACATTCAAAGAGATAATCTAACAAGGCGAGGCTTCGCGAAATGTAAAAAAATATCTTAAAGCGATCCTTTCTCATAGTCGCATTGCTTTGCGGGTGATGTCGGACACGTGAAGCGTATAAATTTCCTTTTGAGTAGACAGCTGGTTGAGCATTAGCGCCAAGTGTATGGAGCCATATTGCCGTTTAGAGGGGATTGCTCGATCGGCCGTAAAGAGGCGTCATAACCGATTTAAACGTCAAAGCTTCTTCGGATCTCTCTCTAGAACGTATTTGCATCACGTGACCACAGTGGAAAAGGCCCTCGTTTCGTCGTTTACCGCTTCCTTCCAAAAGGGCGGTCTCGCCACGACCAGAGCCACCGCGTGCGTGCCAAATACGGCTGCGTTAGAGGGGAGCACGCATTTTTTTATGCTGGAGAGGGGAGTGCGGAGGGGACAGTCGTTCCCCTCGCCCTCGGCGACGGGGCCGGGTGGGGGACGCGGGGGGTCTCGAGAGGGGCGGAGGGGGCCGTTGCCGGCGGCACCTGCCTCCCCCGGTCCCGGTCACGCGTGTACAGCACGCGCCATTTCGTCTCTCTCTCGACTTGACCCTCTACCCCCTTCGCACGCATTCCTCCCTCGCCCCCTCCCCTCCCCTCTCCTCTCCTCTACCGCGACGTCAATTTGCCCTCCGCCAGAGGGGCAATGGATAAGGGTCGTTGCTCAAGGCTAAGCGAGAGACACCCCACTCCGCCACCCAAACATACCGACTCGACCGATTTTTCCTTTTCATTCTGGGTCTTACTTGAGATCATCTTCGGATCTTCGCCTAATCGATTTTACTTGTGCCGATGAGGTGAACGTTTACTTGTCAACCCGGTGGAAATTGGTATAAGTGACGAAGAAACTTATCCATTGTTAAGAACGCTCTGCTATTCGTTTTTGGAAAGTTTTTGTTTGTTATTTATGTCTTCTCTCATATTGATCGGGACCCCCATCATGGTCTTTACCCTAGAATCGCTCTAGGCAATTTCCAAATTCATTCTAAATGCTGTATTCAAAATGAATGGGGATATATCTTGATAATTTACTTGGCGAGCTTAAAGTTGAAAACAATAATGTTCTAAGTAGACATAGTCTTACTGTGAGATTTTCGGCTTGTAGTATAACTTGAGGTTTATCTTCCAGGAGTTTAAAGTATCCGCTTATTTAAAATAAATTAATTTTTTTATCTTTACTTTCGTACAACTGCTGTATAAGTATCTCAATGCAGCCTTAAAGTGCACGACTGATTTCCGGTTATATCTATATACGAATATCGGAGAAACTAGCTTAAACTTTACCATTGTGTTTTGGATAGAATTTATAAACACTTAGAAAAGTGCGCACGGAGTTTTGTATCTGATGTGTCTAAACCGCCCTTCTAGGGTGAATAGATCGTTAGATATCACAAATCCGGTGAAACTGATTATCTGCGGGATCGAACATTCGGTAAATTATACGTAAATGACAAAAATACGAATTCTCCAGGAAGCTTTTCAATTTAAAAAGCGCTGAAAAATGTAGGCAATTCCTTCATTCATGAAACGGTTTAGATACGCATTTCAGCTACGAAGTAGCTGTTCTTATTGCTGTAATAGAGCGTTTACAGTTACTGGAGTTAAGTAGTTCATTTATTGGTTTGTTATCCAGTAAATTTTCCATTCTACATAACTGGAGAAATGGCGAAGAATATGTTTTACTTGGGAATCTTGATCAGTTACATTTTTTCTTTTAATTTAGAATCTGTATTCGTAATTTAAAATGTAAAGTACGCCTCCATACAAAAATTGTGGAGATTAATATAAATCTCACTTTGGATATATCTCGTCTGTTAAATTTGAGTGGGAAAAATTATTGCATATTTTTCTATCACGTGACGAATATGATAACAAATTATGTTCTTAGAAATATTATTTCTCGTGGAAAATCTCTGGCCTTAGAAAATTAATAAAACTGTCAATACTAACATTAAAATTCAATTCTTGTTGTGCGAATTTCATAGATTGCTCAAGTATTTCTTTACGAAGACAATGATATCTCAGAATGCCTACTTAAATGTATTCCCGCGTGGGTTATCATTCAAGTAGGTGCAGTTTGCGTGGGCTCTATGATTCCACAGGGTTTCTCGGTAAGAGCGTAGTTATTATATTTTACACGGCGACTCTGCCATTATAGCTTTAAAACCTGATCCTCCCAATGCTCTTGGGTTTCACTTACGACCCTCTCTTCTTCCACATGCGATTGTTGCGTCCTATCGCAAACGCATTCACTCCAGGTCTCTTTGAAACGTAAGCCATTTCAGAAACCCGTGAAGAGTGACTCTTGGAACTTACCCAAAAGTCATCCATTTGGTAATTGTCCATCTGTTTTGCATTTTGATTCTTTCTCCAAACGAATGTTCGATTGAAAACACTTGGTAGTCGAACAGACGAACTGTTAATTCCTTTCCTCATTCTTAAGACTAGCGCAACGGAACCATTTACACCGCTATTTATGTAAAATAAGACATGAAAGTGGCATTGATGAGCGCAGCTGATGAACCGCTACGCAAGCATTTTATATTTCTGCTGAACGTCCGCAAATTGACATAATTTGCCCAGTCGCACCGAGAGATTTAGAAATTTGAAGGCGTTGTTTGGCCACCTCGCGTAAAAGAAAGTTCTGATTATTTATGTCGTAGTTAAACATTTTTCTATATTTGCGGGAGCTATTTCTGACGTGGCGTGATGCTCATAATCTCCCCGAGTACCAAGGGGGCGTGGGCAGTTCCATTCACATGTCAAGAACGATTTTTCTCTTCTCCAACGCTCCCGCCCACTCCTCGCTTTGCAAATGCATCCAATGGATGACCTTTCACTCGAAGACTCACTCAATCGGCGTTCGCGCATGATTTTCGCACTTTATTCTTTGATTAATGTTTAAGAACTGACACATCATAGCTTTTCTCGGAATTGCGAGGCGTGATCTCCAGCTTGAGGACAACACGCCGTGTTCTTGGCGTGCCGCTCTAGGGCGGAGGTTGATATTGGTCAGCGTTGTGGATAACCGAACCTTGGGCCGTGCCGGATGGGAGCTCTCGTAATAGTATTGTGTAATCATTTGGTGATTCAATGCATTGCAGCTCAAAACATTTGATTGCGAAGTATTAGGGGGCATTTTGTACTTTCCTCCTGATCAATATATCAATATATATTTTTGAAATTTGCATCGATTTTTAGCAGAATTTGTGCTTGAGTTGAGAATTACTAATTTTTATATAAGTACTGTTTCATGAATAAGTCCTTCAATATAAAAAAAATGAAGAAATACTACTTATATTAGGTATCTTCTATAATCATAAGGTTATGAAAAACCAGATGTGCATTTCGGGTACGATGCAACAATCTCCATTGGCGACTCACCGAAAGTTGGTTATAAAAAGGGCTATAATCTAAGTAAATTTTAAAAAATAATTACAATCTACTTTCGGTGATTCACCTCTTAAGATTGTTGCATTGCTCCCGAAATGCGCATCTAGTTTTTCATAATCTCGTTATAGCTACCTGATATTAGTAGTATTTTTTATTTTTTTATCCTTAAATGCTTAATCTTGATTTGTTTTCGGCCATAAGACGAGCTCGATAATTCTCTAGTGAATAAATACTGCCGTCAGCTTAAATTGTGACGATAGAATTGTCCATATAGCTATAGTGCATAAAAATCCATTTCAAAATGAGCGTCACACAAATATAAATATGTGATCGGTTAAGGCGGCCTTCTTTGTAAACGCATTATCATACCCCAAACATACACATGTGTCAATTCCATGCATCCGTAAAAGACTCAACCACGGGTTGACCCTCCATAGGCTTAAATAACGAAATCGCCATAAAATTGCTTTACCTTATTACCTATTCGTTTTGTTAAACAAAAAACTATTTTTATTGGATCTCGACCAAACCCAAGC